>JAYKAV010000299.1:122377-135374 GCA_035582835.1 Phoebastria nigripes | reverse complement strand
TGAGTCCCAGTCTTGTCCTGGGGAGCCCAGTCTGGACAGAGTACACAGACTGGCCTCAGCAGCACTGAAGCAGAGGGGAAGGATCACCTCCCTCGAGCTGCTGGCAAAACTCTTCCTAATGCAGCTCAGGATGCTGTTGGCCACCTTCAGCACGAGGGTGCAATGCTGGCTCATGGTGGCTAACTTCAAGCTTAGTTCTTGACTACCTTTCAGAGGCAGGCCCCTTTCAGAGCAGGCTTCTTTCTTTCATAGAGTGTAGCTTTTAAAAAAAGAAAATTCATGTCTGTACTTAATATTCACAAGTATGTGTCAGACAGTCCCAGATCCAGTGTTGTAATCGGAAGTGTTTATGCTCACCCTTCCCCTTCCATGGCAATGTACAGACCATGTCAAATCATCTCCCTTGTTGCCTTATATTCTACCCAACTCTCAAATGTATTTCATGCAGAGATTATAATGGGAGAAGTCTGAAGCCAGTTCTTTTCCTGCTCATACAAATGTAGTCCTTTTATTTCCCTCCCCCCATCAGTTTCTAGTCACAATAAAACTGATAGAAATGAGTGAAGAATGAGACCAGGATCCAGAATGCTTTCTAATCTCTTTTAGCCAAGACGTGAGTTGTAGATTCATAAAACACAAGGCCAGAAAGGGCTATTTCGTGATCCAGTCTGGCAGTTCTCTCTTAGTCCTGTGTCTTGCCCCAGCAGTTACACTATTCCAGAAAAGATTAAAACAGTTAATAATTCTCAAGTGTATTCTTGATTTTAAAATTAAATTGGTGAGGCATCAACTTCAAGCCTTCTGTCATTTTTTTCTGATTACTCTGTTAGACTGAAGAGCTCGTTCATTCCCCCCGCCCCAGGAAGGAGTTTGTCTACTGTAATCAGACCACCTCTTGAGCTTTTTTTCTTTTTGGACAAACTCTTTTGCTCATAAGTCCTCATGGAGGATTAAGATTTGGGTTTTCTTGGGGTGCTACTGAGTGTTGAGCTATCAGAATCTCCAGTGATACTGATCAAAGAGCACTATTTTGTGTGTGAAGCCAGGGTTGTTTTTCCCCACGTGCATCACTTCGTACCTCTCTGTACAGAGTTTCCTCTGCCATTTTATTGCTCCATGACTGACTCTTGTAAGATCTTTCTATGGTTCTTTGCTACTTGCCCTTCTCCTTGTGTCAGTAACCTTGTAGGATTTGCAAGCTTTCTCAACTCGCTGCTCATCCCCCTTTCCGTGTCACGTAACACTTTTTTTCTCTTTAACTGCTTGTTGGTTTTACTAGAAAAGCAGAAAGCCTAATACTGGAATGAGTGCATATTTTCATTTTTTAAATGAGACTTTGAAACATGAGTGCAAATACAGATTAAGGGTATCTATCTCGTTGGCTAGAGGTACTAAAATCCTGATTTCTAATGAAATACTTGGAGTAGCCATTTACAAGATTGCTTCCTTTTTGTGACTTTTTGTAAACTCAGTTCTTACTTATTTGACTTATTTTTAGAACTGGAGCCGAGTGTGTTCACCATATGAGTAAAGCAAAGCATGGATTTGAAATGGTAAGCTACAGAATATTCAGAAAGAGACAACAGCGTCTGTTTAGTCCTAGATTCTTAGAGCAGCAAGCATAAAAATGCCTTCAGGTAATTTTTTTTCCCTTTTCACCTGCATCACCTGCATCAAGACATTTTTGATTCCTGCTCATCAAACTTATCCGAGGGATGAGTTTTACAGGGAGACGACACAAGCTTTTCTGACTGTCAAGCTACGAACTCTAGGGGTGAGCTGAGCCTCTCAGAAGTGAGCCTGAAGGATGCCCTGCCTTGTCTTCAAGACTCCAGTCCTCTTTTACCTCAGGTGGCCCTTCGTGCAGAACTCCATGTGAAGGGCCAACAGTGGGTGCTGACACCTTGACACTGGCTTCAGTGTGAGTACTTGCCACTCCCCACCAGTGTCCTTTCTCTGTGCAGATCTCCCTCTTCTTGAAACAGTATCATGACTTTTCTCACTATGGCATCGGAAGGCCGATTTACGACAGGATTGTTCCAGAGGGATTGGCAGTTGCTTTCTAAACCCACTGTTCTCCAAAGACCTTGCAGGAGGGGAAGATTCTTTCTCTTTTAGCCCACAGGCTAAAAGGCTGCTCTGACAGAGCTGCTGTTAGGCACACCCTTTAGGTAACAGGGTCTTCCCTAACGCCCCTGTTCTCCTCCTCCTGGCTGTTGCCCATCCTCCCAAATGTCCCAGTGCATTTCATCCATTTTCTGGATATAGCCATTCTGAATTTAGTTCAAATCCCTGCCACCCTATCGCCTTCCTGGCCTTTTTCCCTTTCCAACTCTTAGGATAAAGTATTTTCCGAGGAGGCAAACTCATTCCTCTTGGGATTGTCCACAAAAGAAGTTGCCTGGTAGTATAAAAGGAGCAGCTTCTTCTCCCCCTGTTCCTTGGGAGGTGAACAGTTGCATCAAATACCTGGATTTCTGTGTGTTTCTGCATGATGACGTTCCATTTCAGGAACCTTTTGGACCTCTCCACAACTGGCTGAGCCTTTACGCAAATGTCGCCTGTGGGCTTGCTTGAAATCTCAGATGGCCAGGGCATACTGCCTGCTTGCTCCTGTAGAACTGGTTTCAAAGGGCCAATCCCAGCATAATTGCTCTGCAGGGATTCACTGCGTATACAATAGCCTGCAATTTCAGGTGCCACTAGTGGCATGGTTACCTTCAGCCTGCACAGATAAACTCCTGTATTGAAACAGCCCTCACCTTGTTGTAAGCCCAAAACTTTCTTTCGGAAGAGGGTTTTTGACAGGTTTGTTGGATTTTCAAGATAGGAAGGAGACTGCCTGGTAACTCCTCAGGAGCATTCAGTACAGAAGAACTTCTCTAAAACAAGCAGGCTTATTTGTCTCTAAAACCTGTATCACTTTTTTTTTCCCTCAGCTTACCTTTGCAGGATTAGTGACAGGTCTCTACACATGCCCTTTCTGGCTTCCTTCCTGAGGTGCTCCAAACACTCTGTTGGTGGGATGAGGGTCATCCTCTGAAAGATGCTTTTTTATTCCCCACTTTGCTATAATCACTGTCCCCAGAACAGTTCAAATTACACAGTTCCTTGTACAGTGGCTGAATTTCCCAAACGTTAGAGTCCTTGAAAGCTGGAGCTCCCGGTTAGCATGTTAGACCCTGAGAAATCATGTGGTAGGTGGCAGACATCACCGTAACCTCATATTGTGTTAACTAATGTGGGAGGACGTGTCCTGAGCGCTTTCCAGGTGAACTGGAACTATGATGAATGAATCATCAGCTCAGCAAATACCAATTCAGGTGAGAAGAACCTTCTTCAGAACAGATGCTTGTGCCACCATGACTCGTACCTGAAATTTGCACTAGTCAGGGCACTGTTACACTGAGAGGGATGTCCAGACACAAGCTGTTGTCTTTATGAATACCAGACCAGATATCACGAGCACCGCATGAAATCATGGGCAGATGACCTCTCCCTTATGTGCATTTTTTTAGGAGATCAGAGCCAGGTGCTTCTGTGACATGCTTTCCATTTGGTTTGCTTTCCATTTGGTTTCTTTTGGTATTCAGGATGAGAAGAAAGATTAGGTTTAGGAAAAAACGTATCAGTAGCTCCTGTACTTTCTCAGGATTCTTCTGATCATTGCTCCAGGGCTCTTGTTCAGTTTATCAGCAGTGTATGACTTTGGATCCAAATCCACCTGGTGTTTTAGAATGCATCTCAAAAAGGGAAGGGTCTCATTAAACACGAAGGAAATCTGTCTACTTAGTACATGGAGGATTGACGTTACAACATTGGCACTCGATTCAGAAGGAGGAGCATGGAAGTGCCACAGTCACRTGTCTGTTGAATAGATTGCRTTTTCAGCTCTCATCCAAATGCCTTCTAGGCCTGCGATTGTGACAGTAGGCTCTCTGGTCAGGATGATTGGAGTTGAGCCTGCGCATCTTTCCACTWACCAAGTGTGCCAGTAGCAGTCAAAGAAAGAAAGAAAAAAAGAAAGAACTGAGAGACGCTCAGCCTGTCACTGCAGATAGTTTTCCTAATTTAGTTAATCCTCTGAGACTAAACTGCAAAGATCTCAGGCCATCTAAAGTTTGGAATTTTGCGTGAACCTGAGCTTAGTGCAAGAGAAACACCATCGGGGAGTGGATCTATTCTTCTGTTATCTTCTCTCTATGACAAAGTTGGTTTACTCTCTCTTTAAGAAGCTTACATGCYGATTTGTTGTTTGTGATCCTTTGTATTGCTGATAACCTTCCTAATGGGTATTCCTGGCTCACCTCTTGCTTCTGGCACTTTTCACTTTTGTCCCTTCCTGTTACTCCGTTGCCTAMGACTATGTCTTAGCAGGGCTAATGTTTAGGGGCCTGTATTGTCCAGTGGCTGTTACTTCCCACAGCACCTCTGTTCATGTTTTTTAAAATCTCTGCCTATACCATAGCTGCTGTTATTCTTTCACTATCTGCTATATTAAAGTCTACTAAATGAATTACAGCTTTATGTTAGGCCTGTGAATGCCCCAAGGAGGGAGGGGTAGAAATATATTGGTGAAGAAAGTCCTCATGGTAGCAGAGAAAAAAATAAAATCACAGAACAAGAGAGCAGACCTTGCTTTTAGTTCTTAAAGCAAGCAAACAAACAAAAATCTCCTGTACAATAGTATTTTACATTGTGTAACAGTTCTTGGGTTCCTTTTCCTTTCAGAATTCCTCCAAAGAAAATGAGTGTGGGTTTAGTCCAGCATCCCTTRCCATGGGCTGTAACCAAGTGAGTTTCTGTAAGTAAGGAATTCCTGGATTGTTTCATTCAAATTGGTCATACTAAATCAAAAGCTGCAAGGATTACATTGGTATTAGTTTTCCTTTAAAAATYGTGTTTGGTATTTTCCAGCATGTGAGATTAGGAATTACAACCACTGTAAAGCAGTAGGTCACCAATGATTTTGGCCGAGACTGTCTTCCYGCATAACAAATTCCCACCCGTGGAGCTAGGCTACGTAGCTCTTTCAGAGCTGGACTGTGAGATGGGAGCCTACTTCCACGTCAGTCTGCATTGTGATTGCTTTGAAACTTCCCAGGCATCATGTCAGTCAGAGTCTGGACCCATCTCTCAGTTTCAGGGTCTGCCATTGGGTATGGCCATACAAAGCGTGGAGAGAGCGAGCTTGTGTTTTTGTTCTTGCTGCTGTTTCTTGCAGGGGGACCTGTGGAACCTAACCTTGAACAAAGAACAGCAACCGGTCAGGCTGAGGGTGCAATGCAGCTACTGCAGCAAATGGACCAAATGGTAAACAAAGGAAACGTGGAGTCAGAAGGAAGAAGTCTCTCAAAGTTCTGGAGAAGGTACTAATACTGCAGCTATGAGCAGATGCAGTCCTCGCTATGTCCGAGCCTGTCAGAGGCTGCGCCTGATTCTGGCAGTTCAGGTGGTTCTACATTATCTTGAAGAACGGATACCTCTTTTCTGTGGTTAAACCAAAGTCTCCCAAGGCAAAGGAACATTCAGGAATGTTCTTTTGTCTTGTGGTAAGGTGCAACATTCCCAATAAATGTTCCTCTTCTGAGCTGTCTTTGGGAAAAAAACTCACGGGAGGGTTACTGACCTCAGTCACAGCCCTCACACAATGTGGCTTTTATCAGCTGAGGAGCGCCATCTCCAGCCCGATTTCTAAAGGACTTAAAACACTCCCCCTTCTAACAGRGCCTTCCCGGGACGGACCTTCAGTCCCGTTAAGGTAAGTATGATCTTTATTTGGCCTCTTAGCAACTGCGGCCTTTGTAACTTTGACTCCCAAAGACACCATTTTAAACCGAAATTAAAGTAACCACGCAAACAGTTGCTGGACATTGCTGACTAATTGAGTGCTCTAAAGCTGTCAAAGCTGCATCCCTCAAGAGTAGTCTGTTCACTGCGCAGCACAAGTTGAACATCAGCAGCAACTGTTTGTTTGATAGATGAGGTAGTTCTGGAAGAAATAAAACTCCTTGTTAATCATAATGTATGCCAGTCTCTTTAACTATTGGGATTAGACTGTTATGGCACAAGTTATTCTTTATGTTTCCTCTATTTTTTCGGTCTTCCTCTGTATTATTTTTTGCTGGGGTTGTGTCTTTCTGGTGGACAGAAATTACCTTGTTATTACAATTCTCAGAGAAGTATTTTAAGTATAATGTACTCTTTTTGTTGTTGTTGTTGTTTCCCCAGCATAATCTTTTCGCCACTACAGCATCTTTTTGGTGGAAAGAACTGACCTGGAAGTACTAATAGTTGCGGAAAGGTAAACTTGTAGCATAAATGTTGGGTTGTATTGTTTCTTTTGTAATTCAGCTTTTCACGTTGCTTGTCTCAGCTATTAAATGCTTTAAATGAAATTCTACTTTGTTTACATTTTCAAATTAATGTACTGAAGATGTTGGGTTAGAATGTCTTTTTCTTCACAACCTAGAGTTTTTGGAAAAAAAACAACAAGCTTTAAGATTTTGCTCCTTGAGTGTCATAGATCGGGAATTTTACATTTAAAAATAATTTTATGAGATTCTAATAAAACAAGCATCAACTTGGAACTGCGTGTTATTTTAATCAGTCTTACCCTGGCAGAAAACACTCTTTCCCTCCAAGAAGTAGTAGAGGTTTGTAGTATTAGATGGCCTCCTGTACTATGCTTCACAGCATTAAAAAGATCAAAATTGGTGAAAATATTTTGGATTAGATTTTACCACTACACTACAACTTGTGTAATTATTACACCTTCGATATGTAGTGGGATGAGGCTGGGAGTTAAGATTTCAGACGTGCCTAGGACATGCTCAGGCAGCTTTTTCCCATCACGCTAGTGCATTTACAATAAACCATCATTCTTCAGCCATCACCTGAGCTGAGACACTGTAAGCATGTACATGCACAATGCTAGTCTAACACATAACACTGAGTGGTTGTTACTTTACCAGTAGCAATGTGCGGCCGTTTAACTGTGTCTCAGGGTAACTTGTCTGGCAGAATGAGATGATGCTCTAAATGAATCAGATAGTGCAACACATGGTCTGTTTGGCTTGTTTCCACCCTGGTCCATGGATTATCCACCCTACATACCGATGTATTCATTCCTGGACTTCCATCAGCAGTGGAACAATGCTTTCCCTCCAAGAAGAAAGGGAGTTGAGAAACTAGTTCCATTTATCCTGTTTTCCTTAGTCCTGTCCCACAAACACTGGTAAAGGCTGAGTGCACCAGGATTCAATCCCTTCTACTGGGGGACTGTACAATGAGATGGACAGTGGTGAGGACCAGGAAATGGATAAAGAGTTGACCATAACAAGCCATAAATAAGGGAGGATATCCATGAGTTGATCTTTAGCACTGATTATTCCAAGAAGATGATGTCCCACTTCCCTGATCTTACATGCAGCTGCGTAAAAAACAGGCTTCACCCTGCAAGAGCTGGGACTGTTCAGCCTGGAGAAGAGAAGGCTCAGGGGGCATTTTATCAATGTGTGCAAATACCTGAAGGGAGAGTGCAGAGAGGACGGACCCTGGCTCATTTCACTGGTGCCCAGTGGCACGACCAGAGGCAGTAGGTTCAAACTGGAACACAGGAGGTTCTCTCTGCATGTCAGGAAACACTTTTTCCCTGTGAGAGTGACCGAGCCCTGGCACAGGTTGCCCAGGAAGGTTTTAGTCTCCCACCTTGGAGATACTCAAGCGCCGCCTGGACGTGGTCCTGGGCAGCTGGCTGTAGGTGGCCCTGCTTGAGCAGGGGGTTGGACCCGATGACCTCCAGAGGTCCCTTCCAACTTCAACCACAGTATGATTCTTTGAATATTTCCTGAGGGAGTTTCCTTCCCTTGTTAAACCATCTGTATCTTGATCCACGAGTTTTTTCTCGCTTTTGCCCTTCCGATTCTTTCCCCCATCCTGCTGAGAGGGGGAGTGAGCAGCTGAGTGGGGGCTCACCTGCCAGCCAGGGTCAACCCCCCTCCCCCCCTCCCCCCCAAAGGGGCTGCAGCCTGCAGAGGAGCCAAGCAGGAGCAAAGGCAAAGCGTGAGACACTGCTGTGCACAGACCCTGACCCCTGCACCCCTCGTTGCCTGGCTGATGGGATCGAGTGTGACCTGCAGCAGTAACGAGAGAGAGGAGAGGAGTCTGGGGTGAAGCTGAGCCTGGGAAAAGGGAGGAAAGAAGTTAAATTGGTCTACTTCAAATGAGCATGATTCATGTCTACCTCTGCTGGGGAATCTGACACTCTCCCACATGAAGGAGCACCATCATCCCTGAGGCCAAGCATCTGGGCAGCCTGGTGCTGTTTATTTGTCTGCTCAGGCACCAAAGACTAAGTTGTACCTTGTGAGATCTTCCCTCTCACCGACTCCTACCAGAGCAGAACACAACAGGGCCTGGTAACGTCCTGTGAGGGCTTCAAGTCTGCCCAGTGCCTTTCCTGTAAACTCACCTGCAAGGCAGGGTCAGGAGCAATTACCACCTGGGGCTACCAAAAGTCATGCCATGTATAAAAAAAATCAAAATTCAACATTTTCATCTGACTGTAAACTGTACCCATAAACCAGACTGACACAGATGGACATGTGATCAGGAGACACGGACAGATAGATACATGTGAACACAGGAGGATGGACAGAGAGATGATTATAGACCTGAATTACTGACAAGAATCAGTAGAGGAAATCTGGCCAAGAATTAGACAGACAAACATAAGGTAGGACAGATATCAGAAAGAGAAAAAATGCTTGATGAATTGTTAGCAGAAGGACACCCAGGCAGCTGGCCATATGATGGTGTCAGTGGTGAGTTCGGCGGCGGAGGAGTACTTCGCTGGCTGAAGCTACAGCATGCACACAAAGACATTTTGATTTCTCAATCTGGAAAATGCCATTACAGAATTATGGGCAATATTTGCAAGATGTGCATCCATTTTGGAAAATCATTTTAGGCGATAAAGAAAATGGTTTAATTAAATCTAAACAAAAATGTTTTTTTTTTTAACTGGGATAGGCATTCTTTTAACTTCAAGAAAGCATCTTGTTCTTTAAACAAGTGGCCTTCTTCTAAAAGGAAAGGGGAAGGTACTTAAAAAAGAACAAGCAGAAACAAGCAGGCCAGGCTGTTTCTCGGGGGGACTCTTCCCTCTCTTCCCCTTAACGCTGGAAAAAGCCAGACACTTCCAGAGGTACCTGGGCTCATGGCACTGATGCTGTATTGTTGGCACTGGTGACTATGGACCTTGATGCTCCTAGCAGCTGAATTCAGTGTGATCAGGCTGGAGAGCTCGTTGGTGAGAGAAGTCAGAATTGGAAGAGGCTGCTCCGTTTTTCCTATTCACGCAGGACATTTTTGTGCTACTTGCCCAACCCCCAACAGGGGGGATCTCATCTGCCCTGATGCTGCTTGTCCTGCTTCTGGCTTTGCCGGTCATTTGTGTGTATTCAGTGGGGTGTCCTGCCTCTCTGTGGTCCCTTGTGCTTATTTTGTTCTTTATCTTGCAACTTCTGGCACTCGAATGCCTCCTGTCTGCAGCTCTATATGGCTCTGCCTGCCCCTGTAGTAGCCCCATTGCTCACACACTTGTGTAAAATGCTTATATAGAGTATATAGTATATATAGCATATAGTCTATGTAGTACCTGACAACACCCTCAGAGAGATCATGTCCAGGCAGGCAGCCTTTCTCCTTGCAGGAGAAGGCCAGGCACTGCACAGGGTAGGTGCTCTCAGCTTGCTCTTACCAGCAAGAGGAGTGGGAGAGCTCCAGCCCTGAGCAGGCACATCTTGCCATAGGCAGAGGCTGACCGTGAGTTACCTGCTCAGACGCAGGACGGTGCGGTGGGTCTGTCTGAGAGGATGCTTAAACCTCCTCTATGCATGAACCTGAGGAGGGAAATGTGATAAGGAACGGCGGCGGGGGGGAGGGATGGAAAGCCCTAAAACTGAGAAAAGAAATAAATGCCTGAGAAACCTGGGGAATAAGAAGTACGTTGTCCAGGGGAGAAGAGAAAAACGAGAGAAGACCCTTTGCTTCCCACCTTTCCCGTCAGCAGCAGTGTCGGCGTGTGTGGGGGCTGTCTCCCTGCACAGCTCTGTGGCTCTCCCCCGGCATGGCTCGCAGCTCTTCTCTGCGGTCATTATTGGGACCCTGGATGGATGTCCTGCTGCTGTGGGGATGAACAATAATCTCAACAGGTCTGCTGCAGCAGGCTCTGTCCTGGGAACGGGGAATGGTGATGGGAGTGGGGGTCAGGCTTGCTGCGGGCTGACAGTCAGATCCCATTTTCTGGCTAAGAGGTATTTATCCACCTGAAGATGTTCTTCCACCTTGCAGTTCTGCCCAGCTTTACCGTCGGCTCCGTGGTGACCTCTCTGACCCTATGGCCAGAATGCTGTTTGGGGTTTTGAAGCAGCAATCTGATGGGGTTTTGGAAAACTGAAGAGAATTGAAAGAGTTGTAATACGGGGTCCTTCTTGTGCTCCCTGCCGAGAGGCACCTTTATTGCTGGCAATAAAAAGGGGTTTTAACTAGTGTGTACTTCTGCTGCCTTCTCTCCGGTACCCGTGCACAAACTAGAAGAGAAGAAAATGCGAGCAAATCCATTTCGGTAACAGTACCGAGAAACAGGAGACATCCTGAGGTACCACTGATAAGCACAAAGCTAGGGACTGTAACAGCAACTTATCGCCTGAAAATGTGAAAAATAGTGTGGAAAAAGAGGAAGACACTCTGAGAAATAAGGATCGGTAACTGCCATTGGCCGTTCTCAGTGCAAGAACAAGAAAACAGTCTGGAAAATACAAATTGGTCTGAGAGAACAGAAAACATTATCACCTGTCCCGGGTGAAACACAGAAATCACCAACATCTATTGGCCGCTCGAAGCATTGTTCTATGCTCTCTTAGGTCTCTATGGTATAAAATAACTTAATTTTCACCCACAATGGACTAAGACGTGAGACACTGTTCCTTTCTTGGTCCCCCTCTGAGCCCACTGCTGGGGGCGATTGAGTTTGTCACCCCCACCTCTGGGATGGTTGGGTCCCCTTTTGGGATCTGTCTTGTGCACTGGGTACCACATGTAGACATGTAAGTAACCTATCCCAAGTATATCTATCTGCTGTTCTATCATTGATACATTTACTTTATTAGAGATAAGTTTGTGTTAACCTGTAATGCTATATATATACTTGGTGCTCCTGTGATTGATTGTTGCTGTTATTGATCGTTGATAATTATTTGTAAGAGAGAGAGAGAGAGAGAGAGAGAGAGAGAGAGAGAGAGAGACAGATATTTGCTTTTTTAATCCCGGGCACACTTGCTAGTGGGGATTTTGTGGCATTGGTGGCAATCTGTACTACAGCAGAGAGGTTCAGAGGAGGAAGCCGCCAAGCCCGTGTGTCTCAGGGGATGCAAGGGACCCCCGTCTGCGGTCTCGACCACCCTGCTGGCTGGGGAGCCCTTTGGGTCTGGCCCCCGGCCGAGGAGGACAGCAGGAGGGCGCTGGGTTTCTCCTGCCTGGGGAGGGGGTGGCCGAGAGGGATGCGCCTGGAGGGGGTGTGACCCCCTCCTCCGGGGCAGCTCCCCAGGGCTTTGTGCATGACGCCACTGTCACCTGCTGCGAGGGCAGCGCAGCCTCAGTGCCCCACAGGACAGCCGGGGCACCAGGGCCGGGATCTCGGGGCACCGCGGGAGCGGAGTGCTCCGCAGCTGTGTCCCCATTCAGGTCAGACCCCTCTGCCCTCATCTCCTCTGCCTCCCCCTGCCCTTGCCTCTGCTCTCACCACCCGGCTCGGGGCGAGCCGATCTGATCTGATGCAAGCCGTGCTGACCGCGCTAGTCGAGCCGAGCCCAGCCCGGCCGAGCCGACCCCCACCCAACTGCACCCCTCCTGCCAGCCCTGGCCCCACATCTCGCTGCCCCTCCCTGCATCTTCCTTCCCCCCCTCCCCAGAAGTCCCCTCCCCTTCCCTTCCTGACCCTAGGGCTGCTGCCAGGGCTTGCAGGTCCCTAAAGCAGAGGTGAAAACACACCAGGAGATGCCTGGGAGGAGTCTCGGGTGGATCCCAGTGGAGACTGCATTCTGCAAAAGAGAAAAAACATCTGGGGAAGCTTCCTTGGGGGAGTCTGGAGCTGCTAACCGGGTTCTCAGGTCCCGAAAGCAGAGGTGAAAAGTCTCCAGGAGATGCCTGGGAGGTAGCTCAGGTCGATCCCAGAGAAGAGAATTTCCTCCAAGACAGGAAAAAACATCTCAGGTAGCTTTCTTGGAGGAGTCTGGGGCTGCTACCCAGGATCTCAGGTCCCTAAAGCAGAGGTCAAAAGACTCCGGGAGATGCCTGGGAGGAGTCTTGGGTGGATGCCGGAGGACAGAGTTTCCACCAGAGGATAAAAAACATCTCGGGAAGCTTCCTTGGAGGAGTCTGGGGCTGCTAACTAGTATCTCAGGTCCCGAAAGCAGAGGTCAAAATACTCCGGCAGAGGCCTGGGAAGAGTCTTGGGTGGATCCTGGTGGAGACTGCTTTCTGCAAAAGAGAAAAAAAGTCTCGGGAAGCTTCCTTGGAGGAGTCTGGGACTGCTACCTGGGATGTCAAGTTCCAAAAGCAGAGGTCAAAGGACTCTGGGAGATGCCTGGGAGGAGTCTCAGGCAGATCCCGGAGCAGAGAATTTCCTTGAAAGGAGAAAAAACATTTCGGGAAGCTTCCTTGGAGGAGTCTGGGGCTGCTACCCGGGATCTCAGGTCCCTAAAGCAGACATCAAAATACCCCGGGAGAGGCCTGGGAGGAGTCTTGGGTGGATCCCGGAGGAGACTGCTTTCTGCAAAAGAGAAAAAACATCTCGGGAAGCTTCCTTGGGGGAGTCTGGGGCTGCTAGCCGGGTTCTCAGGTCCCGAAAGCAAAGGCCAAAAGACTCCAGGAGAGGCCTGGGAGGAGTCTCAGGTAGATCCCGGAGGAGAGATTTTCCACCAAAGGAGAAAAA
>JAYKAV010000299.1:2578-122252 GCA_035582835.1 Phoebastria nigripes | reverse complement strand
GGAGAGGCCTGGGAGGAGTCTCAGGTAGATCCCGGAGGAGAGATTTTCCACCAAAGGAGAAAAAACACCACGGGAAGCTTCCTTGGAGGAGTCTGGGGCTGCTACCCGGGATCTCAGGTCCCTAAAGCAGATGTCAAAATACCCCGGGAGACTCCTGGGAGGAGTCTTGGGTAGATTCCGGTGGAGACTGCTTTCTGCAAAAGAGAAATAACACCTTGGGAAGCTTCCTTGAAGGAATCTGGGGCAGCTACTGGGGATGTCAGGTCCCTAAAGCAGAGGACAAAATACTCCAGGAGATGCCTGGGAGGACTTTTGGGTGTATTCTGGAGGAAAGAGCTTTCAGCAAAGGAGAAAAAACATTTTGGGAAGCTTCCTTGGAGGATTCTGGGGCTGCTACCGGGGATCTCAGTTCCCTAAAGCAGAGGTGAAAAGAGTCCGGGAGATGCCTGGGAGGAGTCACAGGTGGATCCTGGAGAAGAGAGTTTCGTCCAAAAGATGCCCAACAGCTCAGGCAGCTGCCTGGGAGGAGCCTTTGGTGGCTACCTGGGATGACAGATACCTGCCAGAGGGAAAAAACCCTTTTAGGTGTCCATGCTGGGAAGTCCCTGATATGCCTCCAGGGGAGGGAGGGAAGGGGTCAGGTAGTGCTGGTGACCCCTGGAGCCATGGCAGCCCCAGGAGTCTGGGCAGCAGGTCTTGCTCATATGCTCAGGGAACAGCCGATCGCCAGTTCTAGGGTCAGGAAGGAGTTTTTCCCCCAGGCAGATTGGCACAGGTCCCTGGGGGTTTTTTTGCCTTCCTCTGCAGCATTGAGCACGGAACCTTGCCAGGGCTCCTCAGGGCCATTTCTGGACAGAGATTCCCTGCTGTTGCATGACTAGGAGCCCAGCTCTGCCCTCCATCCCTCCGTCTCTCTTCCCTGTGCCAGGTTGGCAGGGGAACCTCAAGGACTTCCATGCATTAGGTCACCTGGGGGGTCTTCTGCCCTGTGCAAAACATGGTCTGCTTGGAAAGGCTGCAGGCGTGATGCTCCATCAGGAAGGAGCTGCCACTTGCCGCCTGGCTGTGCATGCAATAGAAGCGGACCATTGGTCTCCTCTGCCAGAGTTGCTGTTTGTGTCTCGCCTGTCCTGGTTGCAGTGAGAGAGCTTCGTCCTGCAGGAGCTGCCTGTACCCTCCTGCCCGTGGGACTGTCCCCCCTTGGAGAGCCTGCAGCTGTGGTTCCCAGCCAGTCCTGTGGGGTTCCCCTTGGCAGGTCAGCCCACAGAGTGTTCAGCTGCTCTCTCCTGGGCATGGGGTTGGGCTGTTGTACCAGGCAAAGGGGTGCCTTGGGTGCCTGGTGCTCCACACCCCTCCATCTCCAGAGGCCCATTCCAGGGGAATCCGGCAGCCTCTGCCCTGCTGGCAGCCTGTGTTTCCCTGGTCCTGTCCCCAYAGGCAGGGATGGAACAGGAGCCCGACCCCTCTCCACATCCCCACTTCCCAGTGGGCAGCCCAGTGCCTGCTGCCTTGCCAGACCCCCATCCCCAGCAGCAGTGGGCAGGAGCGGGGCCATGCCCAGGGGCTCTGGAGGGGCTGCGGGGAGGGAGGGGAGCACCTCTGTCCCCCCCCAGCCTGGCCAGCATCCAGCCCTTTCCTCCAGGGAGTGGCAGGGTCTGCTATGGCCATGCTGATGTCCAGCCCAGAGGGTGGTCAGTGCTGACAGCAGCAGGAGGAGCTGCTCTCTGGAAGAGTGCTCGAGCCTGGTCCCCTGCACCCAGTCCCAGGGGCACCCACTGGCTTGGCCTGGGCATGCCCGAGGGCTGCACCTCTGCCTGCTCCCACAGGGACCTGCTTATGGACCTGTTGGCCAGGCATTTCTGCCCCTCGGACCCTGCCAGTGCCTCTGCAGCCTCCCACGGAGCAAGTCCCACACGCTCACTGTAAGCAGCCCTAGTCCCTGCCCGCAGCCCCCTGGGCCCTGCCTGCAGGCACTGGGAGCCCCCCGGCCCCCTCCGTGCCCATACCTGCCCCGCTGCTCCATCAGGCCTCCCGTGGCACAGCCTGGCCCGGGCCCGCAGGGCTCGCAGCCGAGCTGTGCCGTGCTGTGCTGAGGTGAGGCAAGCCGAGCCGACCCAAGCCAGTTGGGGCGTAGCAGCATGGGYGGGCAGGGCGGACAGCGCTGCCTGCGGGCACGGTGCAGCTCCTCCAGCCCCAGGGGAGGGTGGGCAGGAACTGGCCCCTTGGCACTGCACACCATGTGCTGCAGCTCCTCGTCCTGCTGTGCTCCGGCGGGGGAGCGTGGGCTTGGAGACCTCCTGCCCATGGCCTGCCTGTGCTGGGGTCCCCAGGAGCCGGACTGGGGTGAGGTGCGGGGGGACCAGGCCTCAGGTGCAGCTGGAGCGGGGCAGTGCCACCTCCCAGGGACTCCCTCCCGTGACTGCAGGGGATGGGTGATGGGTGGCCGAGGAGCAGAGCATCCCCGCAGAGCCCTGCCTGCCCTCTGCACCTGCAGGAGCAGATAAATCCCACCCAGGAGAGGAACCCGGCGCTGCTCCATCCTGCCTCCAGTGTCTGYACCCCTTGCCCAGCCTCAGCATCTTCCAGTTCTTTGGGATCCTCCACTCTGGCTCTAGAGCTGCTCCTTGGTGCCTAGCCAGCTCATGTGGGAAGCCCGTTCCTGGGGCAGAGCGCTCCTGGGCAAGCAGGCAGTGCCGACGGTGTCCCTGGCAGGGGCCTGTGGCCCAGCACTGGTGGCAACCTAGCCCCGTCCTGCTGTGGGGGTGAGGATGGGGCTGTGCTTGTGGCTGGGTGAGAGCAGTGAGGGTTGGGGGGATGCTGTGCCTGTGGCAGGTGCCACGCCCACAGAGATGCTATACCCATGGAGATGCTGTGCCCATGGGGGTTGCCGTGCCCATTTGGACGCTGTGCCTGTGGGGATGCTGTGCCTATGGGATTGCCATGCCTGCAGAGGTGCCATGCTCATTTGGATGTCATGCCCACAGGGAGGCCATGCTCACTGAGGGGCTGTGCCCACAAGGATGCCGTGGTGGTGCTGTGCCCGTGGTGTGCTGGCACTATGTGAGGTTTGCTGGTCCCTGCTGCAGGGTGGGGTGCCCAGTGTGACCATCAGCTGGAACTGCAACCTGGACCTGTCCAACAGCAACTGCAACCCCTGCTACTCCTTCCGCTGCCTCCACCCCAAAAGGACTTTGGCTCTGCCCAGCTACAGCTACAGGTGATGGCCCTGTCCCCACCATGGCCCCCCCTGCCCTGCGTCCTTCTCCAGGCCTGTCCCACGATCACCACAGCACCTACTGATCTCCTCTGAGGATGCTCCTCGGTGGGGAGGGCATCGCCCTGGGGTGCTCCAGCCTTGGGAGCCATCCTCCATCCCATCCCGTCCCTCCTCAGGTACTACCAGAGCTGGAAAGGGCCACAGTGGCAAGGTGGGATAACGCTCACTCTGCCTGAGACAGTCTGAGTTCCCCCTAGCTCTGAGTGACCTGCTGCCCCTATGAGGAGTTGTGCCCATGGATGGGTGGGACGTGTCCTACAGCCACCTGCCACCACTGCCAGTCCTGGGCCTGTCAATAAACCACAGTGCTCAGCATCTCTACCTGGGGCTGCTTTCTGCAGGTGAAATGGAGGGGACATGGGTGTCACAGCTGGTGGCTGTGACCCCATCCTCAAGCCCTGCAGTACCATGGTGGGGATGTGCACAGCCCCCAGCCGTGGTGGGGAACTGGAGAGACCTGGGGCTGCTTGCCCTGCTGCAGGGATGTGGGAACCGTCCCTGCACACAGGCTGCCTGCAGAATCTGACACTGCCAGGGACCTGCTGGGGTAGGCAAGGGCATGCTGCTGGGCTCCCCTGCCTTGATTTTGGTGGCATTGCCCCCCACGGAAGGGCAGTGCTACTGCAAGAGGAGGTCACCCCTGACTGCACCTTGTCATGGTGCAGAGCAGAGCCAAGCCCCCAGGAAGCACAGGAGGGTCTCTGGCTGCAGCCCTGGGGCCTCTTTCCACCCAGGGGGGGCAGGAGGCAGAGCCAGGCCAGAGGCATGGACCAAAGCGCAGGCTGCAGCCAGGTGCACACTCAAKGGCAGGGAGCCGCTGTCGCATTAGGGGCCAGCGCTGCCCCTCTGGTGCTGGCAACCCCTTCCCCTGGAGCTGGAGGGGGACTGCCAGGGGACACGGCCAGGCTGCAGCCTTCCTGCCCCCAGGCAGGCAGGGATCAGGCAGGGATCAGGCAGGGATCAGGCAGGGATCAGGCAGGGATCAGGCAGGGATCAGGCAGGGACAGCCCGTACTTGGTCCTTCCTGCCCAGCAAGGACACAGCTCAACCCTGCCACCTGCAGGCATCCCCCAGGGGTGGGAGCTGTGGGCCACAGCCCCTGCTTCCTCCCTCCCCCAAAACAGCACCTGCCTTCTACAATCCATTTATTTCTAGAAATTCAACATTAAAACCACACCTGGAGGCCAGCACAGACCTGTGGAGCACAGCTCCAGCTCCTGGTGCCCCCAGAGCCCCATGCGAGGCAGCTGGGGGCAGGACAGCCCAGTCCCTGGCACAGCTCCTGCCTTCCCTCCCTCACCACAGGAGGGGTGCGCAGCTTCTCTGGGGTCCGGTGCGTGGCCAAGGGGGTCCATGACCGCTCTCCCATGGATGTGAGAGCACAGCCCCAGTGCCTGGAGCAGCATGGTGCAGGCAGGAGGAGCAGCCCACCACCTCATTGTCGGAGCTGGGGGTTGGTGCACAGCAGCCACTCGATGGTTTCCAGTAGGTAGGCCATGCCATAGTGCCGGGCAATGTTCAGGAAGACGTTGACGTGCTCCATGAAGGTCTGGGGAGAAGGGAGCAGGGAGGGAAGGAGGCTGCCCAGCACCCCTGGGCAGCAGGGAGCTCCATGGGGGTGGCTGGGCAGGGCTGGTGGGGCAGAGGGCAGCACAGCAGGTCCCAGGGGACAAGCAGTTAGAGAAGAGACAGAGGAGGAACAGGGCACTGCAGGGCTCCTTGCTGTCCTCTAGGAGCTGCTGGCATGGGGCTGGGCGAGGCAGGAGCGTGCAGGCGTACCTGGGAGGAGATAGTGAAGGCAAAGTCTCCAGCACAGCTGCAGTACACAGGCATGTGTGTCTCCTTCACGCCATGACACTTCTTGCACACCTGGAGACCAAGGAATTTTAAGTGGGCCCAATTTTAGATGAGGCCAAGCCCCTCTGCCAGGGGCAGAGTGAATGTGTCTGGCCTCAGCCAGCCAGGGGGACAGGCAGAACAGAGGAGCCCCGCACTCACCAGGTCCTGCAGCACGAAAGCCATCAGCTTCTTCTGCAGTGCTTCCACCAGCGCTGTTTCGATGGCATCAGAGTCGTACTGTGCCTGGCAGTTGGAGCAGACCCAGCTGGGCAGCACTGACCCATCCTAGGGGCAAAGAGGAGGGAGGTGAGCACCAAGAGTCCCAAGCACTGGGATGGTGTAACCGGTTTCTGGAGAGGACGGAGCATCAGCCAAAGCCAAGGGATGCTCAGACCTGTCACAAGCAGCTAGAAAAGGAGGTGAACAGAAAATGGCCTTTAGGCGAGGTTGATCACCAGCAGCAAGCAGAGCTGCAAAGCAATGGGGTTGAGACAGAAGATGGGTAATGTGATTGATCGGCCTCCAGCATTGCCATGCTGGGGCCTCTGGTGTCCCCAGGAAAGAGGCTGCACCTGGGAGAGGGCAGGGTCCTTGCACAGGTCCAGGTCCCTGCAGAAGTTGCAGTTCCTGCAGATGACTTCAGGAAGCACGTAGGAGCGGCAAGGGTCCCGAAACTGGGCTTCTTCTGAGAACTCGCCCACCTCGATGAGGCGCAGCAGGTCCCGGCGCAGTTTGTTCACCTGGTTGGTTATGTTGGAATCCAGGGAGAGGACCTACAAGAATAAGAGCCAGGTGAGCCTACCAGCAGAGAAGAAGAGAGTGTCCTCACCAGGACATGGAGGATTCATGACCTCATATACATGCAGGGCAAGACAAACGGGTTATAGATCACTCCTGGAGGAAAGCTGCAGCAAATCTGAGCCATGGACAAGGACCAGAATTTGAGCCCTGACTGTAAACCTTCAGAAAAGGGGCCTGGCCCACGCCACTGACCTTGCAAACGTATTTGATGAACTCCAGAGCTGGGTTGTTGAGCTGCAAGTAGGAGCCAGGCAGCACTGGGAACATGTCTGAAGGCTCAGTGGCATTACGAGAACCAGCCATCTTCTTCTGGATCTTCTGGGTGATGGTGAAGAAGCTCTGGGTGAGCTCGTTGGCTACGTAATCCTGCGAGAAGGTGATCATGCCTAGAGAGACGGAGCAGAAAGCCCTTGAGCCGTATGGTGGCATATGGGGACAGCAAGGTGGATGGCTCTCCACCTGCACCAGGGCTGCCACGTGGCTTGGCACTCACCGGGCATGGCCCCCACCTCCCCCAGCGCCTCCTGGGACACCTGGCTGGTGCTCCTCCTCTTGATGGGGGTGCTCCCAGGGGCGTTGCGCCGCAGCTCCTCCTTCATGCTGTGGTACACGGCCACAATGTAGGCTGGGGAGACACGGGCAAGGCTCCAGCTCCAGCCTGCGCCAGCAGCCGCACCCACTGCAGGCTCTCCCTGGCACCAGGGAGGCACAAGTGACCTCATCCCCTCCCTGGGACAGCTCACCTGACACGATCATCAGGAAGTAGCTCTGGCAGGAGGCGGCCTGGGGCAGGAACTGCACGATGTTCCAGCTGTTCTCCAGCAGCTCCTCCACATTCGGCTCCCCTTCCTCCTCCTCTTCTTCCCGTGGCGCCTCCTCCTCCTCTTCCTCGCTGTCCTCCTCCTCCAACACTTGCCTCTTGCTAGTGTCCTTCTGGAGGAGCAAGCAATATTGCAGCGGTTCCTTGTGCCCAGCCAATGCCTCCCCACTCAGCTCAACCCCCAGCACCCTGCTCCTGGGGGACTGAGTGCTTCCTGTCTCTTACCTCCCCGTAGTGGACGCGAGAATCCACTTTTCCCTTGATACCCCCGTAATTTGCTGGATCCATCCAGAGCAGGAACTCCCAGCAGCGGGAAAAGGAGATGGTCAGAGAGTGGAAGATCTCCTTGGAGTGGATGCTGGAGGGAAGAGACTGCAGTCACCCACAGCATCAGCATTGTCCCTAGTTCAGAGCCTTCTCCATGGGACACCAGGGGAGGAGGTGGTGCTGGCAAGGAGAGAGGGGGTTCCTCTCTCCCATCCAACCACTATCGGGGACCCCAGGGGAAGCCATGCCCGAGGAGTCTTGGCTTCCTATGCTTGTGTTGAGGTGCTGGTACCATGGCTGGGATGCCGAGAGCCAGCCAGGGGATGAGGTGCTGGGCACCTCAAGTTCTCCTGAAGATCTCTTCTGGATTGAATACTATGAATATTCCTGGAATATTACCTATAGAGGACAGCTAAGGGACAGATCCCTACTCCAGGCATGACAGCAAGAGAACTGGGCAGCCTTGTCCCTTCAGTAGCTTCGCCAAAAAAAAAAAAAAAAAAAAAAGGAAATTCAGTGCTGAGGCCCATCAAAAGGCAAAAAAATCAGCATCCTCCTTCCTGGCCCCAAGCCCTGCCTTGGCTCCATCATCCAGAAGCCTCATCTCCAGGTCTGGCTTGGCAAGCGCACCCCACCTGTTGATGATGTACTCCATGTAGCTGATGGCATCCTCGATGCGCCGCTTCTTGGTGCACAGAATGATCCGGTTGAAGTTGGCGTAAACCACGGAGGAGCCCAGACGCTTGAACTCAGCCACCAGCCTGCAGGCAGGGCACAGGAGTGGGAGTCAGAAGGCAGGAAGGCAAAGCCCAAGGAGCAGATGCAACCTGTGGAGGACGTGCTGACCCAGCACAGTCAGGAGTCAAGCATGTCAGCGATGCCACACAAGGGAGCTCACCCAAACAGTACGGGAGGTCCAACCTACTGCCCACCTCTCTGGAGGCTGCGGCAGAGAGGAGTGGCTGCGGATGCCAAGAGCATCCTGGTCACTAATGCCACACCTGTCCCTTCCCTGTTCACCAGCCTGGCACACTCCAGGTCTCACTTACTGCAGGAAAAGCTTCTTCATCATGTTGTGGAGAGTGCGGTGCAGTGCCGGGTCGTAGAGCAGGGAGGAAGGAGAGCGGAGCCAGCGGTAGAAGTGAATGACCTGGTTGTCTGCATAGACATTGTGATACTGCGTGATCTCTTTCACCCAGCTCACCACCATGCTCTTCAGGATCCTGCCAGGGAGCAGAGACCAGCATCACCACACCAGCCACGAGCGACCCCTTCCCCCTTCCAGACAGGGACATGTTTTCAGATACGCTGGAGGATTCAGAGTGGGAACTCTGCCAGAGCAGAGACATGAGAGCCCTCGACACATGAGCCACAGGGTAAATATGTGCCTCTATAACCTGGTGGAGCACGAAGAAAGGAGAAACAAGAAAAGGCAAAGTCTTCACCAACATCCCCATACATCTGCTGGCTGAGCCACCAGGCAGTTCTGAGCCCAGGGTCTTCAAAAGTCTGTTGGAGAAGATGTCTGCCCTGCCCTCAAGTCCTGAATTTATATTTAGAGCACCCCACAAGCCCCATTGCTGGCATAAATCTGGGAAAGGCTGAAGCCAGGAGGGAATGAAGCAGGACCCCTGAGGGGACCTGCCAGGATGGAGACCAGATGCTCCACCTCCTGCTGGCTCCTAGAGCCGTACCTGAAAGTGTTGGAGCAAAGGGCAGTTTCGTCATAGCTGGCTGGGATATTGGCAGCTTGGTTCCCTGTCACCATGTCTTCTAGGGATGCCTGCTGAATCACATCAAAGCTGATGCTCATGCTGGAGCCTCCTTCCATGTCGTTTATGTGGTGGGACTGCAACACCGTGTTTACAGCCAGGCTCTGGATGTCCAGCTCCAGACACACTAACAGCAAACACAACCTCTCAGCAGGCAGGCAGGGCAAAGGACCAACTCCCTGCCCCTCTGCCAGAAGTGCTTTTCACAGTTATAAGGGTGATCTATAGATGTTGCTGCACCGAGTGGGGAGATGCTTTCACAGGCATGACTGTCTTGACCAGCACTTGTCTTCCAACAAGACTTAGACCTACTAACCCTCTGGGAACTACCATTTTTTTCTGGAAGCTGCAGCAGAGGAACTCAGAAGAACTGACTACCACTCAAGCTGCTTCTGCTTCTGAGAAAGACCTATCCTAGGGTCACCAGGGATGACCAGTTGAGCTAGTCTGTCTTTGGGCTGACACATTGCAGGTGGTCTTCTGAGTGCTGCCATCGGTGGCCATGAATTGGGAAAGAATCTGCATTCGGATGCCTGCACACATTGCAGGTGAGATCTCCCTGCCCCAGGACATGCCCCTTGCATGCACTTTGCCCAGATCGCTGCTGAAACACAAAAGCTGCTGGTGACTACTGCCAACACAGAGACTCTTTGGAGACCACATCCATCCCTCTACAGGGCTTGCAGAGCAGGATCCAGCTCTGCCCCCACTCAGTGCTACCACCTTACTCCCTCCTCACCTGTGGAGTAGCAGCCAGGGTTGTTTATCTCCACGGAGGCTCTCTCATCAAACTCCATGACTAGGCGGTTGTCATCAGCCTCCTTACCCCCCAGGTCTGGGCGGGCTGTGGGCGAGAGCCACAGCAAATGGTTGTGACGACGGAGGTGGCGTGAGAAGAACAGGTCAGAGCCGAAGGTGGAGATGTCATCAGGGAGGTTCCCAATGGGGATGTGGTAGTACCTGCGGCACAGAGAGGTGAACAGTCATCGAGGTCAGCACAGCTGCAGAGAAGACAGGGACCCCTGCCTGTCCCCTCAAGGGACGAGGCAACTTCCCATGGTCCCATCAAGGGCACGGCAGCCCCAGGGGAACGCGGCTGCCCCGGGCACCTGCTCATCTCAAAAGCCTGGGAGAGGCAGGTGTCCAGGTTGAGGTAGTGGCGGATCATGCGGCGGGCGGCATGGCGCTGCCAGTCCAGGACTGAGTAGCTGATGTCATCTACCAGCTGGATGGGGACCAAGGGGAACTCCTCGATGATGGGGATCCCGCTTGCCAGCCGTTTCAGGTCCCAATTAGACTGCACGGCGACCAGCGTGGGGCCCCGGCGCTCATCCTGCGTGAAGGAGAAAAGTACATGTGCTGGTGCACCTCTCCAGCGAGCACCTCTGCTCAGCAGGAAACCAGCAGTGCGGGATGCCCCGTCCCCGCAGCAGGGTCCCCATGGTGGGGACAGCACACCCCAGCACTCCTGAAGCACCCACCTCCATGCAACCAGCTCTCCAGCTGAGCGCAGGGATGGGAGGAGATACTGAGGTGGCCTCGCTGCTGGCACTGCCCTAGGCAAGCCACCCCAAGCAAGACAAAGCCCTTGAGCAACACCCACTTCTACCCTTGACCTTCAGGCCAGCAGCTATGTGCAGGAGCTGTTGGAACTTGTGCACCAGTGCCTTCCACAGCATCCTCCCCTTCCCACGTGCCTGCATGGACAAGGTCTTGCAAGGACCATCCTCACACCTTCATCTCACCTTGTAGCCCAGCAGCAGCCGCTGGATGGCTCTGTAGACGGCCTTGGCGTCCGTCTCGGCACGCACTTCAAAGGTGTGCTTGTCCGGGGGCAGCAGCTCTTCGCCTGCCTTTTCCAGCAGTGCGCTGCGCTCCGCCGAGAAGAGGGTGGTGAGATTCGGCATCTGGTTGCTGCGTACCTGTGCCCAAGGGGGACCGGGTCAGAGCTGGGGAGGGGAGAGGGACCCCAGGCTGCGTGGTCCCGGGGCGGCTCTCCCCTCCGCGCATCACGAGATGCCTTCCACCAAGCCCTGCCGAAACGGGGCATGGATGCGCGATGTGTGGAGAAACCTGCCACTGCCTGATCCCCATCACAGAATCATAGAATGGTTTGGGTTGGAAGGGACCTTTAAAGGTCATCTAGTCCCACCCCCCTGCTGTAGGCAGGAACAATCTTCAAATAGATCAGGTTGCTCAGAGCCCCATCCAACCTGACCTTGAACGTTTCCAGGGATGGGGCATCTACCACCTCTCTGGGCAACCTGTTCCAGTGTTTCACTACCCTCATTGTAAAACATTTCTTCCTTATATCTAGTCTGAATCTACCCTCTTTTAGTTTAAAACCATTCCCCCTTTGTCCTATCACTAAAGGACACCTACTAAAAAGTCTGTCCCCATCTTTCTTATAGGCCCCCTTTAAGTATTGAAAGGCTGCAATAAGGTCTCCCCAGAGCCTTCTCTTTTCCAGGCTGAACAACCCCAACTCTCTCAGCTTTTCTTCATAGGAGAGGTGTTCCATCYCCCTGATCATTTTTGTGGCCCTCCTCTGGACCCGCTCCAAAAGGTCCATGTTTCTCCTGTGCTGAGGACTCCAAAGCTGGACGCAGTACTCCAGGTGGGGTCTTGCCAGAGCAGAGTAGAGGTCCCTCGACCTGCTGGCCACGCTGCTTTTGATACAGCCCAGGATATGGCTGGCTTTCTGGGCTGTGAGTGCACATTGCCAGCTCATGTCCAGCTTTTCATCCACCAGTACCCCCAATCCCCCAGCCTCCAAAGTCCCACCTTACCTTGTCCAGCACAAAGATGGCAGCTTTGCGCTGCGAGGGGATGAAGAGGCCCAAGAGTGCCTTGCTGCCCTGGGAGCTGTGGTAGAGGTAGATGTGGCGAATACTTCCTAGAGACACAGAGCACAGAGCATCAGTGGTGCTCACAGGTGCCAGGTCCCGGATGCCCCACGAGCTCCTCTCCCAGGGTGCCTCACCTGGCTCCAGGTAAGTGAACTGGGCCAGCGAGCGCATCTCCAGGTGCTCGATATCAAAGGTTTCAGCCTCTCGCCCCRCCAGGTGCCTGACAAGCTGCCTGCTGACCATGCACACACAGCCCAGGTGGATCAGGGCACGGAGAAGGAGCGGCACCTGTAATGATGGGGAGAGAAGTGGTGGAACAACATTCCGCTACGAAGCTCCTCTCGGGAGTTTCAGACCTAGAGCAACCCAGCTTAAAAACCACAGGTAGGACATACCTGAGGTGCCTCCGGCATGAGTTTGGTACTATCACCCTTGCCGGTGCTGGAGGTACAGAACAGGTATCTTAATTCTTAATTCACATGTGTTCCTATCTAGCCCCAGATCCCACCATCAAGGGCAGCAGCAGGTACTTTGGAGGATGTGTGGAGCGGTATCTGGGCAATCTTGCAGCTCTGCAACTTGTGGTTTGGCACTCCCTCAAGACAAAGGCTTCATCTGAACCACCAGATAGTCGGCACAGTGGGAGATCCACCACTGATTCGCCCTGTTTTATTAACCCTACAGCTGTAAACTCCGCTGCAGAAGACTCCTCCTGAATGACTCACTGTGGGACCTAGTCCCAAAACAGTGAGAAGCAATAAACATTCCTTGCCTATTCACGCTTCCCTCATGCCAGTTTTGATTTTATAGACCCCCAGTATGTCCCATTTTCAGATCTCTTTAGCAAGCGGAAGCATTCCCGTGTCCCAGAGTCCCATCCCTGCAAGGAAGCCGTTCCCTCCCTCGCATCCTCCTCGTCATTCTCCTGTATTAGTCCTGCTACATTTTTTGGAGACTGTGCTCAGAATTGCACTGCAGATGTTTAAAGGTCAAGATAGATCTTTCCTTGCCCAGGACTGTGTCCAGCTGTATCTCTGAGGACAGAAGCTCCACAACACTCTGGGCAACTCACTCGACCACCCTTGCAGGAGAAGTTTTTTCTGATGTTTACACAGAATTTCCCATGTTTCAGTTTGTGCCCGCTGCCTCCTGTTCTCTCCCTGGGCACCACTGAGAAAAGCCTGGCTCCTCTCCTTTACTCCTCCCATCAAGAAGGTCCCCTGAGCCTCTTCTCCATGCTGAACAGTCCCAGCTCRCTCAGCCTCCCCTTGCACAACAGATGCTGCAATCCCTTGATCATCTCACTTTCTTTTATATCTTTAAAACATCTCCATGCCCCTTGTTTTACTTCAGTTGCTAATTTTAATTTCCTTTTAGCTAGCTGCTTCTTGATTTTACCTAGTCCCACTTATTAAACACTGTGGTAGTGGAGAGGACTCAGGTTTCCTACTGGAAGATCTCCTAAAGATGTGATGACTTTGTGTACATGTTAGTCGCTTTGGCAGAGTAATTTGAAGTAAGTTTTGGGCACTGCTTACTAAACTAAGACTTGTGCCTTGTCTTGTGGGACCTTTATCCAAATTTTCTAAAAGCAGAAATTTAAGGTGACAAAAAATGGTTTCTTTCATCATGCCCCACTATAACACTTTCCAGGCTATACCAATAACTTCAGTAGCTGAAGTCTCCCAGCTTTATGATCCTCTTTTTGCCCTTGCAGCCTTTTGCATCTCACAAAGCATTTTGTAGCTAATGGCACCACTGCTCACACCAAGCTTGTCCTCCTTAGGCAAAGACTTTTGATCCATAATAATTCTACGTTTCTACGAAATAATTCTAATTTTAGTAGCAAATTCACTTGCCTTTATGCTTTCTTTAACATATAGCTCCACTCTTACAATGATGCAACCTACTCTGCCACTTCCATACAGGTCAGGTCCTGACACTACAATGTCTTCTTGATTAAATTCCTGTTACCAGGTTTTGAGCTGCTGAACAAACCAGTGTCCTCATTAGAAGCAGGCATCCCAGTTTCCCGTCTTCGTTTTCAGGCTTTCAGCATTAATAGCACTGGTAAATTTAATTTTGGCTTGATTGCTTTGTACTGAACTTCATTTAGGTTGTTCTTGCTCTTCCCAAACTTTCAAGTTGTATCCTATTCTTCTTTCTAAAGCTTTTATAACCTTGTTTTAGAGGACAGGGCACCCAGACCTATGTACAACTCCACRTGTTGGGTTTTCCCCCATCTTTACTCTAAATACCCCTTACCTTTTCTGGTTCAAACACCAGCAGGCTGGTTTTGGTTTGGTTTAGAGGAAGATCACCCTTTCTGCTTAAATGCCTTCTTTCCGCAAAGTTTCCTAACTCCAAGTAAACCAAACCCCCTTTCCCTGACATGCCTTAAACCACACGCTGATACTCAGTATCTCTGCCCATACGAACATTGGTATATTCCCCAGTACTCTGCTGTGCCCCAGTACTCTCTCTGATTTTTGRTGTCTCACCAAGTTGTTGATTTTTTTAAGTGCCAGGTGTCCTCCTGTGCCACTGGCACTCAGACTAATGAGCTACCACTCAGCAATCCTTAAAAAAGGAGCACCCAGACAAGTTACCTGTGTCTCATACACTCCCTCGATGTCCGGAGCAGAGAGGTCTGCATTAATTTCATTGATGTGCTCTTGGTACATGTCTTCAGGGACAGAGTATTCATACAGATTGTAAACTAAGTTTGAGCGGGGCAGGATCCTGTTCACCTGCCGAGGCAAGGGACACGCTTAACAGGGCACATCACACCACACAGCACCGCTGCCAGGAGCTGGGGTCTGAGCCAGCCCAGCTCCTGGTGCTCCTCTCTCCTAAGGAAATCAGTGGTTTATGCTCATGCTCATTACAAATTCCCATAACAGAGAACCTGCTTTCTGGGCAGGCTGGGATTAGCAGAGGGACCGGGGACTGGATGAGATACATCTGTGGAGTGGGAGAGCGAGGCCCTGCAAGGCAGATGCTTGTAATATTTGCTTGCAGCAGAGGTGAAGCGCCTTATCTCAGTGCAAGCGGCTGTTTCTCCTTCCAGAAGGGGCAGGTCCTCACCCTCCTGTAGGCTGCTCCCTCCTCTGGCTTCGGGACGCGCTGGTTGACGTAGAAGACCCGGGGGATGCTCAGTCTGATGCAGTGCAGGTCGCTCCCAATCACTGCCCACAGCCTGAACAGCCCAGGCTGGCTGGTCTCGGTGATCTGCAGGACATGCAGGTACAAAGTTAGCATTAGCAGGGAGATCCAACACGTTATCAGTGCTTACATCTAAGCTGCGGAGCACTTTGTGGATCTATATGGCCAGTTGGTGGCCACAAAGAGAGCAGGGGGCTTAATGAGTCATTGCTTTCAGCGCTGGAGTCCCCTTGTCCTGCTACTGTCCCAGGACACCATGGAGAAAACTCTCTGGCTAAGGCTGGCCAGCCAACTCAAGCTGACCCTTGATGTCAGCCAAGTCACTCTGACRTCCTGGACCAGCCGTCCCATCTCAAGCTCATGCTTGCACGAGGGCTGCCTGCAGCTCTGAAGGCCTTTCTGGAAGATGAAGTGGGTGACAAGGGGCTGGGCTCACATGGCCATGTGTAACGAAGATTTGTGAAAACGCCTGGATGGCACCACCCCACCTCTGCGTTTGTACGTTGGCTGCTTCCAGGCATCACTGGAATCCTGTGTCCTTCACAGGCACACTGTGCCCAGTGCTGGGCTCCCCAGTACAGGAGAGACATGGACATACTGGACAGAGTCCAGTGAAGGGCCACAAGGATGAAGGAGGGACTGGAGCATTTTTCATATGAGGAAAGGCTGGGAGACCTGGGACTGTCCAGCCTGGAGCAGAGGAAGCTCAGGGGGATCCCATCAATGTATATAAATATCTGAAGGGAAGTGCAAAAAGGACAGAGCCTGGCTCTTCCCAGTGGCAGGACCAGAGGCCATGGGCATAAATTGGAACACAGTAGGTTCCCTCTGCACATCAGGAAACACTTTTTCACTGTGAGGGTGACCGAGCCCTGGCACAGGTTGCCCAGGGAAGTTGTGGATTCTCCCACCTTGGACATACTCAAAAGCCATCTGGACATGGTCCTGGGCAACTGGCTCTGGGTGGCCCTGCTTGAGCAGGGGGTTGGACCAGACGGACCCCAGAGCTGCCTCCAACCTCAACTGGAGTTTTTGTGGTTCTGTGACTACTGCACAGTGCTGCCCATGGGCTGAACTGGAGCTGCCCCACTGGCAGATCTACATGCATGTCCCAGATTCACCACCAAGAATGACCATGTGGGCTCCTGTTTCCATACAGACATGCGTGAGCCTGAGGCTTTGCAGCCCCACCTGGCCTCCCCAGGGTTAACACCAGAGTGGTGTTGGGGTCAGCAGTCCCTGAACTTCACCATTTGACCACAGACAGTGTAAATGTGAGGCTTACGCCCTGGGCTGCCCTCTGTGGCAGGTCCCCTCCTCGGTACCTGCACGATCTGCCAGGGCAAGTCCAGGATGCTGCGCGCTGTCCTCCGCAGGTAGCTGCTCAGCCCTTTGGAGACGGCATCGCGGACCACTCCTCCACCTGCTGTCACCCCGCCGTCCTCCAGACGCCGCCTCTTCCGCCGCTCCTGCCGCTGCCGAGCCTGCAGCTCCCACTTCTTCTGGTGGTAGCGCAGCCACACCAGCCGCTCTTCCTGAGTGGGGTGACAGCACGCATGAGTCGAGCCAGAAACCAGCACAGGCTTCCCAGCCCCCCAACACCACGCCATACAGCCAAGGCCTCCATCCCCCAGCCCCACATCACGTTCCTGCCCCAGCTGTGAAGCCACCACCGCCCCCTTTTTCTCCATCAGTGGTTTTATTTCTCCATCTCCTGGTTATATTTCTCCTTGTAGCCCTGAGCTATGGGCATGCAGAGGGTTTCAGGAGACCCACAGCTCGCTCCTGGCAGCACCCAAGCTGCTTGGGTGGACGAGCACAGCCCCAGGGCATCTCCTGCCCAGTCTACTTCACCTACCTTGGTGGTGCCCAGGGGCGGAGGTTGACCCAGGATTTCTCGCCAGGACTGGGATAGCTCCAGGTACTGGGACATCTGTTGGCTTTCCTCTGCTGCAGGGACTCGCTTCCGCSTATTTGCGATGGGAACTGGTGGCTGAAGGGTCTTGGCAGCCCCAAAGTCCTCTATGTCACCAATCTGTGAGCTGGGCGTCCCCTCTGGGGCCTGGCTGGCAAGGACCTGAGGGAGCAAGGACAGCAGGAGGACATAAGTTGCAGGAGAAGAGCCCCACCAGCACAGCCAGCACCTTTCCCTCACCCGCCTTACCTGTCTCTTGCCTTCCAAAGTGAAGAGCTCATTGATTTTCTTCTGTTTGTACACATCGTTCTTCTCCAGGAGTTTCTTGTGGAGCCAGTCTGGGTGCCGGACCCGCGGCACCGGGTTCTTTACCTGGAGAGCATCTCCAAATCACACCGAGTCCCCTGACCAAAGCCCTCCTCCTGCCCCCGCACCGCCCTGTACCTGCTGTAGGGCTGCAGGAATGGTGATGATTTTCTGGATGGTGCTGCCCAGTCTCTCGATGTAGTAGTCCCAGTCCAGGATCTGTGAAGAGGGCAGAGCAGCGGGTAGCGAAGAAAGCTGAGCAGAAGGCCACCAGACGCAGGATCAAGCATCTCCCTGGGACCCCCAGCACCCCGCTTTGCAAGCGCAAGTACCCGCTGCCCAGGTTGTGACTCCAAAGGGACAAGCCCTTGTCCTGGAGCTGGGGCCATCTGCAGGGATGCCCCACTCACCGCGCGGATGTTGAAGTCCTGCAGTGAGGGGCTCTTCAGCCATTTTCGGAGGTAGTGTTTGCGCACGCTGGGCTCGGCTTGGAAGATAGCGAGGGGGATGGCCCTGGGAAAGGCAGGGAAGCACTTATTACCCACCCAGAGCAAGGTCCCAGTAGCACACAATCCCCTCTCCCAGCCTGCGGAGACCCTCCAGGCTTCTCCTCCCACCCCTATGAGGCCACCGTGCAGCAGTTATACAGCGTTACCCATCGCTAATCTTGCTCATGGTCTGAGCCAGCAGACAGGTGATCACTTGGCCACACGACACCAGCTTGCTCACCTCCTGCTACCCTGCCCTTCCCCTGTTGGTTGCCCCTACACTGTCAAAAGCCCTGGCCCCTCAAGATGGGGTTACCTCTCGGTGACCGGAGATCCTTCTGGTTTCTTGGAAATGATGAACCGGCAGCTCAGCCCTGCATCCTTCACCATCTGGTCCCCCAGGAACTCTGCCAGGCGCTTGGCAGTGCTGATGGAGGTGGACTTCTGCTCCCCGTAGTCCTCTAGCTTGCGTGACATGGACCGGTTCTCTGAGATCAGCTCAAACAGCTCTGAATCAGGCATGTTGGCAGCCTGAAAGGGAGGAAAAAACCCCAAAGCTAGCAAGAACCTAATGATCAAACCTTGCTGCTATCAGATATGGGGAGCGCCTACACTCAGTTGATGTGGGTCTTTACAAGGAGCCTGGGAATTACTCCCTGTTGCAGCTGCCAACGTGACCTATTGAAAAGGGAGAGTGTGGGTTTGAGGCTTGCATTGGTTTATGCCATGGCTGGGCTGTGGCAGCACTGCTTTGTGTTGTGCACACAAAGTAGCTGGGCTCACCAAGAACTTGTTGTACAAGGTCATTGCAAAATGGAAGGACCCAGCCAGGCTCTCGGTCCCTCTCACCCCTCAGTTTCTTCTGTTTTCTCTGCTCTCCCCAGTTATTGTATAGCTGATGTCTCTGTGCTCCTCGTAAAATGCTCCACAGGCAAGTGGCTCTGTCATTCTCTGCCTCAGCAAATGCCCTTAGCCAGCATCCTTGGGGGATGAGGGCCACCAAACCAGCTCCATGAAGGAGACGACTGGACAAGGACACCACTCACCCACAGTTACAACTGAATGAAGAGCCCTTGCACTAAAAGACACTAAACAGCAGCCCTAGAGAACCAAAGCAGCAGAAATAAGATAGAAGTAACCATCAGAGGCACCGTGGGAAGCAAAGTCCACCCTCCCCACAGTGCCTGACCAGCTCTGACACTTCTCCAGCTCCACCTCAGGAGCACAGACGTGCTGAGCTGTGCTTACCTTGCTGTAGAGCACATCCAGCCAGTAATCAGCCACCTTGGCCACAGAAGCATAGACCTCCTCCAGGGTGCTGCCTTTCAGAAAGGCTTCAAATACAGAAGACTGGAATATCTTCACCAGCTGCAGCTCTCCCCGACGCTTCACCTCAAATCCCTTCAGCTCAGCCAGGGACCCATCCTCATTGAATACTGCATACCTAGGAGACACAGCGTGAGCAAAACCTGGCCTGTGCCAAGGGACATATCCTCCAGGATCCCACTGGTGTCCCTCCTGCCAGGGCACTTCTTCCCATGCCACCACACCACCACCCAGCGCATTCAACGGAGCCACAGTGCTTGGCACTAGGATGATCTCAGAATATCTACAGCTGCTCTACCAACCGTTTCAACTTGGTCTGCAAAAGCACATCAGCTCATGCCCTGGCTCATCCATACTGATTGGAAGAATGATCTTAATTGCACACAAGTAAAGGGCAGGAGGTGAGAGCCCAGGTGGGGAAATGGAGGAAGATATTAGGAAGAGGTTTAGAGAGAAGAAGGAAACTTTGTCAGCTCAGATGCTGGCAAAGGGGTTCAGAGGAAACTGGATGTAGCCATGACACAAGTATATGAACACTCCTCCCTCTCTCCTTTTCTCTTGCATTTTTCTGAATTTCACAGCCCTGCCAATTATTTGTATGTCTTAAGAAAAACCTTAAGGGAACATCAGCTAAGAGAAGAGAGGGGATACTCAAACCTACATCACTTGGCCAACCCTTCTCCCACCTGACCATGTTCCTGTGGGCACAGCCTTCTCTTCCTCAACTGACGATGGTGCCTGCCAGCCACCTCCAGGCTGTTTCAGTTGGAGAGTGACCAAGAAATAAATGCACTTGCTAACATCCCCAAACTACAAGAAACCGAGAGGCCCTGAGATAAGAGTCCTACGAGCAGAGCCCACTCAGTGCTTGGCATCACCTTGACTCCTGTGGCAGGGGCTCACTGCTTTGCAGAAAGGCACTGACAGGAGACGGTGGATGCTGGAGCTCGTCCAATGGGGCATTAAGCACAAAGAAGCATAGAGCTGTAAGGACAGAGGGTGCTGGACGGCAGTGACAGCATTTCTTGGAGCCAGACCCAGGTCTGTGGGCACCCCTCTAGCTAGTGGTTGCTACTGCTCTAGCTCCTATTTAGGAGGCTGCAGAGAAATCAGTTAAGTTTGAGTACAACTATCCTATAATGTGACAGTAATGGCAGGACCTGTTCCTTCTTCCAGATGGAGAAGGAAAGGGAAACATCTAGGAGAAGCATTACTGGARGTCTGTGAACTCCTGAGAGATGGGAAGGCAGGAACTGGTGAGTTTAAACAGATTAGATTGAATATAAGCAGTATTAGAAGACCTCAGAAGGAAAGTCAAAGTTCTCCTGCACACCTTAGAGCCAAACAGGGAGATYGTGTCTGGTCACCAAGTTGGAGAAATGTTGTTTTGCTGTTATCTTCTAAAATTTATTGCCATAGTATGGCACTGGAGGCAAGTGCATAGCTGGATTCAAAGATGATCTGGTATAAGGAACTTGCCATTTAAAGCCAGCAAATCAAGCGTGCTGCCAGCTACACGGGCAAGGACCAACGTGCCCCACATGCACGAAGGGAAAGAGACCTCAATCTGTTACCTGGGGAAGTGATACTATTTCAAGTTTTGAAATCTCACCTTTTCTTCAGCTTCTTTCCCTCTTCCTTGGAAGCTGGGAGGATCATCGCCAGGTATGGTCCATCCACTTCAAAAAAGATGCTGTTCTCCGAGCGTGTGACATAAGTGAGAGAGGCCGGGTCCTGCAGTTCCTGGTACTGATCATTTGTGAAGCCTTCCTATGGGCACAGCCCCAAGAGAACAGCTTCACTCAACAGCCAGGCTGGTTACACCAGGAGTTGCCCCTTGGGCACACCCTGCCCAAAGGGATCACTGACCACCCCTCTGAAACCTACAGCACAATTTAGGACTCAAAAATCAAAACATCTGACCTGCCTGTTGAGAAGAAAAATGCTTTGGACCCTAAAATTATATTCTTTTGTCTTAGAGAAGCTCGAGCAAGCAGAGGATGGGTTTGGACCATGCTCTAGTCTGGACTCCCAGCCTGCACAGATAAGCACGTACCAACCCTGGCCTCTTACACACCACTCTCTCTGCTGCAGGGATATTGGAGCCTCTCCCTCCACTCAGATGCTCTCTGGGGCAGAGAGCAGCTGTGCAGCAAGCAGGGCCATCAGCCCCAACATCCCACTCGCTACATGGGGAGCAGAGATGGAAGAGAGGCCCTCCTCCCTTGTCAGTCCTCCACCTCCTTTTTCCCAGACTGCAGAGCTGGCCTGGATGGGTGCAAGACTCACCTTCACCAGGATGTTCAGCATGGCACCTGGGTAGGAGATTGTCACTTTCGGCTTCTTGGCATTGGTTGACTTGATGACAAAGTTCTCCGGGAAGCTGTTGGGGAGGACACACCAAATCCCATCGGTATCCAGTTCCAGAGGTCTCCTAAGGAAGGAAGAAAGGTTGCTGTCAGGAGGAGAGTGGATGATAGGTGATGATCAGCTCTGTGTCCCCCATAAAGGCAGAGGCAGCCTGTTGCATCCACTCTCCAGTCCCTTCTGCAAAGCAAACCCTCATAATACAACAGAATAATCACAGCAGTATCAGAAATCTGAATCTTCAACATTAACTGCTGAAAGTTCAGGTGTTTAACGTGCTCCCACATCTGTCCCAGATGCAGATGGGCCTTTCTTCCCCAGCTCAGCACATACTCACCCAATCTGCTCGATCAGTTCCCTGGCCTGGGTGATGATATTCGCTCCCGTGAAGCAGACAATGCCAGCCATTTCCATGGAGTACCAGCGAGCTCTGTGAGCAGAGGAGTCAAAGTGAAGAGCATGAAGTGCTCCCTCCCAAATCCAGCTATGGAAAGGGCAGGAGGACCTCCAGAGGAAGAAGGGCAAGAAACACATCAACACTGGCCCTCAGTAGATAGTTCTCCTTGCCCTACTTATGATGCTTCAGAAAAGCTGGAAACCCACTAACAGACAAGATTCCTGTCAGTTATGCCCAACACTTAATGTCTGGCAGGAGTCTCCAGGATGAGAAGTCATTGGTTGAGGCAAGAGGAGAGTGTTACAGGCAGCACGCACCTTCGTCCTGGTGCTTCAGAAGCAAGTGAAGCAAGTGACAGCCTCCCTAGGATAATCCCGGTTTCCAAGGGTCCTCTCCAGAGGACCCCAGCATCGCCCAGGGGGGAGACTCACCCTTTCCGCATGACGTAGCCATAGAAAGAGTTGAGGATGCACTTGTGGGCCAGCTGCAGGGAGTCATACAGGATTTCCATGTTCTTGCAACGCTTCACTTCAGAGGCGTCTCCTGTCTCCACCGCTGCAGACAGCTTCTTCTTCCACACCTGCAAGCCACAGGCAGAGTCAGGACGATCCCAGAATCACTACTGGTGGTATCCAAGTGGTTCCCCCTCAGTCCCAGTATAGCATTACAACTCTAGAACGGTATCTTTGCCAAAGATCAGTAGCATGAGCTAAACATTCCTTTTTCTCTTGCAGCAGAGGAGGAGTTGGCCAGAGGCACTTTGCCACACAGTAGGAAGTACCTGCAGCACCAATTGTAACTCTGATGGTGATGATCAGAATTCAACCAGTGCCAGCAGCGCTGCCCACCTGCATCAGCTGTGCTGCACCACATGTGCACAGGCAAGAACCAAATACACTGCCTGCAGCAATCAATGATGTCTGGCTAAACAGCAGAACCACCTGTGTAGAAAAAGCCTCTCAACCAGCTCCATGATTCATGGCAGAAGAGGCAGCTGGAAGTAACTGCAAAGCAAACGGCTTGTTAATTAACTCCACCAGAGGTAGAGTCCAAGGGCCTCATCATTGCCTTCAACACACTCCAAGACCAGGTGCCCTGGTCTCCTCTAGCATGAACCTCAACCAGCAGAGAACTAGAACGTCCTCCTGGAATCAACCATTCCTTAACCCGAGGTCTAGACCTTGCTTCTCAGCTTGTCTCTTTTCTCCATGTAGGAAGAATGCACCAGACTGAACCCAGCCAGGTCAGATATATCAAAACAGAGACTAGCTGAGGATTTGCTAAACCCAGTGAAAACTGGAGATGCAGCTTTGTTTCTGACAGCACCACAGAGGCAGTAAATGCCATGGCAGCAGCTGTTGAAGATTCGGCAGCGAGAAGCCACAGCTGTCAGGAGCTCCACCACATCCTTCTTGAATACAAAGGCTGAATAGAGCAATCCTTTTCAGTGAGAGACAAGAGGTCCCCAGCCTTGGCAAGACAAGTTAAACCAGAAGTTGAGCTCGGTACCTTGTGCAGCCCCTTGAACTCGTAGCGGCGGTCCCTGAAAGCTCGCACCGTGTCCACATAGAAAGAGTTTTCTCGCTGGCAGATGGTGGTGACTCGTTCCTCCACCTTGGTGACGTGGATCTTCTTGTACGCCTTGCGGCAGTAATCTAGTCAAGGGAAGACGCAGAGTGAGCTTCTCAGGGATGGGTGCCCCACTACAGACAGAGGGATGGGCACAGTACAGACAGGGACACATCTAAGCATCAGGCACGGGTGAGCAGGGAGACAGTCATACTGCTAAGGGAGGAGAAGGAAGATACCAGCATGGAGAGAAGCAGCACCTCATTATGGAGATGCAGGGACAGGTGGGGGAAATAAACTCATCATGATGCATGTATGGCCCATCCACAAACCCAGGCTCTGCCCCAAGCCAGCTGGATGGTTCTGCTGAACAGCATCACTCCAGGTGATGGGATAACATTATGTTTCCCTTTCATTAACAGGCTTTAATTAGCAGCCTTCCAAAAAATGGAGCCATTCATGTTTCAGCTCAAATCCATGGCTCTCAACAGACAAAAGAAGAAACACTGACACAGGTACTGATGCCTGGCCCCTCTCTGGGAAGTACACAGGAGCTTGCTGGGATCCTGGAGAAGGTCTGCCAAAGCATGGTCGGAGACCAGACCCAGTCTGAACTAACCCCACAGCTGTAAGAGAGGTAACTAATGGGGAGCACCGCTCACAGACTAGGTTGCAAAACACCGCTCCAGATCGTGATGTTGATTTTTTTTTTTTTTACCTGCCAGCCGCTTTTTCTCATACTTGGCCTGTTCTTCCCGGGAGAGCTCATGGAAGGCGCGGGGTGCTCCCTCGGGGGACAGGGGAGGAAACTTCTCCGACTCCAGTTGCTGCTGGATGCGGTGATACTCACTGCGGCTGGCAGGCACTGGGGAGGAGGGCAGCTATCAGTTTCCCAGGGAAGAAGCAGGAATTCATCTCCATCTGTGTGGGTTGGACTGCACGGTCCTTATTGTACTTACTGAACTCTCCTCTCCACTGCCAAGTCATCCGGCGCTGACAGTTGGCACCTGGCTTGTTGAAGTCACAGGCAGCACATGTGGCCTCATCCACCATGGCTGAGGGCTGGACACAAGTAAGAGACACACAGGTGTTAGAAGGAACAGCTCTCCAAAAGATGACTCATGCCAGAACAAGTGCTGGGTGGCAGAAGAGCATAGGTATGAACATCAGAGATGGTACTGAGTTCTCCTTTCCAGAGCCTTTCGGGAACACAAAACCCACAAAAACAATAGCTGTTTTTTTGGGAAGAGTCCTAGCTAAAGTTGTAGCTCTGCAGACCTGGCATCCACGGCAGCTTGACTGAATTTCACACCCAGCCTTATCTGATCCCCCTGTCTTGAGCAGAAAGTTCAGCCCTTGCTGTTAAGGGGATCCAATCAGAGGAACCACCAAGGTCATCTGAAAGACAAATTAGGAAAGGCGAGGTTGATGTTACCCACCTGCAACCTGTTGGTCAGAATGATGTTGGGGTACATGGCCCCCACATCTAGATGGTAGATAAGGGGACATTCAATTCTGTTCGGAACATCCTTCAGGGAATTCAGTTTAACCTTGATTTCATCACAAACCTGTGGCGAGACAAAAAGAAGTGAAACTCAGACAGGAAGGAGTTAATGAGTCAAATACTTGTTGAATTTAGCCCTTTACTCCTGCACAGGGACACCTGCCACTGACTCTGGGGAAGGATTTAAAGGACCAAAGGAGCAGCATCAGGGACTCCTCAACCACCGGTACTTTAGGTTTTGTTTTGGACCTCCAAGGTAGGCTTTATCTGTAGGGGTACATGGAAGGTGAGAGCAGCTACTTCCTAAAGGTTACTCGATCAAGGACCTTTTCAGTGCAAATGGGTTAATGGAGACAACAGCAAAGACCAGAAGTCCCCAGTCACTAACTGATGATGCCCTCCAAGAAACTCCAGACTTGGCTTTGGAAAGGGGCAACCTGCACTTTGTAGCCAATAAGAAGCAGGGAACAAGAGGAACACGAGTATTTGGGATATCTGAGGGGTCTGTCTTCTCACTAAATCCCTTCCCGGCTCTCTCAGAGCTTTGCTTCTGGTTGAACCTGCAAAGGGGAAAGCAGGAACCGCGTCCCTCAGCCAGGGCAGAGACCCTGGATCCCCAGGCTGGGCTCCAGCGGCTGGGCAGGGGGGTCCTGGCTGGCACTGCTGGAGGCAGCAGCTGCTTATAACATCCTTTAACAACATCTACTCTGCAGGTGCCTGTAGATGGGCTTCTTGGTCTCTCTCCGTAGAACATAAAATGAACTTAAGCAGGCACTTTAAAGCTGCAGACCCAGCCTGGCAGCTCAGCCCTCCCTGCCAAGCCCAACTGTGCCACGGGTGACGTACCTCCTGGAAGTTGGTGACTTGATCCAACGGCAAACCCTCCTCCTCCTCGATGGCGTGCCGCAGTGTCTTCTCCACGTGCTGCACCAGGAAGTCGAAGGCAGCAGGATTCTGCAGGGGCATGGGGACGGCACTGAGATTGTGGGCAGCCATCCCTGGCTGCAGGCTGGCAGCTCCTGCCCTGCTGCTCGTGTCCCTGCCTGACTTGGGGAGCTCTAAGCACAGCCCTGCAGCATAAGGCAGCATACTGAGGCACATGCAGGGTCTAGACCATTGACACCAGGTCAAAAAAAAAAAAAAAAAAAAAAGCGATGAAGGGAAGAGACAAGGGCAGCTAACGAGCAGCCAGTTGCATTTGTATTGGGTAGTGCAGCACCTCTCATGGTGTCCTGGTTTCGGCTGGGATAGAGTTAATTTTCTTCCTAGTGCTGTGTTTTGGATTTAGTATGAAAAGAATGTTGATAACACACTGATGTTTTTAGTTGTTGCTAAGTCAAGGACTTTTCAGCTTCCCATGCTCTGCCAGGTGCACAAGAAGCTGGGAGGGAGCATAGCCAGGACAGCTGACCCAACTGGCCAACGGGGTATTCCATACCATGTGATGTCATGCTCAATATATAAATAGGCGTGGTCCACGAAGTAGCAATCGCTGCTTGGGTATCGCTCAGCGGGTGGTGAGCAATTGCATTGTACATCACTCATTTTGTATATTTTATCATTATTATTATTATTTTCCCTTCCTTTTCTGTTTTATTAAACTGTCTTTATCTCAATCCATGAATTTTACTTTTTTTCCCCCCAATTCTCTCCCCCATCCCACTGAGGGGAGGGGGGAGTGAGCGAGCAGCTGTGTGGTGTTTGGCTGCCTGCTGGGTTAAACCACAGCACATGGTCGCATGCTGGCTGGTGCAAGGGTCCAAAGAGTCAGACTTAGTCCAGATGCTTTTATACACCCAGTGCGTGCTCCCCCAATGATCATTCACTAGACGATATCCACCAAAATGTCCCGTGCTAAGCACAATGCATCACACAGCAGAGAGTGAAGCTGCCTCTGAAAACTTAAAGAGTCCATGAGCACGATGCAGCTGTGAAGCAGGGCAAGGGGAAGGTGATGGAGATAGCAGCATGAACCAGAAACAGGTGAAAGATGCCCTGGAAAGGGCGGGTTCAGAAGAAGCTTAGTTTGGGTGGGAGAAGGACAGAGGGAGGACAGGACCCCAAGGGGACAGAGGCATATCTTCCAAGAACCACTGGCTCAAAACCAAACCCAAAACCCCACTTCACCACTCTCCCTTGCTGTCAGCAAGGTCTGGCTTGCTTCCAGTATGTGATACATATGACACTTGCTCTCCCAGTGAAGCACAAACAGCCACCTGAAGCCTCCTCCCATCCCTTCCCAGCCCAGCTCAGGTGCTTCCCATGCAGCTTCAGGTGCTCGAGGTCTCCTGAAAGTATGACAGGTACTGCCCAAGCCCAGCAGGAACACACAGGAGATGTTAACACCAGCAGAGGGTTATTCCTCACCACCACGCTCCGTGAGGACAGGGGTTGGCTGTGTGGCCCCTTACCATTTTGAAGCGGCAGGGGATGTCACTGCGGAAGACCCCAGATTCTAGTGCTTCCACGTGGCCTCCCACGTACGTCTCCGAGTCCAGCACGTGGCCATCTTCTGTAAGTTTGTTGAATTCCTGCTCCTGCTTGTTGGGGAAGATGATATTGGCATGATAGGCCTGAACCATCAGCAGTGCCTCGCACAGTGTCCCAGATCCTTTTCTTAACACCTGCAGGAGAGACATCAAAGCCAGTTTCAAACTCAAAAAAGTAGATTTAGATTAGATATAAGGAAGAAATTCTTTACTATGAGGGTGGTGAGGCACTGGAACAGGTTGCCCACAGAAGTTGTGGATGCCCCATCCCTGGTAGTGTTCATGGTCAGGTTGGATGCAGCTTTAAGCAACCTGATCTAGTGAAAGATGTCCCTGCCCACGGCAGGGGAGGTTGGACTAGATGATCTTTGAAGGTCCCTTCCAACCCAAACCATCCTGTGATTCAGCAAGAAGTGCTGTACCAGCGCTGGTGGGACTAGACTGTCCTTACAGCCACATCAGTGAGCTGGACGGCTTCAGCTGGTGACACACATGCGACCGCACAGCAGGCAGTGCTGCAGCTCATGGCAAGGGTGATGGGAGCAAGTGAGAAACCAACACTGACTCCTTTGTGTTGGCCAGGAGGAGAGCAGGCTATGGACAGTGCAAAGACCTCCARACCTCTGCTGCCATCATCTCCTGACACTACTCCACTGTCAAGTGCCTTTGTAAGCTAAACCAGGTGGGGACAGAGGGATATTTCCTACATGCTTAGCACAGACAGCTTCCTAACCATCCTCCCTACAGCTGACAACAGCCATCAGGAGACCCAGCTTTGCATGACCACGACTGCAGGTAAACTTGGCTGAGCATGGAGCATCAGCCATACTTTCTTGCTCCAGCCCTGTACTGCCAACCCTCAGGTCTCTTGTTCTTAGGCACCTCTCTCAAAACACCCCAGGGCTGTGGAGAGAAAGCAGTAGCCTCCAAATTCACCCTCCCTCCCTTCCTGACATGGATGGGAAAGTGCCCGGGCAGTGGGAATCAGGTTCGTGGCCAGAGCGTCCCTGCAGCATGGGAGACGTGGCTCTTTGCCCAGCAAAGAAATCATCATTTCAGGAGTGCACCCACCTCATCAGGCTCCATGGGAATGATGGTGCACAAGGCAAAAATGAAAGGATGCACGTACTTCATATACATGTAATAGGTAGCAACTGCGTCGGACACTGAATAGGTGGCCAGGGTCTGTCAGGGAAGGGTGAGAGGCAAATTAATCCCAATCACATGTGATAAAGCAGCTCAATGACAACAATCTTTCATTGCTTCCTGCTGGACATGCTCGTATCAGCAGGAAGAAGGGAAAGGTGTATTTCTCCATATCCTAGGTTGTAAGGAATAATCTGTTTGCTTCTGAGGACATCCTGCTCTAGCTCTAATTACACAGCGATACGTCAGCTTTGAATGATAAGAAATAGGGAGGATGAGCTCATAGCACAGATGCCGCCCCGTTTAGGAATCAGGAAGCTGCTCCAGGGCTTCAGCAGAAATCCCCAGCCCATGACACCTGGAGCACTAAGCCTACTTCTTGTCCCTCCAGCAAGTCATGGCTCTTTGTGGTGTTTCTGATTTAGGTGGTGCCTGCCACCTCGCATTGATGTAAATAAATACAGAAAATAAACAGTGCAATGCCAGTGCTAGAACCACTTCAAAGAAATCCTGTTCTTTCTCCCCACAAGCTCAAGTGCTTCTAAGGCATCGGCAATTTGGGGAGACAGATTGAGTTAATTTCTCAAAACCCACTGCATTAATCAAAAACATTTTGTAACACTTTAACTTAAAAATTCAATCATATTGCAGCTGCTCTAGGCTTGTTGTCCAATTGCTCAGAGGAGATACAGCACAGGGAGGGAATACCTGAGGCTCCTCCGTAGCCATGCGGCACATCTCTTCAGGGTCCAGCTCCACTGGATCGTAACCTAGTTTTGCTTTAGCTGCTGCTTTCAGGTTGTGACTTCCCACTGGGAGGTAACTGTCTCTCTTCACCCACCTGGGCAGAATCATGAAAATACCAGTTTGTGCAGAGAAACCAGCCCTGCCCTTCAAAAAGAGGCTCAGGCTTGCAAAAGGGACGTGGATTGCAAAGGGGACCTCTCACCGAGGACAGCTGAAAGCTGAGCATCCAAGCGCAGTGGAATAAGAGGCTGCCCAGCTTTAGATATCCTGCAGCTCTACCAATGCGCTTAAGTCCCAACCAGAATAAACCCCACTATCCATACCATCACCACTGCTCAGAATTATCACCTTCCAACTCCCTCAGTGGCTTTAAGATAAACATTTAACCACTGGAGGAGACACCATCAGGACTGCAAGCCGCACTCCAAAGTCCAGACACTGCTCCAGTGAAGGAAACCCACATAAAAATCCCAACTTCTCTCTCTTCCCCATGCATGCACAATGTGTTCTTCCCTCTTCCAGCTGTGCCAGGAGGCTGTTGGGTCCCTTCCCCACTCCAATGGCCTGATCTTATCCCACCCTTTCTCTGCTCCCCCAGATCAGACCTCAAACACCCGAGGACAGCCACCAGCAGGCTGCAGGGAGAGAGACAGCCCTGATAGCCCTTCAGGGGGAAGGCTTGGCAGCTTCTAGAGTATGCAGAGTGCCAAGAGGAAGCACAGTCAAAGAAATGGACTATCATGCCAGCCTAGGGAGGTGTGACACAGGAAAGCTTCCAACAGACAGAAGGACAGTATTCAAATACAACTGTAGGTATTTTATATAAATTCAAGAGATAAAGACTCAGTTATATGGTAGAGGGGCAACATTTGGTACCTTAGACAGTCCATGTGGATGCACTGGGATGCTTTGTACTCTCCCTGGCTGTCCTTCTGAAACCCAATTTCCTGATACATATTAATTCCATGAGTTGCTGCTCTTGCTTCCACAAAGGGCCTGGGGAAAGAGGCAACGTGAAGAGAAGGAACAGAACAACTATTTCCCTTCATCTCCAACAACGGTTTCACAACAGCTTTGTTACAAACTACCTAAAGAATTTTTCTTGTGATTTATCTGTGATACCTGGCCATGGGGAAAACTTCCTGCAGGACAGAACTGCAGCATGACCCAAGAGGCAGAGCTGCTTGCTTACACCCTGCACCAGGCGGTGGAGGCACATGGTCCCTCTTCCCTTGCTTCCTAAAGGCTTGCCTGCGTCCCTCTCGCCGATATCCTCCAGGTCTCTTTTGACCCTCTCCCTGCTCTCCTAAGACTGGGCTCATCCATACACCAACATTGCCACATTGACAAGGGTTTAAAGCAGCTCAGCCAAGCGCATGGGACTCTACAGAAGCTCATACTTCCAAGCCAATGACCACAGGATTTGGTGAGGTGCTCAAACCGGCCAGACAGTTGGCATGGATCACACACTATCACCACTGTGTGAGCTGTGGAAGGACATCGAGGCTGGTACCTGACCCTGCCCCACAGCTCAGGTGACACCTTGCCAGCTTAGTTTTCATTCCTGATCTTACCAGTCAAAGAAGTCTCCGTTGTACGTGACAATGATGGTGGGTTTTGTCTCCTGGACGTGTTCAAACCACCTCTGGATTAAATGAGCCTAGGATGAAACAGAGGAGAGGAGTAGAAAAGATACATATATAAAGTAACTTCATCTCCTCCACAGAGAGGTGGTGGACACCATACAGTTTACTCCACCCTTCCCCTCTCCTCCCCACCTAGCCCAAACCTGACCTCTCTTACCCTTATTACCAAGAAATGAAAGCATGACCAGCCCTGCTGGACCCACCACATTCCCTATTGAGGCAGCCTACTAAGTGATTAGCTCTCTGGCCAACAAGAGCCCCAGGCAGGTAAAAAGTCTGCTGGGCAGAAGTGACTTACTTCATCTGGTTCATTAAAGACACAAAATGGACCCTCATACTCTGGCTTGGGAGTAAACTCAAAGTCTTCAATATCCTCAGAGACGATCTCCCTGTTTGTGATCAGGTAGCCCTAGGGAGGTGACAAGGAGGCAGTTAGGAGGACTTGGCTTGCAGACAACCCGAAAATGCTGTCCAAACGATGGGACGTTTTCCTCTTGAAAGCCAGAGCTTCTGTCAAGGGGGAACAACTGTTTGGAAGTCATCTGCTGAACCATCGCTGGCCATCGGCTAAGGAGGCCACGGGGAGACAACATGGGACAGCAGAGCTGTCCCTGCGCCCTCCAGGATACCACTGCTCCCTCAGAGAAGCACCAGCAACCTGAGCTGGGTACCACGAAACTAAGTATCTTGTGCATCATTCATACTTTAATTTCATTTCCACAGCCACACACCAAGCAGCCAGCAGCAAGGCAAGCCTGGAGCGAGCTGGGTTGGAGGCGAAACACTGGCCTGCTCCCTGGCTTCGCTGCTGGAGCATGGAGGGAACCATTCTGCTGTCCCTTACCTGCCCATCAATCATGTAGGAGATCATCATGATCTGGTCTGTCTCCGCATCAGGAAACTTCAAAGGGAGTTTGGTAGTTTCAATGTCAAAGGCGAGAACGACAGGATCCTGAGCAGGACCAAATCCATTAGAAAATATTCTAAAGCTGACTTGAAGTTGAAAAGCGATTCCCATTAAGCCCAGTGCTAGCCCAGCAAGCGAACCAGACCCTCCCCAGTAATCATTTTACTGCTTTATCAACGCAAAATCACTACCCAAGCCCAGAAACAAAGCTTTCCCCCTGCGCACCACGGTGTGACACCGGCAGCGCATCGGAAACCAGCTCCTCGGAGCAGACACACCAGCCATGCACCTGGACAGACTGACACCTGCCCAACCAACGCTCACCGGTCGCTCCACGAGGTCGTCTCGGCGGGTGATTTCAGGGGGGTAGGTGCTGCCCCGGTATCGCACGTTGTACCAGTGAGCCTGTCAAGAGAGAAGGGTGGGCAGTGCCTTACTGTGGGGCCAGCTCCTTGCATCACTTCTGTTTGGCTGCTGGGGACAGAGCTGCGCGAATTAAATACAGCCCAGAAGAAAGGCTCGAACTGTCACTGTGCATCACTCATAACTTTTCTGCATGTCATTAACTAAGGAGAAGGCCCAGCAGTATGGGACTAAGCTTTACACGTGAACTCATCGTCACTGACACCTCTGCAAAGGTCCTGGAGAGAAAACATTTCCACCCTGCCGGCACTTCAGGAGCACTGCAGCCGGAAAGCAAAGCTCTTCCAGCTTCCCTATTCCTTACTCACCACGTGGATCTTCAGGTCAATGGAGAGGCGAACGTGGTAGGGTACGTCGTATTCCCGCATATCCACAATGTTGTCCATCTGGTTAGTAACCTTCCTGGAGGTCCCTTCCTCATCTGTGCTCAGGCTGCCTCCGCTCAGAGCGCTGCAAGGAGCAGAGTGAAGCAGCTACCTTACCTGAGGTGCACACCTCCGCAGGCTCGGCTGCGAGGGACGGCCACGTGGTGCTGGTGACACCCAGCAGCAGGAGTCAGTGACAGGAGAGGAGAGAATGGGAAACGCTTCCCCGCTATGCAACCACCCTCTGCTTGCAGAGGCGTCCCCGGGATGGACAGCATGCACAGTCCTGTCGCTCCTGTCTAAATTCACCTTTTCTCACGTTTGTGAGCTGTGTCTGCTCAGAGGTACAGGCAGACAAAACCCACACATGCCTGTATAATGAACGGTTCTTATGATATTGGATTTATAAATATGGTAACGAGTCTAAGCATAACAAGGCAACCTGGGAAGCACTTTGAACAGGGATGGTATGCCTTCCAGGTGAGCAGGGAGCGCTCATCTCGCTTGATTCTTCTTCCTCGAGTTTCAACTGAAATTAGACTTCAGGGCCAGGAAACCAAAGAGAGGGGTGAATTTTTCATGTGTATATTCTGGTTGACTTTAAAAACAAAGTTTCTTATTTTTTTTCTGTCTGCAACTGTGTTTCCAATCTTGTAAACAAGTACCTAGCTTTTTATTCAGATAGAAAATGTTTGTTGGGTTTTTTCCCCCTTTAGTCACAGCTAGAAGTAAGGTTGCCCAGTGCCTCTCAGTATGCTTTCTCAGGGGACAGGGAATCTATTTGACTGGCAGGCAGAGGTACCACCACAACACACCACATCCCAGAGGCTCTGGGGCCTCTTGATGTGCAGCACTGAGCTGGAAGAACCACCTCAGAGATGGGTGGCAGAGAGGCATAGCTGGGGTCAGACCCCAGGCAGGACAACACCTCTCTGAGGACAGCTAAGAAATAATCAAGGAAGCCTAAACAGGGGACTGACCAGTCACCCTAAGGAGAGCTCCCACCTCGACAGCATGGCCGTGTAGACATCGCTCGCCTGGTCTCGCTCTCTGTTTTTCCTCACAGCAGGAGAGATCTCCTTCCGCACCTTCACCAAGTCATCCACCGTGTTGAAGGACAGCTTGATGTAGTTCCTCTTCAGGCCCACCAAGTGGTTTGGCTGCAAAGCAGCAAGACAACACCAGCTCAGGGGGGATGAGTACGGAGGGATGGCCACCATAAGAGAGGGTGGGGAAGGCAGACTAGACTGATGCAGGTGGAAGAACTGGCCAAAAAAGAGGTGCCAATGGGTGGGAGAGTCAAGCACAGAGAAGAGACTCTGGTGGGCAAGTCAGGGAAGAGCACAAGAGCTGCACAGCAAGGGCCCAGCCAGCCCTGCTGCCCGCACAGGCAGGACCACGAGAGGGATTCACCCGGGGAAGAGGAGGAAGAGCAGGTCAAGCATGAGCAGCATCCCCCTCCCACAGTACCCTCTCCTCCTCCAACCATTCTTTAATACTGCAATTAAACATCTTGAACACGCTATGAAACAGCTGATGTGCTCAAGGGAATGTAATTACTACTGATAAGCAATTAGCCATAACTAACCCATTTCTGATAGGCACCACAAGCAGCACCAGGAGATTGAAGTCAAGCATGCTGTTTCCCTTCACTACTCAGTCCCTTCCTACTTCACTAGAGCTGTGCAAGGTCCAAAAAAAAACGCTACTCAAGAGCACAGAGGGCAGAGGAATACAGACCAGGTCCAAGTCTTCTTTGGGGACAGTTTCCAGCTTTGCAATCTTCCCTTGGAACTTCTTGGAGAGGAAGGAGGACACTTCTCGCTCGCAGCCCTGCCGAGAGACCCCAGGGGCTAAACAGCGTCAGCTTTGTCCCTCGGGAGAAAACCATCCCAAAGCAGGATGCCCAGGAGGTCTTGAACTCCCCAGGAACCYGCTGTCCCCTTCCCTGGGGACCTCAGCCCTCCCAGGGTCCCCTCCTCACCTTCTGGGTGGCAATGTAGAAGTAGGGCTTGTAGGGCAGGGCCACCTAGGAGAGAGCAGATGGGTGACGGTGGCAGGTCCCCTCGTGGGACCCTGTGCCCCACCCGGCCCCCCCGGGGACGCACCTTGAAGCGGCTCCCATCCTCCTGGATGAAGTAGTAGTCCACAGCACTCACTGACCGCCGGTCCTCGTCCAGCACCTCCGTCTGCCCACGGGCACCATGGACTCAGCGGGGTCCCTCCAAGAGACCCCCGGGCCTACCGGGGCCCCTCCATGGGAACCACCCCCCGGGCCCTACCGGAGGCCTCCCCGTGGGACTCGCCCCTGGGCCCTACCGGGGGCTTCCCCGTGGGACACCCCTCCCCCGGCCCTACAGGGGGTCTCTCCGTGGGACCCCCTCCATATCCCATCGTTTGGCTGCTCGCCCCCCGCCCCACCGGTCCGTACCGGGTGCATGTTGATGAGCCAGCCCGTCCGCTCGCCGGGCTCCACTGGCCGCTCGAACCCGAACAGCGCATCCAGCCGGTCCGTGCGCTGCGATCGCTCCAGGCGCTTGAGAGCGGACAGCGCGGGGCCATCGTCCCTGCCAGACGCCGCGCCGTCAGCCCCCGCCGCCGGCTCCCGGGGACCGACCGCCCGCCGCCCCCACCGCGCTCCCTCGGGGTCGCCGCCGCCGCCCGGCTCGGCGCGCCGCCCGCCGCCCCGCAGCACCATCCCCGGCCCGGCCCGGCCCGCCGCCGCGGAAAGAATTTCCCGCGCTGTACTCAGTTCCCGCGAGAGCGAAGCCTKCCCCGCCCCGCCCCGCGGCGAGAGCACCAATCAGAGAGCGGCCCCGCCTCCCCCGCGGGCACCTCCCACCAATGCCGGGTGGAGCGCCCTGGCGCGCCACGCACCGCCCCCGGCGCGCCCCACTTCCGCCAGGCCGTGCCCGCCCAGCAGCGGTTGCCGGTGCTGCCCGTTGCGGGCCCGGCCGGCAGTCCGGGCGGGAGGGGCCTGCTCGGCTGCTCGGGCAAAGTGGCTGCTGCGGGTCTGCAGTGAAAGCAGCCTGCTGCCCACTCCTGGCTGCAAAACCGAATGCCCCTTGGTCGGCTGAGGCATGGCTGAGGATTTCTCCCACAGCCCGAGAAGTGGAAGAGCAGGCCAGCACACCGTGCGTGTGCGCAGAGACATAACGGTGTGGCCGCCTCTGGCAGCCCCCGCCGGGATCCCCCTGCCCGGCCGCTGGATCCCAGGGACCCAGGGTCCTTGCCCAGGCTGGGGGATGTGGCTGCTGCTTTCCCCTTTGTCGATTCAACCAGCAGCGAAGATGAGCACATGTCCCAGTGACACACGTATGGACACACAGACACAGGACACTCAGACGGCCACAGGCAAGGCGCTGCAGTTATCAGCACCCACGCGCAGGACCCACATCACACACCAGCCCCGTTCCCTCCTCCTCTGGGGTGGCAGTGGTGGGAGGTCACTAGTGCAGGCACACACACACTCGGGGTTCACATGCGCATGCACACTTGTGTGTCCCCCAAGCACCGGCATGGCCCCAGTGTCCCCTCAGCACCCCTGCCTGGACCCCAGCCCTCAGACCCACCCCATGGGTCCTTGACTCACCAGCTGGTCCAGCTTGAATTTTGCTGGTGAATGCACAGGCACACCCCCCACACACCCAGTTTGGGGGGGATACTCTTGCCCCCCACCAGACACACAGGCTGTGACACACAATCCAGCTCCAGCTGCATGGAGCCCCTCATTCGCCTCACACAGTCCCCCCCAGTAGCTCGTTTTGGGGACACCATTTGGGGACAACCTCCCACCCTGTGGCTGGAGGTTAAAGACCCCCACTCACTCCAGTAGCTGCGCTGGGACCCCACTCACTCCAGCAGGTGACACCAAGTCCCCGATGCACACACAGGTCTCACCAGTAGCTGGCACTTGGTCCTTGCAGCACACACTCACATGGGATAGAGAGCGAGATGACGCAGAGAAATAGTTAAGAAAATATCTAATAAGAAAATAGAAAAAGATAGGACAGACTGTGGTGACCAGGCACAGGGCTCAGCCAAACTGGCCCTGGTTTATACCCAAGTGGTCCCTTTTATACACCTTTCTGTCTCCCCCCGCTTTTTTCCTCCTGGTTCCGCTTCCCGTACCCACAGGTCCATTCCTGCACCTCTCCCAGCCTCTGTCCAGGGTCCACGCTTAGCATTTGCACGCTTAGCTTTTGCAAAGGCCAGGCTGATCCTCCTGGAAGGGCCAGCCTTCTGGATAGCCCATGAAGTAGTGCGAGCGGTGATGTCTGGTCCCCTTCACTGCCTCTCTTGTCATCTGGCAGGCAGGTCTGTGTTCCTGCATGGTCTTGTTCCCAGCTTCCTCCTTTTCATGTTATCCCTGGTTGCGTTGAAGGTTCTCGACCCTTAATGGAGCAGAGACACACTCCTATAGCATGTTTCAGCAGCAATGTGCTCTCCAGGTGTTCAAGAGAAGGAATAAATATAAAGCAATACTTAAGGCAGCAGTCTCATTTCCACCCCACAAAGCCACGGAGCATGTGGTGGGGACCATTTCACTCAACACTCCCTGGAAGCTCCTTTGAGCTTCCAGAAGTTGTTGTCTTCACTTAGGCAAGTCTGAATTTCACCTGAGCTTGACCCAAAAAGTCTCTTAGATACTGGACACCAGAGCAGACTGCTCCTGCCCTGACCGGCGTGTTCAACAACAGGAGGATGCCATCAGTGAAGGCATCCACATGATCCGGAAAGGAACTGACTTTATGGATGCGAAGAATGTGATTTAAAAATAATCTGCTGGCTTTCTTTTGAACTTAAAGCAGCTGCTACTGAGTCAGACTTTCCCTGAAGATGYATGAACCTGTATCTCTTATCTTTGCTATTTTTTTGTGGCTTCTTTGGGAGCGGCTCCTTCACCTGGCTGCTGCTGGGGTCAGGATGCTTGTTTGCTCCTTCAGTGAATTTTGGTCATTGGGGTAAACTAGGCTGGAGGGAAATGAGGGAAAGGTTTGATGTTGATACGGGTTCACATCAACATCTATGGCTTGCTGTGGCTTGTGCATGAGAACAAGCCTTTGCTGACAGCTCTGCGTGGTAAAGCAGCTCCCCTCTTCCAGCTGTGAGAGGTGCCCATGGACACTGAGGACGGGGAGGCTGAGCTGGAGGTACCTGTTGTCATGGGAGCTCCTCTGCTAGCAGCTGCTAGCAGCTGCCTAGGAGCTTCTGGAGAGGCAGAGGCCGTGTCTCAGGGAGGCAGACAGGTCCGAGGTATTGGCACTGGATTGGGAACCAAGGTCTCTTGTTCCAGCAGCTTCACACCAGTGACCGGCGTGACACTGGTCGTCCACTGCTGCCAACCCAGTCAGCCAAACAAGGCAGGCCTGAGACTGGGCGGTTCAGAAGGCTTATTGCTGCTTTGCACCATGGATTTTGCATTGAAAGGTAAGGATTCAGGTGCTGGTAAACTTGAGTGCCCTTCTGTTGCTCCCATAAGCTGAGCAATGGGAGCAAAAGCAGTCTGCTTTCCCAGGCCTAGCTGGACTTCTCCAGGTCTGCGATGAGGTATGGGTCTTTCATCCGGAGGATCTGGTAGAGCTGCTCCTGGGCCTCCACCCCTTTTTTCTTAGCTAGCTCCAGCAAAACTTGGTTCCTCCTGTGACTTGTATCTTGACCTTGCACCTCCTCCTCTTCATCGCTGTTGATGACGTTTGCATCCCGTAAGTGTAGCAGAATGATGGAGAGCTGCCTCATCCTGGAGCAAAGCTCGGTCTTGTGCTTCTTCATGAAGGCTGCGCCTAGCAGACACCAAGCCCATGTTACTGTGCTGCATGTGGCCAGGCAGCCGCAGGTGAGTGCCACGCTGTGGTACGTGGCATCCTAAGCCAGTGGACACCATGGCTGTGCACCCTGTCCCACAGCCACGTGTCTCCATCCCTCCACTGAAAAGGATGGGCACCTGCTGCACCAGCGGTGGGAGCACTGGAGGCAGGGCAAGGAAGTGGGCGGGAACGCTAAGTCAGAGCTGGGGGAGGTGAGGTCAGTGGCAGCCCCCATCAGCTGCTGGCAACTGTCCCCTCTGGGATTCCTACAGTGTCTGGGCGTGAAGTTACCGTCCTGCCCCCCGCCCTGCAAGGTGAGGAGCTCCTAACTCAGAGCACAGGTCACTCAAAGCTCTGAAGTCTCACAGGATTGCAAGCAGTTTGTAAAGAAACAGAGCCTGGAAAGGCAGCCGATGCCAGCGGGATGCTGAGCAAGCTGCGGGTCAGTGCAGTGGGCAGCACTGCCCAGCTTCTTCTCTCAGGCCTTCACCCAGTCCTCCTACGCGAGGCTGAAGTGGGCACCCAGATGGGCATCTCCTTGTAGAATCACAGGATGGTTTGGGTTGCAAAGGACCTTCAAAGATCACCTAGTCCAACCCCCCTGCCATGGGCAGGTTTATCTTTCACCAGATTAGGTTGCTCAAAGCCCCATCCAGCCTGACCTTGAACACTTCCAGGGATGGGGCATCCACAACTTCTCTGGGCAACCTGTTCCAGTGTCTCACCACCCTCAGTGTAAATAATTTCTTCCTTATGTCCAATCTAAACCTGCCCTCTTTCAGTTTAAAACCGTTGCCCCTTGTCCTGTCCTTGCTCTGTCTGCCACCCTACTCTCCTGGTGCTCTCGGACTTGTTGTAGGCCAGTGTGGTGACTCCACGTGCATGGCAAGGAAAAAGAATAACGCTGAAATGTCCAAATTTGTGTCTCCGAGCCAGGCCTATCTGCCTCAACCTGTGGCTGCCTTGGTGTCCTCTTGGATCTGGCCTTTCATTAGTAAGACGAGATGCAAGAGGTAATGATGAAGTGTTGTGGCCCTGGAGAAATTAGGCTGGGATAATACCTGCAAAACTGCAGCATGTTGTTGTTACTGTATTTGAAGCAAGTGGAAAGCAAAGCCCCTTGGTCAGAAACTCCTGGAGCTGCTGTAAAGGTGGCCCTGCCATCCCCTCTGCCAATGCCTGTTGCAGGCTCCTTCCCAGGGGCGTCACTCCTGTGGAAAACGCTCCCATTTGGAACAGGGGCCGTCAGCCCCCRAGCTGGCTGTATGGGATGCAGCAGCTGTACCACTTACTAGAACTCCAATGAAATATTATTTATGGACCATGAACTGTACTAGCTGCAGCTCATTCTCTGTAACAACAGCATGTCTGTCCCCAAAGAAGGCAAACCAGTTTGGAGGGTCACCTGCACTATGCCACTTTACCCACCAGCATGGCACAGAGCATGCTGCCAGCGATGCAGGAATAAAAGTTTGAGGTTGCAGCTTTCAAGGCTTTTTGTCTAGAAACTATCATAAGGATGGGAAAAGAGGCTGATATGTGCTTTAAACCAGAGGATGGTGAGCTCCAAAGAAATAGATTCAGACTCTAGAAAGGCAGCTCTGAAACAATGTACTGACCTGACAAGGTCTTGGAGACACAGGCAGGAAGATTAATATCACCTGAAAGAGAAAGGAGAGAGATCACTGAATATGCCATCACTGAAATGATGGTGCCTAATCTTCCACATCTTTCTGAGGTGCCTAATCCTCCACAAAGCCGTCAGCCATTCCTCCTACTTTCCTGCCCATCTGTGGAGAACTCAATAAAAGGTCCTGGGATCTGCACGGTTGTAGGTGTTACTTTTAGGGGGTGCTGGATTAGACTAACAGAGAAGGGGTCTCAAGGCACACTGAGCAGTGCCATACCCTGCACCTGCAAGATGCTGCTGCCCGCAACTCCTCTGCCAAGCTTTCCCACAGGGGACCCCACAGATGGGTGTTGCTACGCAAGGTTAATGGCATGTGTGGTGACTGCTGAGCTGACCCGGCAGCAGCTGGGCAGAGGGGTGTGGAGATTAGGAACCTGCCTCTCTGGAGCTGGGTGCACCTCTGTCCTCCCAGAGGACACATGAACATGAGTCTTGGCACTCGCCATCGCTAACCCTGCTCCTTCTGCCTGCATCATTTGCTGTCCTGACCGAAGTTCTGCATGGGACCCAAGACAGTACAGTCAGCCCTAAAGCAGGATAGTTGTAAGCAATGGTCTCTTGATACCACAAGAGAGCAGTCCTCACACCATCAGCAGGCTCGCTGCATGTAATGTTCATGATGCCGCTGTGAGCAGAGACACGTGGTGACCGCAGACTCTGGTCCATCTGGCCTTGCCCCGATCCTGTGCGCTCTGGGTGTTGTTTCACACACTGGTGTCACACCCAGCAAATCTGGAAGAGTAGCGCTGGCTGGAACACGTAGTTTTTTAAGATGTTGATTTTCACTGAAATTTTGGTATTCTCCTTACCTCCTCTGCATCACACAGTGGTTGCACTAGCATGTCCGTGGGTGTTAGTTACATTAATGGACTTTTAAAAATAAGTCACATTTCTATGCAAACAGTAGCCAAGAGAACAGAGAGACACCGATAGTGCTGTCATGCTCTCTTAAACCCCAGCATCTGAAACGCCACATTAAATCTGAAGCTCTGCTCTACTGATGTTGGGGTGTCCTTTCAGGTCCCTATTCTTCAGTGGCCAATTGCTGCATACACAGGGTTTGCTTTCCCTGCAGGATGCATGGACAACTGCGACCACAAAATGCGTGAGGTCTGCTTGGGTGGTGCACCTCTGCTTTTGCTAAGGCGAATGAGCCCCTAGATGGACCTGCTGTTCCTACCTGATCTCAGTGATGCCCTCCAGACCACGGTGTCATTGCGTGTGTCTGTCATAATGAGCCCAATTTCCTCTGCCATATTCCTGATGTAGATCTCAACAAAGAGCTGCTGTTCCTTCGGGCTCTTGTAGCAAAATGGCAAGTGTGCCTGTAAAGGTAAGAAGCAAGTTGAGTCTCTCTCACTGTAGGGAGCTGCAATGAATTTGCATACATCATCCTGTGTTTCCTGGCCATACCAGCAAGAGGAAAGACAAGGGAAGATGCACATGTCAGGGCTCTGCTGTGCTGCCAATATCACAAATTTTGGTTGGAAGGGGCCTCTGGAGTGTCTTATCTGCCCTATCTCTCAAAGATGGACCAATGTCAAGTCTAGATCTGCTCAGCTGGGGCTTTGTCTAGCTGAGTACTGAAAACCTCAAAGAGCAGAGATTCACCACCTTCTAACCTTCTCTGATGGCTGCATCTCCACCGAGTGATAAAATTTTTCCTAACATTCAGCCTGAACTCCCCAGGTTGCAGCTTATGGCTTTTACCGCTTTTACCTGACATTGCCGAGAGCTTGGTTCTGTCATCTTTAGAACTGCTCTTCAAGGCAGAGTGCCCAGTTACTACCTGGTCATTCTAGGAAGTGGGAAAACYAAACTCTACCTTGTGATTCACAGGTTTAAGACTGTCTCTCAATTAAGCTGAAGGCCCTGGCTGTTTGGAGCTGCGCTCAGCTCAGTAGCAGGGTTGTGGCTGCAAGGGTGGATGATGAATAAGCTGGAGGGGAGGGATGCCATTCAGAGGAACCTGGAAAGGCTGGGGGATTTAGCTGGCAGGAAGCTCATGCAATTCAGCAAAGGCAAATGTAGAGTCCTGTGTCTGGGATGGAATAGCCCCACACCAGACAAGAGCCTGGGCACTGGGTGGACACAGAAAGCAGCTTTGCAGGGAAGGACTTGGGAGTCCTGGTGGGCATGCAAGTTGAACAGGAGTCAGCAGTGTGCCCTGGCAGCAAAGGCTGGCCGCATCCCRGGCTGTATTAGCAAGACCACAGCCAGCACAGTGAGGTCAGGGATTCCTTCCCTCTGTTCAGCACTTGTGAGACCACATTTGGGCACTGGGTCCAGTGTGGGGCTTCTCAGTACAAGAAAGACATAGACATCCTGGAGCAAGGCCAGCTTCAGGCTGGAGTGCATGATATGCAAGCAGAGGCAGAGGGAGTTGGGTTTGTTCGGAGAAGAGAAAGCCATGGGAGAACTAATCACTGTCTTTAACTATGTGAGATGACTAAAGAAAAGACAGAGCCAGCCTCCTGGAGGTGCACAGCGATGAGACGAGAGGCAACAGGCACAGGCTGCAGCAAGGGAAACTCCGATTAGATAATAGGGAAAAAAATGCACAATCAGGGTGTTACAACACTGGACTAGAGACCCAGAGAGGCTGTGGTATCTCCATCCTTGGAGATATTCAACCTTGACCGGACATGGCCTTGAGCACCTTGATCTAACTTTAAAACTCACATGCTTTGAGCAAGAGGTTGGACCAGAGATCTCCTGAGGTCCCATCCAACCTAAGTTTCTCTGATTCCCTTTTCATGATTATGGTGCAGTGCAGACCCATAAAAGGAGATTTTCATAACCAGCCATGCACATGCCATTGGACTGTCATCAGCTGCTCTCAGGATGTCACAAACTTGTGTGTAAAACAAGTAACCACAAGGACTAGATGGCCAAATTTTCCCAGATTTTCCCAGCCATTGCAATCTGATTGCCACAGGGCATGGTGCTCAAAATCAGAAATCCTCAAATGGAGTTTCAACAGAGAAAGAAGTCATGTCACATCATGACATAGAGAGAAAGTCTTTCTCCAGTCTTACTCCTAAGCTGAAGGAAACTCACTGCCGAGGAGATGAAGATGAAGGACTTGGGACCACACCTGAGTCAACACCCCTGAAATTCCTTCTTGATATGCAGCTATGGTAAGTCCAACAAGTCCCACATTATGATTTCTGCCATATGGAAAAACAAATGCAGCCCCTTTGGGGCTTTGGAGTGTGCTCCATGCTCTTTCTGGGGATGTGTATCATGAAATATCTTCGCCACTTGTAACCAGTACAGCTCCCTGCACCTCTGGCTCTGAGACCTAGTAAGACAGGTTCTGGTAGCAGAATATGGCTGAAGACAGAGACTTCTTGTATTTTCTATTTCACTGCAATAAAAAAAGGGAACAATCCCACTTACTTCAGGCATTATCACCACGGAATTTGTACTGGTCACCCGGTAAATGCAGCCGAAGAACAGAGGGTTGAATGGAGGAGGCTTGGGAATAAGCTTTGAATTCCAATTCATTTCTTGTTTTTCAATGGCCTGTAAACATCAAGCATCGCTTTTGAGAGAGGAAAAAGAAAAGAGCTGTGAACTGGAGGTAGCCCTTGGAAAGTTGAGAAGAGACCAACCCAGTCAGAACAGACCACTGAGTGTGTATTGCAGGCAGTGCCGTGCTTCAGGGACCAGGCAGCTCGTACTCGGCGCTGGCAGGAACCTACTGTGTGCAGGCAGGAATACGGGCAGGGTAATGCACTGTCACTCTGTGAAAGAGGGTAAGGGCTTGCACACAACAGGAGAACAGCTGGCATGCAGCCACCTATTGCTGTGCCTGGCAGTAGCCAGCAAGTCCTACATCTGCTCTGTGTTGCAGAGCATCCTGTGCCATGGCTTCGCTCATGCTAGGACATGCTGTCCCAGCCAAAAACATGGAGAGCGATTCCTGGAGGCATCTGTGAAAGAGGAGAGGCAGGAGCAAGGATGGTTTCCTGTGGTGGGAGATGGGGGCACAGGACCGGGTGTGAATCAGAGGCTGGTGGCAGAAAAACTGGGAAGCATCTCTGCTTATCAAATCCAGTCCCTGCTACTGCAGCCACCCCAGATGTCATCTTTTTTAACCCGGTCAAGCTCCCTCTATCTTACCTGCTTCACAGAGTTGTCATCTGGGATCAGGTAGAGGTGAAGAGTTGTATTTGCAGCACTGAGCTGCTGGAAGATCAGCACCAAGGAATGCATAGGGAGTGAATTCAAGGTTGAACGTAACCTCCTCCAAAGCACCCCAAGCAGTGAGAAGCTGGGATTCTCCAGGACAGCAGAGAAAGCGATCAGTCTGGTCGGTCTCTCCAGGGTCATCTTCCCAGATTTAAAATGGGCAATGGAGCACAGGCTGGTATTTACATCTTCTGCAAGAGACAGCAAAGGCAACAAGGTTCTGTTTAGTCATCCTGGCACCCTCTCAGGCTGCCTCCTTCTCTTTAAGGCTTTAGCCGCAGAAAGGAGACATGCGTACACACATGATGACATGCTCTGCTTTAGGTCCCACGTGTGTCCTGGGCTTTTGGGGTTTGGCAGGGAGTTGCAGGCCTTTGGCAGTCTTCCTGCGGGCTCCGAAAACTGCAAATCTGAAGGTGGCAGCTTGGGACTGTGCAGCATCCTGCGTACAAGTGCCACACCACCATGTACTGGGGAGGCAGACGGTCGCTGCGTGATGAGTCACTCTAGTTTTTGATCACCAGAGCAGCCTGAACATTGCGAGGTGACATCCCTAGGGATGTCTGGGTCAGAGAGCTCTGCTGATGCCCAGTCACACAGATTATCACTGGAGCACACTTTGCTATTAACCTGACAGATTAATATAATTACAGCATTTTGCTTAGCACAGCGATGTCAGTGAAGAGTGCGTAGAGCCATTTTTCGGCTAATACGGCTGTGCTTGCCAGGCCCGGGGCGGGAGATGGAGCCACGCAACAAGAAACTCCTTTTGCAGCATGCTCTGTTTCAGAAGAGGACACAGATTTGCCAGGAAGAGTCCCTTGACCAGCACACCCAGTGCCTGTGTCAGGGCCCCCCAGCACGGGGGACTGGGACTCCTCTGCACACTCTGCAGCCCAGCTGTGGGTGCTGACGCTCCTCCTCCGCTCATTAACAGCGGCTCGTTAAGAGCACTGCAGGGCAGAGGACCCAGATCCAAGCCTTGCGGCTCCTCATGTTGCCTGGGTGAAAATGGACAATTTCATTCCACTTATTCTTCTGCCTGGACCAGCTCTGACCTATTGCATCCCACCCCGGTGTGGTCCAGCCTGTGGGTGGGCGCAGCCGGCCGGCTCCTGTCCTGGTGGAGCAGAGCAGGGACAGCTGTTGCCATCCACAGCTGCCATGGGTGCAAAGAGCTGAGAAATGCCCCGGGGGAGCCCAGGGCTGATCTGCAGCTGGGCTGGGGTAGTGCCCAGGGGTCATCACGACAGCTGGGAGGAGAGGGTGGGCGAGGAGGGGCTGGTGGTGTGGCGCGGGAGCTCGGGAAGAGACCACTGTGAAGGCTTGATAGAAAGTGAGAGGAGGATGAAGGATGCCAATGCAAAGCAGAGGAATACAAGGGAGTACAGGGCACCTTGGAGGGAAAGGAGAATTTGGGCCTGTCTGGAGAGAAGTCTCCAAGGAGCCAGAGACATCCCTGGCGGGGAACAGGCTGAGGGATGGTGGCTTGGGAGACCCAGGTCCCTGTGGCTGCTGTACCTGCCAGGCAGATGAAGTGGGGGAGACGCACTGCCTGCATGACCCCAGGCTGCACCTCGATGTGGAAGAGGGGTCCAGCGGGCACCCACATTTCCAGGTCAGCCTCACTCAGGAGCCTGGTCCAGGTGGCGTATCTGTAGGTGATGGTCACTGCCGACTTCACCTCGAAGCTGAGGCCTGTGATGGAGCACTGGAAGACGCCTGCACCAGGGAGGTGAGCTCTGCAGATGGGAGGGACGACAGGCTCATGCCACCTGGGACAGGGCTCTTGGAAGGTGCTCCGGCTTCGCCCAACAGCTCTTACCGGTACACGGTGCGGTCCTTCAGAAAGTCTTGGGTTATCTCCGGTGTCACTTCTGGAAGATCCTGCAACACAAGTGTGGCCAGTTTGGGACTGAATAGGGTGTTGCGCACTGGGTGCTTCTTGCGGGAGGCGTGTTGGGATTTACAGTGAAGCACGATGCAGCTTGGCGTGGGAGCTCGGAGCCTTGCAAGCAGCAGGAGGGGATCAGCAGCTGCTGCCTGGTGCCCAGAAAGGCATCAGTCTCATCAGTGAAGAGGCCAGAAAAATCATTGACTGGCAACTCCTCTGCCCTGGGATCCAAAACAAGCACTGGCCATGTCTGAGTTTCATGACCCCTTTAATGTGGATCCCTGTAGCGGTGCCTAAGAGAAATCCTGCACACAGGCACAGCAAGAAGGACTGAACACTTAACCCCACTTGGGTAGATGCCACTGGGGTGGGGAAGGCATCGGTTAGTCCATGCATCCCCCATGCATCAGTAGGAAAGTTAATGGGTGGACATGCAGAGCAGCTCCTGGAGCTCCAAACTACGTGTTTCACCCATGGATTTTTAGGATGTATTTTGCAAATGGGAATTCCAGATAGGAAAGTTTCTGTTTCCTGAGAGAGAAAATGTTGTTGGCTGCTGACTTTCTTGTGAGTAAAGCATGGGCTGTTCCCTCTCTGCCATGGTGTATCAGCAGAGAGGATAGTGGCCACAGGCAGACGAAATGTTTAGCAGTGAGAGTAAATTTGGGATGTGAGCAAGTCGCATTTGTCTTCCCACAAACTTGAAAACTGGGGCAGCACATGCTGAGTTAGTGTAGCAAAAGGGACCAGACTCTCCTGGAGGATGAAGAATTGCTGCGAATAACAGGTTTTGAAGGCACACCCAACCTCCCAGGTGACAGCCAGGGTCAGTCCCAGGCTCCCTGCTGTGCCATTTCCTTTGGGTGTGCCAGTGCCCTGCCAGGACTGGCAAAGCCCTTACCTCCCCCCTGCAGCGCCAGCAGTTTCCCTGCGGTGGTGAGCCCAGGTTCAGCCAGTGATAGCTCTCCTGCAGAGGGGAACATAGGGGAAAGCACTTGCAAGCTGTATTTCTCCCCTCCAGCTGTGCTTGCCTGCTGGAGGTAGGAGGAGAGGTCTTCTGAGAGCATGAGCAACATCCCCAGTGTCAGGTGTAGTGCTGGCCCTGCTCTCCGCTCCTGCAGGGAGGAAACAGGCTTGCGCGGGAGCTGTGCCCGCCTGGTCTGCCGGCAGGGTGAGGTCCCTCTTCCGGGACTAAGGGCAGTACCCACCAGCTCCTGCCACCCAGCGCGGTGGTGTGGTGGCGATGGGCACCACCCCTGCCATGCACCCCCATCCTCAGGGCTGGCTGTGAGCCCGCATGCTGCAGCCGTGCCTTCCTCCCCAGCCCCGTAGTGCTCCTCACTCAGGCACCCCAGCCTCAGGCATCGTGTCCTGTGAGACCTCACCTCTGCGCTCCCCGAGGCCTCGTCTGTCAGAGATTTGCGAGGGCCTGCCACCAGCTTCCTTAGGGCTAAGTCTGGGACTGGAACAACAGGAAGACATTGTCATTTTTGCTTCACGTTTGGGAGAAGAAGCCATCCTCAAGCAGCCTTCACCCAACCTTCCAGATCCCATTAGCCGCACTGGTGCCCTCGTGTACCACTGCATGCTCCCACATCTACTGCAACTTCCACATTCTCCTTCATGAACTGTGGCCGGGACATGCTCACCACCATGCAGTGAGTTGAGGTCCTATGCTCACCACCATGCAGCTCCACCAGCCCCACTGCACCAGGTTGTCAGTGAGGACCAGGGCATGACCTTACCTGAAGGTTGAAGTTCAGGAGCTTCACCACCACCTCGCACTGCAACAGCAACACAAAGCAGAGGAGAGCTCAGGAGCCAGCTCATGTCCAGTGGAGTATCCCATCCTCTGCCCGTCCTCTCTGTCTTCTTCACGCCTTTGCTATGAAACCTCTTCCTGCCAGTTTGTGCCCCCTCGCACCAAGCTGCCGGGCACCAGGAATCCCACCCAGCTGCCTGTCTCAGGAGGGCAGCGCACTGCGGGGCTGAGAACATGCTCCCAGCCTCCGTGTCTCCACCCCTCCCCACTGCCATGCAAAGAGCAGCTTTCTTGCTCAGCTTCCAAGAGCAGAGTCCTTCCTCTCCCTCCTGCCTTCCTCCTGCATAGGTGCATCCCTGGGCCCTCGCCTTCCTCCCAACATCCAGTGCAAGCATGCTCTGGCAGTTCCCTGGTGTGCACAGAGCCACAGCCGCCTTGCCCCTTCCCTCCTGCCTGCAGAGGCTCCTGCCTGCGGTCCTGGCCCGGGTCCCTCCTCGGGAGACACCTCGATCCGCATCCACCCCCGCCTCCCACCTCCAGACGGATCCTCACCCACCTTCCCTGGACCACCCTGCACTTACGTCTTGATATATGGTACAAAAGGCAGTTGGGTGTGATTTCATAGTCTCGCAAGGTCAGGTCGTTGTTCATCTCTCTGTTATTGTAGACCAGCCTTCCCCCGTCGGGGGTCAGGGAGGAGTCCTGTGCGTTCAGCTTGGCCTTAAGCTCCCACACACTGTCATCCAGAGACACTGGKACTGTAAATGTTTTGCCGAACAAAGTCTTAATGAAGATGCAGAACTTGCCRGGGCTGTCGGCTACAGCCTGCTGCTCCGCCATGGTGTCTCTTTCAGCCATCCAGGAAGATCCGAGGCTCCGGCTCCGTCACTTCCCAAGAAACCAAAAGCGCCGGCTGACGTCAGGGCTGACCTCCTGTCAAAGTGCCTTCACATCTCAGCTGAGTGCTCCTCCTCCTGCCCACGGCCCCTGCCTGCAGCTGGCTTTCTCCCCTGCCTGGATGGACTTTCTCCCTGCCTGCACTGGCCTTTTTTCCCTGCCTGCACCAGGCTTTCTCCCCTGGGCTGCTCCATTCGCACAACCTCTCTCCCTTGTTACCTTGCCTTTCCCCTTCTCCCCCACCTGGCTCCTCTTCCGGGATTTCCTGCCCCGGGGAAGGCAGGGGAAGGCAGGGCAGGGCTGTGCAGGCAAGGGCAGAGCTTTTTCCGAAGGGAACGGTCAGCAGAGCCTTGGATCCAGCCTGGAAAGCAGGTCTGGGGGTGCCAGAGGGTCCCACACTGGGTTACAGGGTCACMCCAGTGCCTGCCCTTTACCTTCTCCCAAGCACATCCCTGCCCTCCCTTTCCTGCCAGCCCTGTGTGTGCCCGGGCTGGGCAGGACATGACTCTGCCTGCCCCAGGCTGCATGGGGGACCAGCACGTCCCCGTTGCTGCTGCAGTGGCATGCGGGGGGGGGTTACTTTGGGGGTGGTGGGAGGTATAGGGCTGTGGGTTGTCATCTCCCTGACTGCTGCAGAGCTGGCAGGGAGCCGAGGGTAGGCAGCACGGTGGGCAGCTGCCTGGCACCATTGGCATGGCCCTGTCAGTCCCCCACTGAGGTACCGCTGTCCCCCTCGGGGCAGACCTGCAGGCCCTGCCCCACAGCACCCACTGCCCCCACCAGCAGCCCCAGGATAGCTGAGCACCCTGCCATGCACCCCAGGGTGCCCAGGGCAGCCCAGGAGCCGGGCAGGAGGGGCAGGACCTGACAGCAACATTCAGGGCTCCCTCTGTCCTGGCGGAGGGGGAACAAGGACATTTCAGTGACCGACCCTGCGGTCCAGGCACTGCCCAACGTGGGAGTGACATCAGGATGATGGAGTCAGTGCCTGGAGCCCAAGGCTGCACTCCAAGAGATGGTGATGATGGGGGCATGCACTGCCCAGCAGCTCTGTGGTATTTATGGGGAAGGGAGGACCCACAGCCATCCCTCAGGGCTGGGGCTGCCTGCATGCCCTGCCGTCATGGGTCCTTGCCCTAGCCCAGTCACCCCATTGCAGGCAGAGCTGCATCTCCCGCTGTTCCCGGGACAGCACAGCCCCACATTGCTGCTGGTGTCTCTCCATCCCTCCCCTGGAGTGATGCGCTCGGCCCTGCAAGGTGCAGTGAAACAGCTCCAAACCTTGTATGCTTGTAGCGTCAGCTGAGCCTGACCACCCGTGGCCCGCCAACAGAGCTTACTGTTGGGATAATTTCCTGCAAAGCGATTTATCTATTTATCTACTCCTTCCAAGGCCCARTCCTCGCTGTTTGCTTGGCAGCAGCGTGGGAGTGGTTTTCCACACCAGAGGTCAAAAATCCTGCGTGCTGGGTAGGGAAAGGGAGGTGGCTGTCAGCTGCCACGGGTCCTCGTTGCCAGCAGTACTGCATCCCGTGGGATGAGCTCTGCACCATGCCCAGCCAGGCACAGCACCACGTGCGGGCATGCTCCTGCTCCGCTGCCTGCAGACGTACCCAGTGGACCTGGTGTCATTTCTCCTGCCTTAAAACTGAGGCAGCTTCACAAGGATCCACAGTCCCTCTCGCAAGGCCATGGAGGCATGTAGCTCCCTGGAGCTCCCGCGTCTGCATGTTCCATCCGTGGGTAGTTCTTTTAACAGCAGTGAAAACCACAGCTGAACAGCCCAGTTAAGCCTCTCATCTCATTTGGAGCAGGGAGCAAGGAACTAAAGCTGTGCATCAGAGGGCAGTGAAACACCTGGACAAGCTCAGGGAGTCATATAATCAGGGTGTAAGACAGCAGAGACCCAAGACAATCTGTATCCGGGGGAGAAAAAACCTTCCTCTGTATCCAGGGTGGTCTCAGAAGTCATAGAGGGAAAATAAAGGACATATTTGGGGCATGCAATAAGAAAAGGCACACAGAGATGCTGGCACTCTGCCAAACAGGGTATGATGGAGAAGGAAAATAGTTTACTGGGGAGAACAGAAACATGCCAGGCAGGCAGGAGGGCGAAGAGATCCTTGTCTCCAAGGGGAGAGCAGAGAAATGTGAATCCAGAAGGAAAATGTAAAACAAGTGACCTGGGAAAGGGCGGGACAGGTTATTTCCAAGAGGGCAGGAATAACCCTGGTTGCGGGCGGCGATGCTCAATCCTGCTTGACCGAGCGGGAGCAAAGATGCCTCTTGGCGTGCCCGGGGCCAGCGTGGCCACCCACGCCACGTGTGCCCTGGGAGTGGGAAGGGCCGGCGGAGACCCCCTCGCTCCGCTGCCCGCTGCCGGTGCCGTGTCCCGGGCGGGCGGACAACTCGCTCCGCCCCGCTCCGCCCCGCCACGCCCCGGGGGCGGCCGCGCTCCCGCCCGCCGCCCGCCGCGCCGGCACCCGCCGCTGCTGCCCAGGTAAGCGCGGGAGGCGGCGGGGCCCCGTCCCGCGGGTCATCCCGGGGGTGGTGGAGCGGGGGGGCTCCCGGTGCGGGGCCGCTGCCCGCAGCCTGCCCAGGACCGCATCCGCGCCTCCGGTCGGGGGGGATCGGGCGGTGGGAGCCGCCGCTGCCCCCCCAGGCGCGGGGATGCCGGGGGCGCGGGGGCGGCGGGGCGCCGCACCGGACCCGGAGGCTCCTCTGCAGCGGGAGCTGCCGGCAAGGCCGGGGCCGGGACAGGGGTGGCCGGTGGCCGCCGCAGCGGTGCGGGAGCGCCGCTTGTTTTCGCATCTCTCTTGAGATGCAGCAATTGCTTAAGAAATCAAAGCAGCAAAAAAATGGGCTGCGATTGCTGTCGGGGAAAAGCCGCGTTTCTCCTGAACCCCCGGTTTTGGGGTCCCTGTCGCTCGCCGCCCGCCCCCCCCCCGCCGCGTCCTCCAAGTTTGTTTGTCCCTGGTTTGGGGGACTGTAATCCCACCTGGGCAAACAGCCCTGGTTTCACAGACCAGCAGCTGGGGGACTGGCAAAATGCAGACAGTCCAAGTGATACTTGCAGGTGCAAATCTGCCTTTGCATGAGTGTGTGGGGAAATGGTATTAGCAGAAGTGTGGGTAACTGCACGGTCTCCTTTGAGAGGGAACATCCAATTCCGAGTGTGGTGGATGGAAGCTGAAATTTGGTGGTGTTGTGCTTTAGCTGTTAGTCTTGGAAAACATTGCCCTGATAAACTCCTTTTGCACTGCTTGCAGCTTCTGTAGGGAACGTGGTTTTCTCTTGTGCAATCGTGAACTGGCAGTGATAGCCAGCAAGAGGAGGACTTGGCTGCCTGTAATAGAGCAGTTGAGAATTAAAACTCTTTTGTGTTGTGAAATGTTTTGGTTTTTGCATCAAGCAGTCTGCACCTGGGGAGAATTTTCAGCATTTGTGTTTTTTATTGGTGTACCTTTAAGATCTGAACCAAATCTCGTGTTTAATTATTAATTTCAGAATATTTCCAATCCAGCTTGCAGAGGACATGTTTGAAGGGGTGGCAATTGCAGTGCTGCCGAATAAGCCTTTAACCTGGAGTCTAAATTGCTGAAGCAGCAGCCAGTAAAACAATTGTGGCTAATTGTAGTCTGACACAGTGTTCCCACTGTGCTTCTTCGGGAGCCAGCGGGGCACGTTAAATGGCAGCTTTGGTAGCTCTCTGTGCTGCTGCTGACACAAACTCCTGGTGACAAGGTGACAAGGTGAAGTGCGCCAGGACGCGTCCCTCCCTGTCTTTGGTGAGATGGGGCTGTGCAGCCCATCGGCGGGGCTGTGAGCTGCTCTCGGAGTTTTGTAGCGTGAGTTTTGCTTGTTTCTTGGGGCCATCCGAAAGCAAATTACCTGGCAAAGCCAAACCCACTGGTTGCTCCAGGTGGGTGCAAAGCAAATCTTGGTCCCTGCCAGGAAGCAGCTGGAGAGGTAAAGGTTTGTCAGGGAGGGGTGTGCTGAGCAGTGGGCAGGGGCTGGAGGCTCCTGGGGAGGCAAGGTGGTGGAAGGAGCAGGAGGGGACCGGTGGGGCTCTGCTGGTGTCAGAGTCGCTGGGTGTCAGTAGCTGGGGGACCCCTGGAGCAGCAGGGGCCAGGCAGCAGGGTCGGGATGGGTATGGAAGCGGCAGGAAACTGGGAGCAGGAGGGTTGGGCAGAGGGAAGGGGGAACTGGCTGGAGAGCTGTCCTAGGGGAAAAAAGAGGGTGAAGAGCTAGAGAGGTAAAGGGAAGGTTGGGGTGCCGGGGAGAGGAGAGAAGGGGGTTCCTGTACACCAGCCCCCTTGAGTTTGGCTCATCTGCTGCATGGGCAGGGGACGGGCAGCGGTGCACAGCACGTCCCTGCGAGCAGTGTGACGGTGTTGTGGGTGCAGCATCCTCGAGGTGGAGGGACGGGAGGCAGTTACACTAATGAGAGTGTTTTCCCCCCAGTTGGGCACCCCGTGCTGGGAGGCCGGTCTGTGCAAGCGCTGGGAGCCGGGGCTGGAGGGGTTTTGGGAGCCCTGTGTTCATCCTTTGTAGTGCAATTCCTGAAAAAAGTGATAGCTTCAGGATGGACACCAGGTGAATTTGGATTTCACCCCCAAATTATTTTAAAAACCCAAGTTCTCCCTGCCCTAAAAACATCGTCCTCTGTCATGCTCTCTTTTGTGTGACTTGGTTGTCTTCCCACTGGCTCTTTCAAGGGTTTTCTTGTGGTGGGCGAACCCTGTGCACCTCCCTGGGGTCAGAGCAGGGCTGCTGCATGTTGCCTTGATAACACAGGGCRCACAGCGTGGACCATGGGGCCCGGGGAAGAGGCTTGGGACCCCCAATGCTCCGGCCAYGCCTGGGCTGTGCTCAGAGTCCCATGTCCAGAGGAGAGACCTGCTTTCCTTGGCAGCAGAGCCCAGCTTGTCCTGGAGATGGGGCAGTTTGACTCTACTGAGCCAGACCTTGCAGGGAAGCCAGACCTTCCTGATGCTAAACTGGGGAGTTTCTTCTCATGGTCGTGGGCTGTGGCAGCTTGGCCGTGCCTTGGGTGGTGTAGTGCGTGGAGGATGGACCCCTGGATGAGCAGAGAGGGAGGCTGCGGGCAGCTCAGGCTGTCAGCAGGACTTTGTGCCAGCAGCTGCCTTGGTTTTTGGTGGAGTTGCTCTCTGCAGGGCGGTGGAGATGGCAGGAAGGTGCCTGTCAGCTGCATGACACTGTAGGTGCGGCTGTGCTCGGACAACAACCAGAGCCCAAATGCTGTCTCACCACCCCTCGCTCTGCGCCGTGAGGAGCGTGGTCTGTGCACTGCAGGGCCTGTGCCAGTTCCTGCTCTGCCAGGCTGTGCTGGGATGGACTGGGACTGCTCCAAACTGGTGGCTCAGGGAGACTGGCTGCTTTTGGGGAGGGAAGGAGGTCAGCTGTGAGAGGGTGCTGTTGGGCCTCTGGGCTGAAGTCTGGTCCCTGGCAGGGCTGGGGAGGCATGGCGGGGGTACTGGGAGTCATGCCAGGGTTCCTGGAGGCCAGGAGGGTACTGGAGCAGAGGCAGACATGCTGGCCGGTGGGCTGCAGGGATTCTTGGGATCCACCTTATATATTTTTATTAATGGCCTCTGCCCACAAAGCAGCAGATGCTGCTGAAACTTGCTGAGGAGGCGGAGGTGAGAAGCATTGCTGGTGGCTGGAGTTGCCCCACYGAGCAGAGATGGAGGAGAAGTGAGGCACAAGGCTGTGCACAGGATGACCAAGAGTGAAACAGGAGCTGACCTTCAGGAGATGATGGAGGAGGACAGTCTGGGTGTACTCATCAGGGACAGGGGGATGTGGAGTCATCACTCTTAAATCTTTCTAATATTGCTGCACCAGGCGTGGGAGGACCTGGTGGAGGGTGGTGGCCCACCGCATAGTTCTGGCAATCACCGTGGGAGTCGAACTAGAGCAAATCCCCAGAAAAGTAAGAGAAATGGGCAGCCCTTGTCTTAGGAGAACACCAGGAGCGTAAGTCTGGTGCGTGGGGGCTGGGTGGGTATGATGTATCTGGCTGGGATGGAGCCACACAGGGCGATGTGTGGTGCGATGGTGAGGCTGGGAGACAGGGTCCACTGCTGGGTGCCATCGCACGGGGTGAGGAGATGGGTGGGAAACRAGGGCTCTGGGTCCTGGTGAAGTTCAGGACTCAGTGTGCAGGGGAGGTGCCCTGCGCCCAAGGATCAGAGCCCAGGCTGCCCTGCAGGATGGGCTGTGCTTTGCAGGACGCACCAGAGAGGCTGTGGTGGGGTCTGTGCTTCACTTTGTTTGTAGGGTGTGTCTGAAACGAGTCTGCTGCTGTGACTGCTCCACGGTTCCCACTGGGCCTTGTGTTAAAGACAATATTTTGCATGTACGGAGAATTGGCAAGGAGGCAGCTCTGCGGTAGATAGGGTACGGTTTGGGATCAAGGGCTGTTTTTTTCCACAGCGGGGACCAGAGTCAGAGCCAGCTCTTCCCTGCAAGTATGGAGAGTGCCACCAGATGCTCTGAGCCTCGAGCCACCCCCTCCTCTTGTGCTCCTGCTCAGGGGGCGCAGCCTGCGGAGCCAGATCTCGCGTGCTAGAAAAGGCACGCAGTCCTCCTTGCTCTGCAGAGCAGGCAAGGCTGTTTGCAGACAAGCAAGTCTTCCAGAAGATGTGGAGCTGCCGTGTGTCCTCTCTTCCCTGGTGTGCAGGGCATTGCATGCTGGTAGGTGAGGAACCGAGGAACACGGGGCAGCGTGTGTCCAGGCTTATAGATAGGAAAGTTTTGCTTTCTTGTTTGTGAAGATCAATTCTGTCCGGAATGAAGAGTTCAGATGGAAAACCAGCTGTGTGCGACAACCAGCCATAATCTCTCACCTGAGCAGTAAGTGTGGTAGAAAAAGGCCATTATTGATAGACATCAGGGACCTTCCTAAAACTCGAGGTGTCTGTTGGGACGGTATCCCTGAGCACAGGTGCCTCCATTGACTTTCTCCTCCTGGCCATAGGGCCTTCTCTCAGACCTAGGTGTGTTGTGGCAGCTGGTGAGATCTAAGCATGCAGAGCACAAGGGTGTTGGTGAGACCCATTTTAGGTGTCATACTGAGCAGCAAAGAAATGACTCTGACGTGCTCTGACATGGACTCTTCAGAGACATCCATGAAGGATGTCCTGAGAAGAAAGTGCTGAGTTCTTCAAATAGTGGTAACATCGCTGTGAGTCCAAAAATTATCTGCAGTAACTGATAATGCTTCTGAAGGACAAAGTTCTTGAGGCAGAAATAGGCATATGTTTGCAGACAACAGAACCGAGATACAATAAAAAGAAAATTTTGTTGTATGCAGGGGCAGTTAAAAAACAGCAGCTCCTGTTGAGCGTGGAGCTGTAGGACATTGCCGTAGAAGACCTATGCTACAAATGACTGAAAACTAGAAAAACAAAGCTGCCACAGGGAAGAGAGGAGGAGAGATCACGAACACAGCTGGACTCCTGATCCTGCAACAGTAGGTAATCGCTGGCCAGAAATGGCCCCAAGGAGCCCTGGCAAGGGTTYGTGCTCAATGCTGCAGAGGAAGGCAAAAAAACCCCGGGGACCTGTGTCAATCTGCCCGGGGGAAAAAACTTCCTGACCCCAGAACTGGCGATCTGCTGTTCCCTGAGCATATGAGCAAGACCTGCCACCCAGACCCCTGGCGCTGCCATGGCTCCAGGGGACACCAGCACTGCCTGACCCCTTCCCTCCCTCCCCTGGAGGCATCTCAGGGGCTTCCAAGCATGGCAAAATACTCCATAAGTGATAGGCCTGGGAGAAAAGATGTCATTCCCAGTCCCTGCAGGAGACCATTGGGTGCTCCAGAGTGTTGAGAGAGTGAACGTATTTGAACATCTCCACTTCCCATTTCTAATGGGTGCTGCATCTGGCAATGGAAGAGGTGTGGACGGGGAGCTCTGGGCTGGTCTCCAGCTGCCAAGAATGGATTTTCTTGTTCTTTGTAGACCATTGAGTCTTGAGTCTCAGCCTTTTCCACTGATACCCATCTGAAAAGGCCTGGTACCCTTGGGGGTCTTCTCATGTCACGAATGGCATTGGATCCATTCTCCAAAGCTTAAAGCAGGATTAGATCCAGGTTGGTATCTTGCCCTGCTCAGAGCTGGAATTGGATCAGATGACCACCAGAGACCTCTTCCAGCCTAAATTCTTCCATGATCCTGTGGCTACACAATAGCTCTTCAGTGCAGCACTCTCAGGCGTGGGATTCAGCCTGTTGCCTGCAAGGCTGAAATGCAGCCCATGATGCCTGTTATTAACAGCTGTGGGACCTCCTGCCACAGGCGCATGAGGCTGTCATCAGCCTCCCAACCTCTCCCAAGTGTCTTGGTGCCCTTGGGGTGAATGCTAGACATGCAGCATGCACGGCGAGGAGGAGGCCTTTGAATGGCAGAGGAATGACATGGAGCTGCCTGGGCAGAAGGTGCAGAGCAAGAGGTGCCATCCTGATGGGAGATGAAGGCCAGCGTGGTCACGACCACAACTGCATTGGGGCTGCCGTGTCGCCCTCCCTGCGTTAAAAGCTGCTGAGTGGTGTCACATCTCTTTGATAGGCCCTTTATCCCACTATTTTTGGGAAAGAGGCATCCCAGGGTCCCATGCTGCCTGCCTTCTCCATTGTGGTTTTCTTCAGTCCTCCAAACTGAGAAGTTCTTCCTCGACCGTGGGGAAGCTCTCTTCCTCATCCTGAGGGAATGGCTTCCTTAGGAGGTATCTCTTGCTGACCTCTGCTTTGAGATCCTGGTGTGTGTCCTAGAAGAGATCTTCCTCATCCTCACTTGTGCGGACCTTGGCTTTCCATGAACATGCAGCCCTTTTCTTCCAGACTGGTGGTGTCAATGAAGAGACAGAAGTCATCTCCCTGGGAACAGAGCAGGTCCCAGATGTCCCACTTGGTCACCGCAAATTCCAGTGGCTCCTCAGAAACCTCCTCAAAGATCTTTCAGGCGCTCTCCCAGGTTTCCTCCCAGGGCTCCTTCCAGGTTTCCTCCAGAGCCTCCTGCAGAGCACTGCAAAGAAAGCAGAGAGTTCAGCTGTGGTGGAGATCTGTGTGGAGGGGACAAGCCTGCTGATCCCTGCCAGCACGCAGGCCTTGGAGCCTGGTTTGCTGGACCCATGGCAGAGATCATGCAGGCATTTCCAGCTGTGGGAGGGAGTACGTACAGGCAGTGGTGCCTGGTGAACCTGTCCCCAGTAGAAATCAAGGGAGGAGGAAGGCTGGCTGTGCACATGATCCTGAACTGCCTGGGAGACTGGAGGTTGGTTGCTGGTGGTGGCAGGATGCTCCCATCATTGTCTGGTTACCTTGGACTGATGGTCATATTCTTGAGCCCTTAGACCTTGGGAACCTGAACTGTGTCCCCAGCAACCCCAGGGCTGGCTTGGGTCTGGCCCAAGAGGAGGATAGAGCAGTGGAAGAAGTGCAGCTGTGGGAGGACCAGGGGCTGTGCCCCTGCAAAGCCTTGAGGATCTGGGATTGTAAGACCCAGAGGTCGAGATGTTTCTTGTTCTGGTAGCCACAACCGGGATCCTCAGGAGTTGGCAGCTGCTCCAGCATCTTTGGCTCTTCCATCCTCAGGCCCTGTGGGCCCATGGTCCAGCCCCAGTGCAGGGTCCCTTCTCTGGGAGCAAGTGGTGGGTCGGCACCACAGCCCGTGCCTTCTCTGGCCTCGCACCCGCCAGCCCCTTGTGCGAGGAGATCACATCAGTCATCTTCTTGCTGACATTGGGAGCCCCCACATCACTGAGGAGAGGAGATGGGAGAAGATGCGGGGAGGGGACGTGAGATGTGGGGCCAGGGCTTGAGAAGAGGGGTTCAGTGGGGTGGGGAGGGGACGGAGCTGCCCTGGGAGGTGACAGGACCCCCGTCTCAAGAAAGTCTGGCTGGTGGGCCGGTGGGGACAGCAATGGGCTGGGGTGGGGACTTGTGCTGAGCAAGTGGGAAGGGGATGAGAAGCAGTCCTCTCTCCCCGCTTCTCCCTCTGATGGCACCCAGGGCTGACTTGGCCAGGGCCAGCAGGCAAGGGGCAACTTGGGTCAGGATGATGTCCGTAAAAAGGTGAGGGTGCAGCCAGAAGCTCAGTGAGGGGATCTGGAGGAGCCAGGAGAGGCCGCAGGGGCAGCTGGTGTCCACGTGCACCAGGGCCCCCTTCCACAGCAGGTGAATCATGGCTGAGGGCACCCCCTGAACAGTGTCATGAGTGTGTCTATGCTCAGTGCTCCATATGCAGAGGTGTCCAGCTGACATCCCCAGCTGGAGCTAGCTTGGATTGCAAACTGGTATGTCTGGGAGATGCCCGTGTCACTGGGCATGGCTCAGTGCTCAGACATGTGCCAGGTTTCTAGGCAGGCAATACAGAATTATTCACAGCAGCAAAACAGATGCTGACTGTGAAATGTTGCAGCTGGATATGATGGACCTTGGTGACCAGGTGATAAAATGACACTGTTTCAATAAACACAAACTAATGCTCAGGGGAAAAATACTAATTATTCCTACAACGTACTATATACTTATATACTTACCACATTACCACTTGGAAAAGATTTTGGAGTCACAGCAGAGCATTCAATTAAAATAGGAGCCTGGGGCTCAGCAGCGAGCAGAGAGGTAAATACAGCGCTAATAATAGCACTGTCAGTACTGCGCCGTCTGTCAAAAATGGTGCAAGCTCTGGATCCTGATCTGTGCATGGGTTGCCTGAACCTGGCAGGAAATATGGGCTGAAGTGTCACCGTATGCCTGCCTTGTTCTTGCCTGCTCATGGCACGTAAGTGCTGTTGGCCRCTGTCAGAGAGGTGGACATCTGGGCTGAGCTGCATGGTCCTTCTTCTGGTTTTATATCCCTTACCTGCAGTGAAAACTTGATGTTGCAATATTGCAGTTTTACTGCCGTGCAGTGGAAGTGCTTGGGGTTAGTAGCACTGGATTGTTTTCTACATTTCTCCTGTTGGATTATTTCCATGTTTCTTCTGTTTGGGAGCAGGGTGGTTTCTCTGGTGGTGTGCTCTTGGGCAGTGCTCTCTATGGGTGACGCTGGAGTCCTGTTTTGCAGACAGCCTGTTGCAGGGCCAATTCCCCATTCACACTGGAGTTTTTAGAGATGGGGTAGTATGTTCCTCAGCACCACAACAGTTGCCTCATATTTTGATAACCCACTCCTTGTTGCCCTCTTGGAGCAGTTGCTGAAGGTGTTCCTGTACACCTGTGAAGCACAGAGTGTTGTTTTGTTCAGGGAACAGCTTATGAACTGGTTTACTGAGGCATGGACATCAGCTGCCTGACCTTGTACAGGTCAGTGCATTAGCCTTCAAGAGCTAGCAAGGTTTTACAGATGATACTGGGTTCAGTTACATGGTGTTGTATATGAGCTTATTTCCCTTTCCTAACAGAGGGGAGATTTTGGCCATGACTCCTGCAGGATCCAGCTCCAGGTCGGTACCTCTGGATGCCGCTAGCAGTGACATGATCCCATTGTGTCTCATGAGCCGCTCTGGCAGGGCAGGCTGGTGCCTTTCTGTAACTAGCTGGGTCTCAGATGACTTTCTGAAACATCTCTGTGTGCTTGCTGGGACTGAGGCTGTGGGCAACCAGACAGCTTCTCCTCCGGTAGTGTCAGCTGAAATCCTACCAAGAACCATTTTGCTTTTGCCTGGTTAACTCCAGGAGTGGAGGAGGGACACCCAGAAACGTGCACTGTGCTCTGCTGTGGGTGGCTCAGTCAGCCGGAGCACAGCCTGTGCCTCCGAGGGGCCCAGGGGGATGATCAGTGGGGAAATTAGGAGACGGGAGACGGGAAGTGGGCCTGAGGGGATGGCTTCAGATTGCCATCTTTAAGGTCCAAACAAAGCAAAGGCATCTCAGACAAATGGCTGATACTCAGGGACAGGAGCTCTGATATCCCCTCAAAGTCCCTTGTAAAACCAGCCAGACCAGCTGGAAACCAGTCCCACGGCCATCGGACTGCGCATCAGCATCTCTGGGGGGTTTGGAGAAGATTGAGGCATCCTCTGGTGAGGCACATTTGGGAGCCACCCTTCTGCCATCCACCCCACTGCCTGCCCAGGTGGTTGAGGGTGCCTGCTGTGCTCCCCCAAGTGCGCAGCATCCCGAGGGCTTGCTCCGATGCTGCCTGGGCACTGCCTGCCTGGGGTGTAGCCCCGTCCTGCCAGCGCAGTGTCCACTTCCTGCTGCAGGAAACCCACAGCAAACGGCTGCTCCGGGTTAGCAGGGGGTTTGGTCTGATCGTGAGTCGGCTGTGGGAATTGGCTATCACAGACCTTGGAGTAGGCTGGCTGCCTTCCAGAAGAAAGCCCAGCCTCTGTGTATATGACAGTATCTTCATTTCAGCTTTCTCTTTGCTCTCCTTTGAATGGTTCACGTTGTCTCATTGGCACGTTCTCCTCACAGTGGCATCTCATTTTGGTATGAACTCACTTAGGTGCAGTTTTACTTTCCTTTCTGGCTTGATGCTGAGGATGTCCTGGATGTCCCCCCCAGCTCATCCCCCATCACCTGCTCCTTTTTGGCACTCACCTCCAGCCTCCTTTTTTGCCAACCTTTGCATGGTATTTTATTGTAAGTTTTACACTAAATTATTGTCCTGTATCACTGATACATCAATGGCTTGAGACTCTGTTTCTCTGATACAAAGCCATTTTCCCTTTCTTCCTGCCAGTTTTGGCAAAGGGCCATACGGCAGTTACTGCATGTGACTTCTCCACTGCATTTTTCCCCAGCGCTCCCAAATCTTCCTCTGTGTTTGTGCACCTTCTATGCATGCCACCACATGGCATTTTTTTGCATTTGCTCTTGCATAAATATTGGCATGCTGCTTTCCTTGGATGCTCTTGCTCTTGTGAGAAAAGCTCGTGGCTCTTCCCTGCTCCATTTAATGTTCCCCCATTGCAAATGAGTTTGTTCGGCGGCTCCACACACATCTGATCGCTCTTTGTAGTCTGCAGGCAAGCTTGTGTGTTTTTTGTCCTGTTAATAGTCTGTCCCAAACTGGTACCCCTCAGTGCCCATTATTAAATGGCACGTGCCGGCTTTGCACCACGTGGCAAGGCACCGGTCTCTTGTTCCTCTGTAGCCTGGATTACTTATTCAACATGCTTCAGGCTTTCAAGGTGCTCCTGCAATGCACCTGGGACTTGGTGGAGGTCATGCCATGCACAGCAGAAGGGGAGTTTGAAGGTGTGCGGGAAGGAGCGTGTGTGTTTTGGAGGGATATAGCTGAAAACGGAGGGATACATCCGGGTATTTTGAGTTGGTGCTTAAGTAAAGAGGAGAAATTGCAGTGCTTGGCATCTGTCTCCTGGCACTTCTGTATTTTATTCTCATCGGAAAGATCTTGAGGCACTTTCTAAGCTGCAGAAAAGCCTACTTTGCCTGTGTTAAAATATACTTTGGAAACAGTTTTAACTTCCTGCCCAGATCGGAAGGCTTTGTGAAGAATATATGGCAAAACCATAGTAAATCAGTTCAAGTACAGGTATGAATGGGTAAAATTAATTAAATGTTCTATTTTATTGCCAGTTGTGTTGTATGAATCTTTGCTGTCAGGGAATATAACCGAAAAGGTTTATCGTAATTCTTAGTCTGTACCAAATCTGAGAGCACTATCAGTCAAAAGCTAATGAGATAAACACAACTTGAAGTGGACTGTTTCCCTGTCCCACTTAAACATAAAAAAATCTTGTCTTAATAGTATAAAAAATTGGGTTTTGGTGCGAAATGGCCTGATACTGAAAACCCTTTCTCAAATAAATAATTGTTCCAAAGCAAATGGGATTTCTGCAGGATTAAGCATTACTGAAAAGGGGGAACTTGCAGGACCGGGCAATAAAGTAGATTTCTTTTTTCCATCACCCAATAATAAAAGAAAAAAAACCTAACTGAAATTTATTTATGGTTTAATCATTGTATTTGGGCTGTGACCTATGTGCTTAGAGATTTAATTCCCAAAGGCAGGRCTTTGGAAAGTTATTAAAGTCTGAACATAAATGATATGAGAGTTTTTGTAATTTTAAACTTTGAAAGGATGATTGAATTTATAAACTCCATAACTGAATTTACTGGCAACTCCCAGCATGGTGACCCCAGTGTCACGTTTTCCCCTTGTCACTTGGGTCACCGGGGGTGCGTGGGGCTCGGTGYGACTTGCCCCCATGCTCCATGCACCCCTTGTGCTCCTGCTGCCCGGCTCCTGCCTGCAGCTGTTGGCGCAGGCAGCAGCGCTGCTCGCTGGCTATCCTTCCTCTCCCTGCAGCACACACATTCTCTGCTGGTACCGCTTCTCACAGAGCTTTTCTACCCAACGCAGGTTGTGAACGACACCTGGAACCCAGGAAGCTGCAAGCAGGTGGTTTATCATGCGAGGATGTGCCCGCGCCCTCGCTGACCTGCCCGCCGTCCCCATCCCCACTGCCTGTCCCGGCCAGCACCATGGGAGGATGCTTCTCCAAGCCCAAACCAGGTGACTGCCCTCTGGCGCCGTGCCCCCATCCTTCCGTCCCCATGGGGAGAAGTAGGTCAGTGGCGGTGGACGCTGGCCGGGGGAATGTTAATTCTCGGCTCCTGCAGGGAGGATTAACAGCCCATTAATCCCCCCAAATTCCTCCGCGCTCTGGCTCCCAGGCAGGGAGCTGTGTGGGGGCTGCAGCGGTGCTGGGGGGCGGTAGGCAGGCGGGAGGAGAGCTCAGCCCKCACCCTGCAACCCCATCCAAACACCCACTGCCAGCTCTTCCCCGTCCCATCTCCTCATACTCCCGCCACCCTCCCTGCTTCTGCCTTCCCGCAGTGCCTGGAGGCAGAACTGCCCCCCTCGTGCCCCGGGGTGGGTTTGTGTGACAGCTGTCCCCATACGGATGTGTGTGGCTCCAGCACCTTCCTTGTTGCCGCGGCTTTGCCACTCACTGGCCAGCCCTTAATTTTGTCCCTGGGAAGGAGCGGGACCACCTACTGCTTGATTTCTTGGTGCTTTCTCAGTCCCACCACCCAGGCCAGGTCCTGGGGCTGCTCCGCTCTCTGGATTTTATTTTCTTGGCGAAGCTTGTCCATGCATGCTGCCTCCGGTGGGGAAAGCAGCTGTAGGCACCTGGACATCAAGGATGTTCCCCTTGTCCTGCAYGCTCCTGCCATGGCCGGGCTGGATGGGCTCCCTGCTCCTTGCGGTTTGGCGAAGGTGGGTGTACGTAGGAGAGGAAGGGGCTGTGGTGCAGGCTGCGTAGGCAAATTGGCTGGTCGAGGGAGGTCTGGTATGGAAGTGTCAACGTTAAGCCTTGTCCTGAGCCTCTGCCGGCAGCGTGGGCATGAGCAGGCACTGCGTGGTCACCCGGGCTCATCATACCCAGCAGCACCTGCATCGCCCCAGCGCTGGTCCCCAGGGACCGATGCTGGTGCTTGGGGGGCTGGTACAGTCGGCGTTGCCAAAGCTGCCTTCGAGGAGAGCTCCCATCCTGCAGCTTGTTTTGGCCACCTAAGAGGGAGCTGAAGGACAACCCTGTCCTTGTTACCTGCTTGTGCCCAAGGGCAAGGGGAATCAGATAGTCGCGCTGATCTGTCAGATCAGTCAGCATCCACACATAGCCTTTGTGGGTGGAAAAATGTCTTTTGGGGACCTTTTATTGGCAATTTGTCTTCATTGCCTCAGGCAGTGGGGATTGCAGGTTGAAGGACTCGAAAGGTCAGAGGGTGATACAAGTCGTGTCTGTGACCCACCGAGCATCCACTGAATGAGGTCTTCTGCCTTTGCTTTGCAAGGCACAAGGAGAAAATAAAGGTGGTTTTCTGCCCTTGACCTGTACTGTGATTATTTTATGGGTCATTGCAGTGCCAAGGTAATATGGCATTGGACACTGTGAACTGTAAGTTTTCTTTTGTGAAAACCCACGCTGTTTATATCCTTTCTTGAAATGTTTAAGGAGTGAAAACGCATCCAGGAATAAAAGCCTTTGTTGACTAAACTTGTAACAAACTCTGCTGGCAGTTCCACTTTATTTTGTATACCATCAGCAAAATTGTGTTTAATCTTGGACCGGTGCAGGAATAAAAGTGCTCTGCAGGCATATTTCCTGAACTGCAGAATTTCATGTAGAGCTGTATTTGCATAGCAGGGCCAAATGACTGAAAATGCCATCCTGTAATGTAACGTTCTCTCTGCAGCTCTGGTTTTGATTAGTAGTCTTCAAAGGCTTTTGACAAGCCTTTCCCCAGCCCCTGGTTAGCACACCACTGACTGCAGTGCTTCATCTTGGTGGTTATAAAACCTGCAAATGCAGTGAGGTAAACAGATGCATTTGCAGATACCGATTGTTCTGATATTTGTCATTCCCRTTTCTTGTGGGAACTGTGCACCATCAGAGCTAAGTAGTGGACTTGCCTATTTCTAAAAATCCACCTATCCCCTGTATGAATGAGAAGCAAATCATACAGGGACAGAACAGAGCTATTTTCTCCATCAGTGCTGTTTTGACATGAAGGGAATATTTCAGATGCAGCCTGAAGTCAACAGAATTTATTTAGACACTTTTGAAAGATGTACACGAGGTCCTTATCTGTTCCATCTTCTTATATCTGAGAGAGACCCTCAGTACCCTTGAGCACCCTCAGCATTTCTCGAGATAACCTTGACATTGCACACACATTGCTGTGTGCCAGGAAGACCTCTTGATGAGCAGATCACCGGTACAAGAGCTTCGGGGAGTGGAGTCCTGCAACAGTAAATAACTATGCTGGCTGTACTGGAGGCCAGCCCCGAAGTCTGGCTGCTGCTGCAGTGCCCAACCCCATTTAAGTGTTTAATTAAGAGCCTATGTTCAAGCAGCGAAATAATCTTCTGTTATCTCTAGTGCTGTAATCCCGTGATGCCGGATCCTCTTCTGAAGGCCCAGTTCTCAATCTCTGCATAATTTTTTTTCTCCGTTTTTTCTCCGGGTGCGTGATGCATACGTGATGAGCTGCCAGCTGGCAGTCTGTATGGGATCCCAGCACCGGCTCCAGGAGAGCCAGCCAGGTCAGGATAAYGGGTAAAGGGAACCATCGTGCACCAGCAACTGCTCAGTGTAAGCTGCAGCAGCACCGTCTCTGCACCAGGCGTGGGAGAGYGGCTTGCAAAACCTATAAAGTTGTGATTATTTTTCTTTGCACTCTGCTGGGCTCAGCACTTGATGGTGGGGCAGGGCAGCAGCTCCGGCACAGCACAGCGTGCCTGCGGGTGAGCTTTGCCCTCGCACAGAGGATGCATTTGGCTCTGAGCAGGGAACATGTCCCCTTTGCAGGGATGCTGCAYGCTGCTGGAGGGAGTGCTGTGGGCTGTATGTCCTTCTGAGCTTGGCTCTGAGGGTGACCCCAGGCTTGGCTGGCAAGTCCTACCTCCTGGTTTTTGGGAGCATGGCATTTGCTGAACCTGGCATCTGGAGAGGGAGGGTAGAGCTGGGCACATTTGATGTGATGGTTTTGTCATTAGCTCTGTCATTTTAGTAGAAATGGTTTGGAGTCTCTTTGAGACCACCTAAAGTAGTTGTCATCAAGGTTTGCAGTTAAGAGGCAGTGTGGGCGAAGCTGCGGGATGCCTGGAGAGCACAGCTCTGGCAGGGCAGAGCGAGACCCCAAGCATGTCCCGTGGCGGTGGATTTACTCTGTGCTGGCTGCAGGAAAACAAACCCTGCTGGGGTAAACCCGACTTTCTGGCTGTGCCCACCATACCCTTCTGGTCCCTCCATCATCACTACCATTGATGCTTTTCTGGTTTCCACTGCTCTCGGAGCTGTCGTCACCGTACAGCCAGTACAAGGCTGTTCCCTGCTCTCAGTGGTCATTTGCCCTGTGCCTGCAGCCCCTAAGCAGCAAACCCTGAGGCATCACAGGGTTTTGTGGTTGGGGAAGGCAGACACACAGCTCTCCCTTCCGCTGGCCCAGCTCTTCCATCCCCTATGGCCAGGCACCTTCATCTTACCCAAACTCCCCCAGATTCAAGCCAACTCTTGGCTCATGCCAATTCTCTCTTCCCCTGCACTGCTGTATTAACTTAGTATTTTCCTTGTTTCTACTGTTTTAAGTATGATACTTTAAATGGCCTGATACCTGTAGTTTAAACTTAGCCTCTAGAAGGGCACTGAGCCATACTGGGAACCTAATCCTGTGGTAAAGAAGTCTTGGGTCATTTAATTGCCTTAATTTTTTAAAATAATGACAGTGGCTCTGCACTGCAGCCCAGCCACCCTCCACCTTGCCTGCACCCTGCCCAGGSGTTGATGCCAACTTTTCCAGCCTTGTGTCTCAGGTACCTGCCTAAAAGCAGGCAGAGGCTTTGACTTGTCCCACAAGGCTGTGAATAGTTATGGAGAAGGAATAAATTTATGGGAGATTTAATGGAGTATTAATGACTGACTGCCAGGTGTTAATGGCATGAGGCAAAGCACAAGAGCATTGTAGCCACAGTGTGAAGAAAACACCTGAGCCAACTGTGATAAATGGGGTTGGGACGTGGTTCCTGGGTGTGCGCGTAGGGGTCCCGGCAGTGCTCTGACCTGAAGGCTGAAAACCTGGGAGAAAAAAAAAATTGGGTCAAAATTTATAGTCTTGACAAGAGTCCATATTTTAAGCAGTTCTATAATTTTGGGGAGCTGACTCAGGATTTTTGAATACTAAGAGCTGGCAGTGCTGAGGTGTATGTGGATGTGTGGTGTTAGCACCTGCTAATGCTCAACTGTTTCATCTGCTTTTTTGTGTATTCTTATAAAATACTTCCAGCCCTGGCCTCCTGGTCCTTCATATATATGTGTGTGTGTGTATATATATATAGATAAAAAATACATATATATTCAAAATGTACATGAACACACAAAAACACATACATACACGTATATATATGTATATAAGTGATGCTGGTGGCACAGGGCAAGCAGGCGTATCTCTATCTCTATCTCAAGATGCATACATATACATGCTTGGAGAGCAGCAGTTGCTCTGCCCTGGAAGCTACAGCTGTCACCCTTGTTCCCACCAGCCGTGGCCAGGGCAGTGCTGCTGTGTGACATTGGTGGCTGTGGCTGGTCCCCAAGGAGTCGGCCACCTCACAGATTTGTAGGCACGTGCCTAAAACTTTCCAAACAGTTTGCTTTAAGGTCAGGAACCTCTTCTAGCAGTTATAGAAAATGACTGTCAAAGGGATGGAGCGCACTGGACCCAGCCACACTGTGCCAATCGGATTTCAGAATTAAACTTGGGTTTATAAATATTTCATTTAAATGTCATTTTCGCTTATGGCAATTGAAGCAGTTTGCTGGATCAGCTCAGGTGCTGCTGAGCCTCGGATTCCTGGAGGGATCATCCCTCAGGAATGCAGGTCTCTGGCCAGAGGGACACCCCACGCAGGGCCAGGGGGGATGAGAAGGAGGAGGAGGAGAAGGGGGGATAAAGGGTCGGGGAGAAGTGAGTGGGAGTTGCCCCCCACGGAGGCAAGTGGTGAAGTGTGGGGCCCAAAATAGGAGGGGGGAAGACTTTATACCTCTTTTTCTTTTCCTCTGGACATTTGTCCAGCAGTGTCGGTGAGTGCCGCACGGGGACAGCTGGGAACGCTGTCACGTACTGGTGCCAGAGACCTGCTGCTTTTTGCACATGTTTTTCTGACTGAGAAAGAAGTGAAGAGCTCAGAGCTAAATTTCCATCTTCATCCCCACAGGTTCATACACCCGTGGATCAGCGAGCAATCCGGGTGCTCACCTGACCCAAATGTAGTTTGGAAAACAAAGCTCTGGGGCATCGGGCCAAGTGAGAGATGGGGGTTGTTCCCTGCAGTATGAATTCACCAGCATTAACGTCACCGTTAGGGCTCGGAGCCACCAGCTTCACTGGTGCCAGCCCGGTCTCATCCTGCACCACAGTCGGCAGCAGCAGCAACATGCTGCCCGGCTCCAGGGTCTGGCCACAAGGATGCGCAGCCACGTTCGCTCCAGATAAACGTCTGATCGACTGCATAATCGTATGAAATGATCGTCCTGTTTCTTTGACCGAAAGTATTTCACAGGGACTGGCATAAATGGATGTTCATTATATTTCCTAACTCTGTCCTGGAAAATCCGTGTCTGCTTTTCCAAACAACATAGGAAAATGGTGCTTATGGAAAGCGGCCTCTTTGCTGGGTACCTGCAGGGAGCTGGGCTGCTTCTGTAGAGCTCCAGGAACAAATCTGCTCATAGAAACATTTTTTTTTTAATGCATGGTGCTGGGTCTATTAGTTTGCAGTAACTCCTGCAGCTGGCAGCTACAATAATGCAACAGAAGTTCACGTTTTCTATTGGTTCGGCGTGGATACACAGAAAATTGCTTTACTGGATCTGTCTGTCAGAGCCTCCGGTGAATCCTGCCCGTGGTGAGTGCGAGGATTTGGCACTTTGGCAAAAAGCCGCCCCGTCCCCTGCCCTGCTGAGCTGGCACAAAAAGCAGAAACTCACAGGACTCTTGAAACAGCCACCTGCCTCCAGTGCCTGGATGGCCGTGGCCACTTGCTTTTCTCCCTTCCTAAATGAATGACCTTCCCCCGACCTTTTCTTCCATCGTCCTCTCAATGGACTTGCAATAAATGGCATGGGGCAACAGATGAAGCTGGGAAGACCCAGCACTCTTCTCTTGCTGCAGGGCTTGTCCCATTCTTCTGGGGCATGTCGTTCCCCTCTCTTTGCCTTTCCTTAACCTGTTCAGGTTGTGAGCTTTAATTTTTATCTTCTGCACAGCTTTTCCTGTTCATGACATTTATAAGATGGGGAAAGCTCAGCAATCTCCCATTTGCTTGAGACACTTCTTCAGTCTCTGGCACTTACCCCCTGGCTTACTAGAGAACTCCCCTGGGATTTATTATGAATATTAATGGCTTTAGTTTTATGAAGTCCCTAGGAGCTAAAGTGATGTTTTTTGCTTTATGATGTGAGAGCTCATCACTGGCTTCCTCTGATGCTCCTGTGTCCAGCCCGCTCCCCCTGGGCACGGGGCGGTGGGTGGGGGTGCAGCTGGGTGGGTGCACAGTGAGGCTGGGTGAGCGCTGCCCTTCAGGGAGCTCGGATGAACATCTGCATGTCTTCACCTGGGTGGCTGAGGAGAGCCCCTGTGCTCCCCCTCCATCCCTGCGTGGGGAGGGGAGGACCGGCAGCACATCCAGCTTGAGGCAGTGGAAGGGAGGCGGGGGATGGAGGTGCAGCACTCCGACTGTGCCATGCCAGGGGCTGCCTTGCTCCATCAACTGCCCCGTGACAGCACCCAGGGTGGCAGGGGGGCCGAGGGGACCCGCTGGCTCTGGTGTCCCCTCTGATGGTCGGGGGGATGTGCTGCGCCGGCACAAGCAGCTCCTGCTGGTGTCACCCATGGTGTCCCTGGGTCCCCTGGTCCCTAGGCCAGGGATGCTTTTATTGTCAAACCTGTTCAATGGTGTACACCTAAGTAAAACAGACAATCCTTGCTTTTCTCACTTAATGCTGAAGATTCACTCTATGCTGAAAACCTCATGCAGAAATAATTTTGGATATTTCTAGTTCCTTATTAATTGGTCTCCATCTAATGAAGCAGCTTTATACACCATGCAGTGTTGGCTTTCTCTTTCAGTTAATGTTATCTACAAACAATTAAAGGGTTTTTTGAAGTCTGTCTGAGCCCTAGAGGTCTTGGCATGCATCACATTTAGCTGCCTGAAGCTGTTTTCCACTAAACAGGACAGGAACTGTGACTGAGGGGTTGTTCTGCACTGATGACTAAYGTCTGCTTGCAAGAATATGTACTTCATGCATGCAAAGGTGCCCGATGGAGAAAGAACAGTAGAATAACGGGCTCGGGTAATCAAGCCGAGCTTGATATTAAATGTTTTATCTTCCCAAGCAAGCCAACAAAAAATGTCTGTTCTAATGTCTGTCAGCCCCTTTCAAAGTCCAGGGAAGGAGGGAGAGGCAGAATAGCAGCAAAACCTCTGGCTTCGTTTTAACGAAGATTTCTGTTTATTCCTGCAGTTGAAGTGAAAATTGAAGTTGTGATACCTGAGAAGGAGAGAAGCAAGGAGGAGATGTCGCCCAACGGGAAGGCCAGCCCACTGATCTACAAAGTCAACGGGACTGCCCGACACTATCATCTTGAGGAACATCCCATTGCCAGCAATCCCTACCACAACCCAAAGGATGTGGTGGAAGCGTCTGTGTGCCATGTGAAGGACCTGGAGAATGGACAGTAAGTACCTAAAACTTTTGCAGGTAAAACTTGAGAGACCTTATAACCCAAACCAAACTCCCTATCTTGATCTTTAGAGTTTCTGGAGATGATAATTTAACTTAGTAAAATACATTTTTTTTCCATCTTAAAAAATGACATCATGGACAGGTGACAACTGTTTTTTACCAGAAGGTCTGCTGTTCCCTGCACGGTCTGCCCTGGGACTCCTCTTAGAAAGATGTGATATTTTGTAGCAGAATTTCCCAACAGGCTCTGCTCAGCTTGTGTTAGACAACCCTGACAATTTTTTATAAATGTATATAGCCTTAGTAGTTTTACAAAGCAGCATGAGTAGTGCATGGATAGAGCTGATGGGGCAGATCATGTGCTCCATCACTTCTGTAGTGCCTTGCTCTTCTAGCTGCGCTCGTCTCTTTCAATTTTCTCTTTCACCAAGGATGCAGTTTTCCAAATTTTTTGCTAATGGCAACACACTTCAGCTGTGTAAGTTTCACTGCCCTGATTTAAGAGTTTTCTGAAGTCTATAAAGTGCCTGTCCCGGTCACTGTGCTTTACAGGCTGGTGTTTCTTTTCTGGGGTAGATGTGCCTTTTCTGCAGCATGTTCCATTAGTCTGATGGCCAACATCTCAGCAGGCCCTGTCCTTGTGTGAAAGAAAACATAGTTCGAAATAGCTTTTATTCCAGTGAGGGAGTGATGTCAGGTGTGTGGGACACAGCAGGAGTCTGGCAGCTATTTGCTTTAAATTGAACTATTGCTTGTGATAATATTCTAGAATAATCCATGTACTACAAGCTGCTTTGTGCTAAACTTAAGGGGCTTCATGGGCTATAAATTCTTCTCATTAGGTAAGTTCATCCAGGAATAAACTGTTTTTTTCATTGTGATGGGAATTTACCATTGGACCATTCTACAAAGGGATGCACCTGACTCCGTTGGATTAAATCTTCACGTGATGAGGTGTGACTGACTCTGCAAGCTCTGCTGCAGCTCAGAGAAGTGCTGGAGGGCCATCAGGACCTGGAGGCAAATGGCCTCCTCCAGTGAGAGGTGGGGGTGAGGAGTCAGTAGAGAGGCACTGGACTGGAAGGCAAGCACAGTGGCTGGAGGGCTCCTTCTGGGAGGTGATGGGCAACCCACTGCCTCCTGTGCAGGTGAGCAGCGACAGCAAGGCTGGGGAAGAGGGGACCTGGGGCAAAACACAGGCAGTGACCGGGATTGCCTTGAAGCTGGAGCGAAGCAAAAAGGGGAGACTATCCTGGGAAATACTGGTTGCACAGGGAGGGTCCTGTTCCAATGTCAAGACGTAGCCTAATGGCTGAACACCAAGTGTTCATGGAGGCAGCTTCTGCTGACTTTGTGTTTGGGGTGTTACTAAAAGAGTGTGCTCTGCTTTAGTGCCCCAGTGCAAGAAGGATGTTGGTAAATTAGGGCTGCAATAGATACATTGACTGGAAAGCATGCAGTATAGTAGATGAAAAGATTCGAAGAGCTCTGCCAGTCGTGGGGAAGGTGGGGAGGGAGCTGGCTGCAGTCCATGAGAACATACCTGGCTGCAGGCAGCTGTAGCAGGGAGCTCCTCAGCTAAAGCCAGGGCTAGAAACTGGCATTGGTGTGGAAACTGGGCTCACGCTTCAACCGTGTGTGCATTCAGCTACTGAAACACGCTACCAAGTATAGCAGCGGACTTGCCATCACTAGACATTTTAAGTTGAGAATAGCTTTTTTCCTAGCAGGCTGAGTCTAGCTCAAAAGAGAGATGCTGCGAGAAGGCCCCGCGGCTCCTGTAAGCAACAGGCCAGACCAAAGGAGTCCCTTCTTGCTCTGATACCCAGAGGGATTTTCCAGGATGCTTCTCTCAAGAAGTGTGCTGGGCAGGGGTGTGCATGGGCACAGCAGCAGTGCGGGGCACTGGCACAAGGGCTCGGGCACCTCTGCATTGTGTTAGTGGAGTCTGCAAGCACAAGGTACTCTTTCTGCCCACCCTTTCTATCTTTCTGGTACCGAGATGGTCTCAGCAGAACCAGTAAAGGATACTGGAGGATAAACTCCGGCACTGCTGTACCCAGCCAGCCTTCCAGCAGGCTAACTGTGGGAGGTCAAGGAGCTGCAGACAGAAAACAGCCCCCAGTGCTCCCTCAGCTCCTGAGCAAAGGTCCTTTGCAGGCCAGAGCTGAGTTTTAGCTGGTGCTTCCCAAGTGGGGAGCGGAGTCGGGCAACAGGACAAATTCCCAACTGAGTAAATAGCTCAGCGGGGAGCAGTGTAGCGTAAATCATCTTCTCACTCACTCTGGAGTGAGTGTGGGATCAGGAGCCTTGCGGGTGGCTGTGTGCTGCCTTGAAGACACCAGGTCTTGTTTTTTACTCTCTCAGATCACACAGTTCCTTGGGTAAGTTGTAAACTCTTTCACTTATCTTACCTTATCTTCCCATAGAGTTATGGTTGTCATTTAACCACAGGTTTTATCTGAAGTACTGCGCAGCTGAGGAATGCAGTAGGACTTGTACTGCTCTATTCCCCTTGTGCTGATGGAAGGACCTCCAAGTGCCAAGTGTCCTACATGGGGAGGGAGCAGGGCTGCATCGCTCGGGAGTGGGGCTGCCAATTTACTGGGACAAAACAGCTCCCAAAGGCAGGCATGATGAGCTCTGCTGCTGTTTTCACCCGAGGTGGCAAGGAGATTGAGCATTTGCCGTTACTCTAGTGGGACAGTTGCTGCAGGTGGAGCAGGCACCTGCATGAAGACTTGTCCAAGGTGGGTTTGAAGGTGTTACAGGGGTGCTGGTGGACTGAGCCCTGGTCTCATCTCCATGGCTGTGAAGCAGAGAGCAGGACAAGTGTCTCTGTAGCCTGGGTGCAAGTGATGGGATAGAGTTGGGATGTTACTCAAAGAGGAACGAGCATGCAAAGTGAGTCCCATTCTTCTGAGACCCTGGGACCTATAGTGCCTGAACAGCATTCAGCAATCACACATGGCCAGTAGCTTTCTTGAGCACATGGGGTTTGCTGTGTGCACGCTGGTGTATTTGGTACACCAAATGCAACATGCCAGGCTTGCTGTAGAGATGGTCCACTTCGTGCAATGGGAACAACCAGGATTTCCAGATAAACATCAAGTTGTGTGGGGACAGGCTTTCTGGCTGGAAGAGGGGAAGTTTCCAGGGAACAGCAGCTCTGCGCTCTGCACCCAGCTCCCTGCAAAACAAGGGCTTACTCCTCATCTCTCAGCTTTCCTCCATGGTTAGCTGGAAGGCTCTGCTGTAAGGAAGCAGCTGCTGCTAACTGCATTGGGAAGAGGTTCGGTGCCTCACACAGGGCCTGGATTGCACAGGGTGTATCAGGGCTGTTGGTTGGAAAGGGAGCATCTAAGTGGTGAGAAGAGAAAAGGAGGTGAGGACAGGACATGTTGGGATGAATATCTGGTGGAGACATAGTGAGAGCAGAGAGTAAACATCTGCTCAGTGCAGAGCAACATCAGTCTCACTCAATGATGCTTGGGCAACCTGCACTGCCCCTATGGCTGGAAAGCCTCAGAAATCCCCTTGGCAAAGATCTGGGCAGGTGGAGGAGTGGGGGTCTTGGCACTGGAGCCTCCTGCATCCCAATCACCAGACTCTGCAGAGAGGAGCAATAGGCAGCCTCCTGGAAATGATGAATGGTTGAAAGACTCATGTTTCAGTGGATAGTGCAACTGCCCAGTGTAATGCAACTGCCTAAATGCAGCCCAGTTCTGTATATGGTCTGCAGGGCTTGGAAACTCTTGCAAATAAAAGCACACATTGCAACTACATTGCAAAACCTGTGCCTGGCCAGCTTGCAGCAAGCAGAGCAATGGGGCACAGCCAGCTGGGTGCTGCTGGGCACTGGGGAGGAGGCATGCCATTCCTGGGGAGACTTGGGCAGCCGGCTGCTTTAGGCAAATGCACCTGCTATGCGGGGACGCTGCACCCACACTGTGGCCGGTGCAGAGGTGTGTATTGCTCAGCACAGCCGTGCTGAGCCAGAGGGCTGCAGATCAGCTCTCAGTCAAGCCAAGGGAGTTAGAAAGGATTTTCTAAAATGCTGCTTTCCAGCACTAGTGGCATCATTAATCACTCATTCAGCAGATGGGGATGCTCAGTAGCTCTTTCTGTCTTTGCAGACAAGGTGCATGATTGGCAAAGAGATGCTTTTGGCCAGGACAGGGGTGGCTGGAGCCTCAGCCTGCCTTAGGTGGTCAAGGACCAGGTGACTGCAGCTGGGGAGGTGTGACCCAGAGAGCATAAAAGTTGCAAAGCTTTGTGTGTAAAGAATTCCTGCTGTGCTAATCAYGCTTTTGTCCAGGGTACCACACAAGCAACTGTGGTCTTTCAAAGAGCACCTGAATCTCTCTGGGGGAATGGCTCGAGGGTTAAGTTGGCTCCTATGCAAATGCAGGGCTGAGTTCCAGCAGCAACAGAGAGGCAAAGGCCCTCCGTGATGCAGAGCTGGGGACAGCAGCCCAGAGAAGGCAGGCAGGTCGCTGTGTGAGCTTTACTGCGCAAAAACAGCTGAGGGAAACAGCAAGGAGGTCACACGTAGGTGTCTGCTATCCTGAGGGTTTTATCAGAAAAAGGTGACCCACATTGTTGACCCTGGGATGTGGCCAGGACCAGAGCATGACCCCCTGAGGCGCAGGGAGGCAGACCCCAAGGCTGGAGTACACAAAGGGTCAGAATTGCCTCTCCTGGTTTTCAAGTCTCAGAAATGTTGTGTTTGTGAGTGAACACAAGCCTGGCAGGGACCTGCTGAGCAGCTGGGGCCAGGAGGGGAGGTGATGTCGCAGTAAAACCAGTTTGGTTTCTTATTCCCACTACGTGCTGAAAAGCTTTATTCTGACCCCCTGGACTTGGGCGGAGACTACCAGCCACTTCCCGAGCAGCTGGGGAGGTGCTTTGGGCCACCACTTGGCACAGTGATGGATGAAGAAGCTGCCACTCAATGGCCCAGCTTGGATGTGCCCCAGGCTGGCAGCAGTAGAGCCACCTCCAAAGCCGGCTCGGTGACAGGAGTGACCCACACCTGTAAGTCACCTGGAGCCGGTGGTGAGCAAGTTGAAGGAGGAGGGGAGCCTGGCAGGACCGGGGCTGGGGTGCAGGGTGAGGGGGTGGTGTCTGCTGCCAGGCAGATGCTCTGCCATGTGTTTTCCGTGCTCCTCCTCCCCAGGATGCGGGAAGTGGACCTGGGCTGCGGGAAGGCTCTACTCATCAAGGAGAGCGGCGAGTTCCACGCCGTGGGACACAAGTGTCCCCACTATGGGGCTCCACTGGTCAAAGGTCAGTCTTCATCACATCCTAGGACACTAACCAAGGGCATCAAAGCGTTGGCAAAAGACAGCCCAGTGTTCATCCGGTTGTGCTGCCGGGCATGGGGCAGTGCCGTGCCACACACTCAGCATCATCTTGGCATCTTTCTGCTGGGGGAAGGCATGGGCAGAAAGCTGGGGGTGCACAAACCTCCTGGGGGCACTTTGCCGCAGGTCTGGTTTGCTGGTGACACCAGCTTGCCACTGCTGGTCACAGGGCTGGGGCTTCTTTGGGTGACTTTGAAGAATAAAATGGCATGGGCACCATTAAATTCAGCTTCTGCTTCATTCTTCAGCTGGAGCTGAACCTCTCTTGGATGGTATGAAACAGCTGCAGCTCACTGTCCCCACGCAAAGCCCGGGGCTTTTCATATTGTTCTGTTTATTGGTTCCTGGCCACTGAGGAGTTAAAAAAAATGTCTTAAAGGGAAAAAAAAAATCACCTTATGATTTTTCAAGCCACTCAGTCTTTAAAAAAACCACAAAACCACAGCTCCCTGTAAATCAAAATCCTGTTTGTGGGGGAAGGAGGAAGCTCTTTGGGCTGATGGGATCTTTTCAGTAGCAAAAAGAAATGTTGCTGGTGTTATTGATTGAAGTGGGATGAGGTACAGTGGTTTACCATCTTGGCACTTAAAAATATGCATCTTGGCATTTTCTCAGCACGGGCTTCAGGCAGGTCCCTACCCAGAGTCTGAGTAATGGTAGCAGGCAGTGCTGGCCCGGCTGCATGCTGGAGAAGTGCGTCACCCAAACTGGGGGTGTGGTGCACTTTGCTGGAGGTGGGATCCTGGGGAAGACAGCAGAGCATCCTGCTGAGCGCCCTCTGGGCATTGCTGGCCCAGCAGCAGTGCTGGGTGCAGGCAGCCATGCACTCAGCCCCTCGCTTGGGGCTAGCAGCCTGCTGAGCAGAGCAGAAGAACCCTGTGCTGCTCTGGTGGCCAATGGAGGCGAGAACCCACCTGCCTTTCAGAGACCTGTGGGCGCATCCCCGCGACTGACTGCTCGCACAGGGATCTCGTTGGGGAATACAGGATTTGCTGCAGAAGTAAGTGCAGGGACTGCCCCTGCATCCCCACGTGTGGTGGATGACGAGACGTGGCACTGCTGTGCTTCAGCAAGCAAAGGTGCAAGCTCAGGACCAGTCCGGCATGGCCAAATTGTAGCCGTTTGCTCTGCCCCGGTGTTGTGAGCCAGCTCTTTCAGGCAGGGAAAACCAAAGTCCAAGGTAGCAGCCTCTGAGCAAACACTTGCGAAGAGTGAACTCGTGGCTTTGGGCGTGCCCCATGCTTTCCTGGCAGTGTGCTGACTCCTTGCTGTGTCAGGATCTGTTCTGAAACACACTTGCTCTAAATAAGTGATGCTCTGCTTGAGGTGCTGCTTGCTCCAGGTGCTACTGGGGCTTGTGGAGGTGACTACGAGATCCTGGAGACTGCAGCCCCAGGCCCTGCTGGAGATCAAGATTATATTCCAGGCAGAGCAGACAGCTTTGGAGCTGTGCTCAGAGGCGCTGGAAGGGCACTGTCAGCAAGGGCATTTTAGATGGAATCCCTCATACAGGATCCCAGTTGGTAACTGTGTTCACCGTCTATCCCAAATGGCTGGACCAGTCCCACGTGCAAGTTGAGAGAACTCCACATCAAGTAGCCAAGATGCTGTTGACCATCCAGGTCCACAACAGCTGCCATGTGTCCTGTAGGAGAGATGACACCTCTGGATAAAGGAGGAGTGTCATGGGGACATGCTTGCAGAGTCTGCACTTTGAAGCTGCTCTGCATGGAGCAGCACAGCTCCTGCTGCTGCAGGAGGCCCTGGGCAGCAACCTTCAGCCTTCTGGAGGTCAGCCTCGCTCAGCAGTGGCGTTCACATTGTGAAGAAGCCGAGGAGTCCACCATCACCGGGACAAGAGGAGGGAGACCTGGCCTCTGTGATCCCTGCCCTGGCCAGGTTGCAGCAGCTTGATCTCAACGGGCTGCAGGCAGGGACGGGAGGTAGCTGCAGGGCAGCACCAACTCTGCTCTGCCATGTTTCCTGCAGGGGTTTTGTCCAAAGGAAGAGTCCGCTGTCCCTGGCATGGAGCTTGCTTCAACATCAGCACAGGCGACATAGAGGACTTTCCTGGCTTGGACAGCTTACCCAGGTTCCAGGTGAGACCTTCGTTCTTACAGCGGCAGCAGAGGAAATCACAGAATCGCAGCATGGTTTTGGTTGGAAGGGACCTTTAAAGGTCATCTAGTCCAATCCCCCTGCCATGGGCAGGGACATCTTTCACCCTATCATGTTGCTCAAAGCCCCGTCCAATCTGACCTTGAACACTTCCAGGGATGGGGCATCCACAACTTCTCTGGGCAACCTGTTCCAGTGTCTCATCGCTCTCATTGTAAAAAATTTCTTCCTTATATCTAGTCTAAATCTACCCTCTTTTAGTTTAAAACCATTCCCCCTTGTCCTATTGCTACAGGCCCTACTAAAAAGTCTGTCCCCATCTTTCTTATAGGCCCCCTTTAAGTACTGAAAGGCCGCAATAAAGTCTCCCCGAAGCCTTCTCTTCTCCAGGCTGAACAACCCCAACTCTCTCAGCCTTGCCTCACAGGAGAGGCGTTCCATCCCCCTGACCATTTTCGTGGCCTCCTCTGGACCTGCTCCAACAGGTCCATGTCTTTCTTGTGCGGAGGGCTCCAGAGCTGGATGCAGTACTGCAGGTGGGGTCTCACCAGGGCAGAGCAGAGGGGCAGAATCACCTCTCGACCTGCTGGCCACGCTGCTTTTGATGCAGCCCAGGAAACGGTTGGCATTCTGGGCTGTGAGCACACATTGCTGGCTCATGTCCAGCTTTTCATCCACCAGTACCCCCAAGTCCTTCTCGGCAGGGCTGCTCTCAATCCCTTCATCCCCCAGCCTGTATTGATACCAGGGGTTGCCCCGACCCAGGTGCAGGACCCTGCCCTTGGCCTTGTTGAACTTCATGAGGTTCACACGGGCCCACTTCTCGAGCCTGTCCAGGTCCCTCTGGATGGCATCCTGTCCCTCTAGAGTATCAACTGCACCACTCAGCTTGGTGTCATCTGTAAAATGGCTGTTTGCATTGGGATAAGCATGCTCTTTGAAGGCGTGGAGCAAACATTTTCTAAGCACATGCTGGGGTGGCCAGTGGAGAGCAGCACCTCACCCAGCTCTCCTTCCTCCCTGCAGCTCCCCTTGCATCCACCCATGGCCATCAGACACCTCCTGGGAACCTGAGGGTGGAGGTGCACAGTCTGGGAGGTCTCTTGAGCAGGAGTGGGGTGGGACTGAGAAACCAGCCATAAGCCTGAAATAGAAATTAGGTTTTACACTGACCATTGGTGCATAGTTGATATGAAACAGGAAATGTCACACAGCCTTGAGCTGGGGTGAGCTGTGCCATGGCCTGAGCTGCTCGCAGAGGAGACCTGGTGAGATCGCTACTCTGTTCGTTAGTTGTTGCACAGAGGGAGTAATCACCCTCTTCACGCCGGAGGCATTTACTGTCCTGCAAACTGCTGCTGTCCTGTCACCCTCAGGTGAAGATTGAGAAGGAGAAGGTGTACATCCGAGCAAGCAAGCAGGTGAGGGGCCACTGGCATCCCAAAATCAAGGCCCGTGCTTTTGCTTTTTGCTCTATGTGCGTGGGGGTGGGGGGGAAATGCTCTTTGGGCTTTCTGGCAGGGGAAGCAGTGCCTGAACAGAAGGATGTGCGAGCATCCAACATGGGTAAACCAAAGGTCCACCTGGCCCAATCCTGTCTCAAGCAACAGCCCAAAGTTCGTATGGAGGCACGAGTGGAGCAGGGCAGAGGTGTTGTGTCCCCTCCCATCCTGCCTGTGCTCCCCCAGCCTCCCTGCAGCTGCCGGACACCTGAGCTGGGGTTGTCCATGGATTCAGGAGGTCTTACTAGGTGTTTGTCCTGAACTTGTCCTATGTTTCCTTAAGCTCATAGCAACTTTTAATTTAGTTGGCCCATGGAAACAGGCCTCTTCCACCAGCCTTTTGGCCTTGTCTGCTGGGTCTGAATGTGGCACGGTGATGACAGAGGTCATCTGTGCTCCCTCTTGAGTCCAGACATCAGCTCCTTTTGCTGGAGAGGAACCTGGGGTGTGGGCAGGGAGGGCTCTCATCCCCCCAGATAGGATGCAGAATGAATCCTGTTCAGGCCACTGCCATCTTTCTTTCCATGAAAAGCCGCCTTCTGATGCACACTTGCACGTACACATGTGTGAATCCAGCGGCTCAGAACCAGCCGGACCCTTACAGCACTTGGGTTAGAGCCAGAGAGGTCACCTGAATGGCAGCACTTCTACTCCAGCTGATTCGGGTAGGATGTGATGAGGAGGGTTGAGCCTGTTCCCTCTACCAGAAACAGATTTTGGCCTCCGATGGCTGGCAACAGGGGGTCTGTGCAGCAGGGCTACAGTGGCATAGGTCCTCGGCTGTGCTTTCGTAGGTTGGACAAGTCCGTGAGCTTCTTTGGATATCAGAGGTATACAAGCTCTGCTCAGGTGCAGGATAAAGTTCCTGATAGGACTTCTGCACTTCCATCTCACCGGTTGGTTGCAGAATTGCACAATGACACATCTGGGCTGCTTTTTCTATTTTTTTTTCCCAGCTCTGTGTACCTGGATGAATTTGCAGAAGACAATGGATTTATTTTCCTTTTGTACCTTGTAAGGGGGTAGTGCACTGGATGGTGGAAAGGTATTTGAATGAGCATGGGTTTGGAGTCCTTGCTGGGTACAAGGGTGCAGTTGTTCCCTTTCTATCCAAGCTGTTTTATGACAATAATGTAGTTGTCCCCAACCCTGCCTGGCTACCCAGGTTAAAGCTGAGAAAATACAATGACTTTTCTTCTTGTTGGTGGTGGCATAGGCTCTTCAGACACAGAGGAGGACAAAGATGATGGCAAAGTGCATCTCCTTGAGCAACTATAACCTGAGCAGTACAAATGTGCTGATCATCGGTGCAGGTATCGGGTGGCATGTGCTGGGACCACCGTGTGTGTCCCCTCCCGGGTGGGTGTGCAAAGAGCAGGGTGTCTGTGTGCTGTGCACCTTCTGTCACCCCTCCTGTGTCCCTCCCTGCACGAAGGGTCAGACCAGAGGGTCTTCCTGAGCCTTTTTGTACTACACACTAAAGGTCCAAAGGTGCCCTGTGCTTCTGGTTTGTGGAGCTTTGTAGTTCCTTGTTACAGTCCTTTGTAGTGGGTGCCCTGAATCCTCTTCCCTCTACACCCTCCCCAGATATATCAGTAACCCCTGATTTCCACAACTGATAAGTGTGAAGTCCTCTCAGGTGTTCCTGTGATGTGGATACACCTTTTCCTCTTGGAGCCTGCACATCTCTGTCTCATCCCATTGCAGCTGCCTGCAGCTCCAAAGCTCTCACCTCAAGGTGCTTCTCTGAAGATAAATTATTCCATGTTCCCAGAAAATATCAAATCCCTGCATGAAATAGCAAAACTGACAAACTATCTTTTCTTATCTCTTGTCCCAGATCTATTTGTGTAATGCAATTTTTGTAGAAAGCCTGATGGAGTGAATGCCATCTACCAAGTTTGCCTGTTTCTGGAATGGGTTGGATGCTAGGCTGGACCATGTCGTGGTGAAATGGAGGGCGGGAGGAGGACACAAGCTGTCCAGTGTTGGACCTGGGGCTGGGAGGGAATGGCTGCTCCTGGCACATCTGTTGTTCTTACTTGATTACAGCCCCCAGGTCACCAGATCCAAGCTGTGGAAATGGGGAGCACACTGCGATCACCTGCTCCTGCCATCTAAGTTGCAGCTCACAGCCTGAGCAGAGGGGAAAACCAGCCTGGCTGGCTTTTCCCTTGCTGCTGGGTAACATTTTTCCCTTCCTTGTGCCCCTGCTGTTTGTTGACTGAAAGTCAGGGTGTGACGCTGCTGCTCCCCGAGGTCAGCTGGGCTGTCCTGGTGTGCGGCAGGGCTGGACAGTCATCAGAATCCTCAGCAAGGTCACTCCACAGGCAATGTTAGCCATTGCTGAAAGAACTTTCTCAGGCTTGACCAGCTAAATTTACAGGTCTGTTAAAGACCAAGGTCTTTTCTGGTGGACGGGAAAGGAGATTTCAAAGCTGGGGTTGTGAGGAAGAAGTGTTGGGAAGAGACTATTCATCCAGCCCTGCATCGAGGACCAAGACCCAGCCATGCCCAGCAGAGCTGAGGGCAAGCGACCGTGGCCCCTTGCTCACGTGAGGGTCATCCTGGCATCAGTGCAGTGTCAGTCCCGGCTCAGCATGCTCCAGGCAGCATGCATGGGATGTCCACCCACCTGTCTCTTCTTCCACTGTTCCCCGCCTCCATCAACAGGAGCATTTTGTTGACAGACCAAACCATGACACTGTCCAGGTCCATTTTCTTTCATTGGTATTACAGAAACTGTGGCCCTTACAACACTCATCATTGAGTGAGGCTTCCTTGGTTGAGAAGAGACCCAGGACTTCTCATCTGAGCTCTCAAGTCTCACCAGTTTGGCCAGGGAAGAAGGGACATGCCCATCAGGCTGCCTGGCTGTAGGGGGACTGCACGCCTCAAGGCAGCTTTTTGTTTGATTTAGCCTTTTTTCTGTGTTTAAAAACAAGCAAACAAAAAACCCTCAACGAAATTGCATGCAAAATCCTCTACAGTGAAGCACGCAACCAACACTTCAGCCGTGAAGAAGCGAGGACTCCCTGCCCTCCATGTTCGGCTGTAAATTCACCGGGAGCTGAGTGCGGAGAGGGGAAGCTGCAAGACCCTTCCCCAACTAGGGGAGTGCAAGGGTCTGAGTGGTTGCCCATGCCTCTGAGCTTGTGAGAGGTGTAGGCGTTGGCAGCACTCCTCAGGTGTGCTCTTTGTGGGTTTGTGTGAGTTTAGGGACAGACAAGTACTGCAGAGGATTAATGTCACACTCCACAGACAGAGGGTCCCTCCTCCTGCCTGGTGCATCCACCCCAACTGGCTTCCCATGCAAGCTGTTTGACTTGGGAAGGGCTGTGAAGTAAGGCCAGGGCTAGTGGAGATGGTGATTTTGGAGTCAGCCCCGGTGGGGTTTAGGAGCAAAGGGTTCAGACCTTCAAATGCCCCATATGCATGGCTGCTGCCRGTCTTCCTTCTCCCTTAGGGGCAGCTGGACTGGTCTGTGCAGAGACCTTGCGCCAGGAGGGTTTCTCGGACAGGATTGTGATGTGCACGATGGACAGACACTTGCCCTATGACAGACCAAAGCTCAGTAAGGTTTGTATCACTTTGGGTATGTCACATTCCTCCCCAGTTTTAAAATTTGCCCTAGGACCTTTCCCCACTGTTATTCATTGCAGCAGCATGTTTCTTCTTCCTTATTCGTCCTGTCTCTGTTTTCCCTTGAATTTTCTTTTCTGCTGGTGACTGAAATATGAAACACAAAAGAGGAGTTGTTCAAACTCTGAACTAAGAGTACTCCAGCACAGAAACAAGGGCATTCTTCATAGGTCTAGCAATAGCTGTCTTGGCCAGCTTGTACCTGGATGGATCTTCTTATTATGTTTCCAGATCAACATCTTTAGGGCAATGAAATGGGGCATGTGAAAAAATTGTATTGTCTACCAGGTTTTTTATTAGTGCATGGTTCTTACTGCCCAGTGATGCTCCATGCCATAATTATTATGATTATTGGTCATCATCACAACTTGGTAACTTGATTGCAGTGCAAAGATCACTTTTTCTGGCACACATCCCATTTTGCATTCCAATTTGTAGACACAGGATGACCTTCTAATCACATTTTTTATTACTGATTCCTGAGCCTTACTTGATACCAGACAGCAACTCAGGTTGGACAGCAGCATTTGATCTTGAAGCTTGGAGATAACATAAGAACAGGCGGTATATGTATTCCCCTTTATGTCAGGAATGCTTATCTGTGGGGGCTGGTACTCTACAATCACAGCATCTAACTCTGCCTCCAGTCCCAAGGCAAAGAGATTTTCAAAGGCAGGCAAATATGCATGTGGCTTTTTGAGAGCATTCAAGTCATTTCTGTGCTTGGACAAGACCTGCTTGGGGTGAGGAGCAGCTGGCTGAAACCTGCATCCAAGACTCACAGAGGTTGTACTGGGGAGCTTGGAGAAGCTCGCAGTCCCTGTCCCAGCCAGGCAGCTCTTTGAAACACTTATCCCTGCTGTGTGAGTCTTACTGCCTTTTCCACTCTCCATTAAATAGTAAGAACATCTCACACGCCAGAGATGTTATGCATGGTTTGTTAGACTCTCCACTAAACACCTCTGGCTGTAGTTGCTTTTGGAAGGTGCACAAAGCCCATGGAAGAGAAGGCAGAATTTTTGGGAACAGGCTGGGAAAAAAGGGGATTTTTCTTAATCCTATTGTGAGTGGGACTAACCCTGGAAAGAGTCATTAGAGGAGGAGCACGTAAAGCTGTAAGCAGCAGACTTCTTGCCTCCTGAGACTGCAGCATTGCCCTTCCTCCGCCTTGCTGAACGCCTGTTATCAATCTGTCCCGAGGTCCCGCCAGACTCTTCCTCTTTGTCCCCTTTGGACCATGACCTGCTCCCTGGTGTGCTGCAATGTCCCCATTACCATCTCCAGAGCACTGAGCAGCAGCAAAATCCGTGGTGGTTGTGCACTGCTCTGCGCTGCCCTCCCTGCACACTGGCATGGGGGCCACTGCTCCCAAGCTGTGGGGTCAGACGTTCCTCTCTGTAAACATTGAGCGTTTAAAGAATTTGCAGGAAAACCTGTATGACCCTGCACCTGCCTCAAGTCCTAAGATACGGGTCTCTTCTGAGCACAGTGTTATCTGAAGTCATGGTAAGGGAGTGTCCTGCAGGGCTTATCCCAGCCCCTGACCGAGCCACCTCCAGGGAGAAGGACCTTGCACATCCATCCCCAGGGGCAGATGGTGAAGCCCTTGGTTCCTGCATCCCCTGTCCCTCTTGGGTCAAGCCCAAACGTCATGCCTGTGTGGCACAGGTAGATGCTGCTGCTGCTCAGCGCTGTGTGATATGTTGCAGGGCTTGACCATGGCATGTGTGTGGCCATGCCCGTCCCCACTATGCTGCAGGCAGGGAGGGATGCACTGGAGCAGGGAGCAGCTTGCACGCAGGTCACTTGGTGCTCAGCTTGTCCTCAGCCTATGTCTGAGCTTGTGTCCACAGAGTTAGGAGGACAGATGAACTTGGGCTCAAATGTGAGCTCAACCCTGTGTGTAAAGATGATGTAGGTCTCACCCAAGTGACCGGGGAAGGCTTGGAAGAGCAAGAACCTTTATCTTGCAGCTAAAGATGAGCAGATATAGGCCACATGCCCCTGCTTCAGCTTTTGAAGGAGTGTGTGCTGCCTAACTTGGGTGCTTTTGAAAGTGTTGCCCTTGCTGTGTTAATGCTGATTGTATTTACAGCTCTTTTAGCTTCCATTTCCCCTGGCAACTGGAGAACACTGAATAATGGTGCTTTTCTTTTGCTCCTATGAACTTGTGTGTGTTATGAGGAGCTGCAGTTAGAGCTGCTTTGCAGACACTCAGAAGCACTTGCTGTGGTCCTGCCTTAGCTGGTCAGTGCCACCCCCGCACCGAGCAGGCAGAGAAGGAACCAGAGCCCAGTCCAGCATCTTGTGATGACTTTTACTTGAACAGGCTTTGATTCCAGCCCCTGTAGAGCAACTCTCTTAACCCATGCCATAAGAACTGAGTTCAGACTACCGCTGACTTGTGTTGGTAACAGCCGTTTCTCCACTTGCCTGTTCAACCCACAGCAGCTGACAGAAAAATGGCTTTTTTTGCAGTCGATGGATTCCCACCCGGAGCAGATCGCCCTGCGCCCCAAGGAGTTCTTCCGCACCTATGACATCGAAGTCCTGACTGAAATGCAGGTAAGGAGAGCCCTATGTGTACCTGCAGGCCGTCTTCTGCAAGTGCTGGTATGCAAAGGCTGTGTTTAGGAAATGTGGCAGCTGTCTCTGTTCTTGACTCACTGGATGCTGTTGCAGAAACACTGTCTCCCCCAGCCCCTCTGTTTTATGCCCCAGAGCGCAGGTTGCCTGTGGTTGTTGAAAACCATAGTTAATGCGATTCCTCCCGTGGCAGGAGGGATACCCTGTGCAAACTCCGTGGTGACCATAATTTCTTACCTGCCATTTGCAAGCATCCTCACATGGATCTGGGGTGACCAACAGGCCTCTGATTAGGATAATCAGTCTGCAAGCAGTGCAGACAGTGATGGTTTAAACATTTCTCCCCATTATTTTATTTATACTGGGAGATCTTCAAGGATTTGTGAAAAGGCAGCTAGGAATATTTAAGGTCTGGGTTGGCTAAGCTGTGGACAGGAACACAGGGGACTAAAACCTAACAGACAAGTTGGTTGGGCTGGGAGCTCAGTGAACATCTCGGATTTCATCCCTTAACATTATTTAGGAATGATTTCAGGTTGCAGCTGTGGATATCAAAAACAAGATAGCCGTGTTCAAGGATGGATTTAAGATGGAATACAACAAGCTGCTGATAGCAACTGGAAACACGTAAGCTACGAACAAACATTTTAAAGATCAAGAGAAACTGTTTTATCTGCGAATGTGAGGAGCTTGTGCCTGGGGATAAGGGGTCAAATATGGCGGTTGAATTCAGACACTGAATTGTTTGCAAGAGTGTTTGCAGAAAAGGCAAGGAACACCTATTGGATAGTCTGTATGTATCTACATCTATATCTATATCTATATAATCTATATCTATATGATATATATCTATATCTCTATCTCTGTAAAGCTGTGCTGGGTATGTCTGCTCAGCCAAAGCTGAAAAGCCTCTGTGTCACCCAAGAGTCACCCAGAAAGCAGGTAACCACCAGACATGGGGGCTGGCGGGACGGCTGTGGGATTTGCTACCTGGGGTGTTTCATAGTCAGCGTCAAGGTCAAAAGGGTGTTAACAAAATGTCCCCACTGAAGCAGTCGGGGTGCATGGGTTGTTTGATGTTAAAGAAACTGATAGAAAACTGGGATTTGAAAAGGTGGAGGAATTTGCCAGCAGCACCCTAACACTGTGCTGTTCCCTGGGGGACGGCTCGAGAATGTATAGGAGAGACTCAGGAAATTCCCACTGAGTTCATCATCTTAGAATATTAAAATTAATGCCCAGAACCTTGAACATATTTTCTTTAACAAAAACCTCCAAAATGGAAGTATCCTGAATTCTTTTTAGAGGTCATTTTTGCCATGTTGCTCTTCTTTTCACCCCTCAGTAATACTCAACCCTGACAATCAGATAATTCATCCACCTAAATTTCCATCTTTCATTTCCTGCCAACCTTTAAGATCTTTCTCGACAATGAAAGCTTAATGCTTCTCTGTTGCAGCCTTAATTAGGTGTTGCTGTTGCCCCAGCCTAACAGACCCCTTTGTGAGGCTTGCCCCCAGGAGGGAAGTTTTCAAGACTGAAACCTGGTCCAGCCATAGGGAAAGGCAGTAGCAATGTGCTGTGCTCCACACAGCTGCTACTGGGGTGCAGAGCATCGCCTGAGACTGGCATTGTACCTAGCGTCCTGGAGGTAGTGCGTCTGTTTTCAATAGGGGATTTGTCAAAATTGGTACTTTAAAATGAAAATGAGGGATCCTGGCTCCCTTTCCTTGTGCTCCTAACACCAAGGCACAAAACAAAGTAGGAGAAATGCAGCCCCTGCAAAATGTATCATCTGCAGAAGGGATGCTGTAGAACAGCCAGAGCAGGGACTCCCGTTGCAACCCTGTATGCCACTGATAACAGCAACAGACCCACCGAGTGCTAATGGCTGTTGCTGAGGCCACGCAGCCAAAATGCCATCTGCACCAGCCACCTAATTAGGTTCAAAAAAGAATTAAGCCTTTGGCAATAATTTCAAAATCCTTATGTGCAAGCTCCAGGTACACTGGGTAAATGTTTTTAAGGTACCTAAATTTATTTAGGATCATCTGTCCCATTTCCAGATGTGAGTCAGGTATGCAGGGGCCAGATATTTAAAAACATATAGGCTCCAGTAAGTGCATGGGGAGGACATGATTAAACTGCTACAGCATCAGCAGCGTGCCCCTAGGAACGGATAGTGGAACCTGCATCTGCAGAGGCTTATGAAACTTTCAATATCTGGCTCCAAAGCGTCTGCTGGAGGACAGAGTGAGTTTTCCGTGTCCCATTAAGCTTCTGAAAATTTTACGACATGCCAGCAGTTAAGCACAAGCTTGCAAAGCAGTACGCATCCTGAGCTGTGCTGCATTGCCCCAGAAGGCAGCTCACCCCAGCCCCGTGAGTACACTGGTCCACGGATGGGGCCGGGGGCACCTGCCGAGCAGCCCCTGCTGCGCCAGTGTTCGCGGTCGTGCTCTGGCCATTGTCCACCAGCATTTGGGTTTTTCCATGTTATGTCTCCAGCCCAGAGAAGGGTGAAAAAAGGAAAGGCTGAGTTGCTGCTGGAGCCCTGGAAAGGGGGTCTGCAGTCCCGATTGCCACCACAGGGTCAAGAAAAGCATCTGTATCGCCCTCAATGTGTGTTTTTCAGGCCCAAAGCTCTTAGCTGCAAAGGCAAGGAGGTGGAAAATGTTTTCAACATCCGGACGCCCGAAGATGCCAACCGTGTCGTGAAGCTGGCCACGAGCAAGAATGTGGTTATCGTGGGAGCATCCTTCCTGGGTGAGCGCTCGCTCTGCGGGTGTCCGTGTCTCAGCTGTCCACATCTTCCTGCAGACGGTCCCAGTCCCTCGCCCAGTTTGTCACTGCTCAGTTAGAGGTAACCCCCCTGCAAACTGGACCGCGGGGTAGTCCAACCTACAGCTTCGGGTGTGTGGTAAGGACATCTCCTTGCTGAAGAAATTGATTTTACTGAAGAGGCTGGGCCATTCAGCTTGCATGGATGCAGATATTGCTGTCCCAGTCTGAAAAGCATATGGCAAGTCCAGTACTGGTACTCGGGTGATTTCAAATCCAGTGTGTCTAGATTTGGCTTCAGTTGGGAGGGTCTTGTTGGTAGGTTAAAGCCTGTGGGTTTATTTCTCTCTTACTTTTTAGCAGAGTGGTGAATTTTTAAAATACACAGGAAAAATCTTACAGTTTCTTTGATGGTTCTTCTTTTTGCTTGATATGGTTCTAACAAAACTATTGTGGGTCCTGCAAGCCTTAAGCATAAATGGTTATTAATCAGGGAATTTATTATAAAATGTTCAGTATTTGTTTTTCTTCTTTTTTTAAAAAAATTCCTGTTTTAGTGGTTCAATCAATCCTATCTACAGAAAAGCATGTGGTGTGGCTGGGCCAATTGCAAACTGCAGGTCATCGAAAAGATCTGTTCCCAGAAAAAAMCCCATAGATAGAAAATGTCTTGGTGAAGGTTCCCATGCAATTGCCAGCACCAAAATTGTGCTGTTCTGATCGGAGAAAACAGCTAGTCACAAGGGCTGTTTTCAGCCTGCAGCTCATTACCTCTGCTGAGACAGTCCCAGCCATAAGAGGAAGGTTTCCCTCATCTGAGGTCCATTGCTCCAAGTGCTACGGCTTCCCGGGGCACTTGGGACTTCATCATGGCCAGTTCCTCCCTTTGGTCTTTGAAACCTGCATCTAAGAACAAATTGCCATAAATCATAAATCTCACCTGAAATGGTGTGGCCCCTTGTGGCTGCCAGGTCTGGTGGCGCCCCAGATCTCCCAGTAGAGCAGCTCCAACCTCCCCAGCGAGGAGTGGGCAAGGCTGCTCCTCCACTGCGGCCAGCGCCAGGGATGCAGGGCAGCACTGGGGGGTTCCTGTGGCCGCTTGGACCTGCTTCTGTTCCCCAGGGATGGAGGTGGCCGCCTACCTCGCGGAGAGGGCCCACTCGGTGTCCCTGGTGGAGCTGGAGGAAGTCCCCTTCAAGAAGTTCTTTGGGGAGAGGGTTGGCCGCGCTGTCATGAAGGTGACCTCGCTTTCCCATCCAGGGGGGTGGTTTTGGTGACAGTGAGGGTTCTGCTTGTTTCACTTATTGCACTAATTAATTTGTTATTTGATGTTTATTGATTAAGCTGCGATGGTAGCAGTCACTAGAAAGAAAGAACGGGCTGCATCTTCCCTCTTGTGGTCCACGTGCTGTAGAGCACCTTCTTCTGGATACGTGTTGGGGATGGAGGTGGTGCCATCCCCCTTTGCAGCGCAGGTCGAGGCGAGCCTGGAGGGTGGGCAGGGCAGTGCAGGGGGCACAGGGACACCAGGAGCGGGGGTGGTTCGGGGTCCTGATGTCCCCTGCTCTGTCCCATGTCCCCCCTCCAGATGTTCGAGAGCAACAGGGTGAAGTTCTACATGCAGACAGAGGTGTCGGAGCTGCGGGAGCAGGAGGGCAAGGTAGGGTGCAGCCAGGGGCTCCCCGGGGGCACTGCTGTGGCATCCCCCCAGGGCTGCCATTCCCTTTGCCACTGGGGTTTTGCCCTCTACTCTTTCCTAGCCCCTGAAATTCATATTCCTGGATTTAGCCTCCAGGAGCAAATGTACTCCGGCACAGTGTGTCGGGTTCTTTCGTTGCTCCCACCCTCCTCCTGCTGCTGTTATAAGGAATTATGGTCAAATTGCATGTCAAAAATGAAGCGAGCTGCCAGCTTGGCTTGCTGCTGCTACAGGGTTTTTTTTGTCCCTAAAATAACTGTGATGTCCCCCTGTGTCTCATGCAGCTGAAGGAGGTTGTGCTGAAGAGCGGGAAGGTCCTGCGCGCTGACGTGTGTGTCGTTGGTGTTGGTAAGGGGCTGTTGCTGTGGGTGCAGAGCCCGGCGGGCTGGCAGTGCTTTGGTTGGCAGAGGTGAAGCTGGAGGGGACATGGCAGTGACGGGTCCCCAGGGCCAGGTAGCTGGGAGTGATGGCGGTGATGTGCCAGCACCACTCGGCTGCCACATGAGTCTGCGTAGCAAAGCTGAAAAAGGCCTTTCTAGAGCCTCCACCCCAAAATGCAACTGAAAATATATTTGGAAAATASTAATGGTTTTGGTTTTTCCAGGAAAAAAACCCATTCAAACCAATTTCATTGTCTCAAATTGTTTTTTTTAAAGCCTCCCCAAACTGATTTTTTTTTCCTCTGTTTTTTCTTATTGCTGCCACTGCCATAGAGGAGGGTATTTTTCTCCTTTACACCTGGGGGAAAAAAAAAAATCCCTTTCTCACTCTGTAACTTTTCAAAATGTTGCGGACTGGAAGAATCACYTAATTAGTTTAATTCTGCTTTTGTTGTTTTATTGACTATTCTGATTTGTGAAGGCTAGAGAAACAAAAGATAAAAAAGGGAAAATGAAAGCTGAAGAAAAGGTACAGGTTGTGGGGGAGGCAGAGGAGCCCTGTCTGGAAACCCGAGGGCTCCCTTTTAAATATTTTTTTTTCAAAATATCTATGAAAGAGAAGTGGATTGAAAATTATCTTCAAGCATAAGAAGAAAGTGGTGGACAGATTACAGTGGTGCACTGATGGCTTGGAGAGCGGTAGGGACTCCGGGGGTGCGGGATGATGTAGTGGGAGTATCGGGGRCTCTGTAGGGTGCCTGGCTCTGCTCCCCACTCCCGGAGCAGCCCACTGCCTTTCCCTTGGGGCAGACAGGTTGTCCGGGCAGGGGGGGAGATCTGCTGGCCTCGGGGTCAGCCACCTGTGGCTGCAGGGACACCCGGCTACCGTGCCAGCAGCCCTTGCCTTCTCCCACAGGCGCAGTCCCAGCGACGGGCTTTCTCAAGCAGAGTGGCATCAACATCGACTCCAAAGGCTTCATCATGGTCAACAAGGTGAGCCTGGGGGACAGCCCCTGCCAGGCGGGAGAGCAGGAGGAGCTGAGTCTGCTCTCTTCCGAGATGAGCTTCCCTGGGGCTCCAAACTGCTGTTGCAGGGGTGTTTCATCTTCTGAGATGCTGAGATGCTGGGAGCATCACGCTGGAGTGCCTGGGACACCCCTGCAAGCGAGGGGTTTGCAAATCCCAGCCCTGGATGCTGAGGCTTGGGTCCAGCTCTGAGCTGTCCTGGAATGGTGTGCATATTTGGGGGGGAAAGAAATGGAGAAAGATCGACCTTTTCAAGAATCCCAAAGGATCTCATCTTTCCTCCCCACCACCAGTGACTCCAATGGGAGCAGTGTTAGTGCTGATGGGTGGTGTGTGCCATGAGCAAGGAGCATGTTGGGGGGGCTGGGGCTCATTGCCACCCACCCCTGCACTTATTGCTCATACGTGCAATAAGCCAGGCTCTATTTGCAAACACCAACAGACCCCAGTCTTCTAAGGGGGGCTCCAGGACACCAGTCCGTGTCCCTTTTTACCAGGTAACCCACTGGCAGAGGGATGCTGTAGGTCCCTGCCTGCGTGGTCTGCTTTGAAAGTGAAGAATGCTAAATCAAATCCCACCTGGGGGTCCCACAGCCGAGCAGAGGTTGTSCATGTGTTCCTGGGGACTGTGGCAGCTCTAGAGCAGTTCCCTGTTTCTGTTCGTGTAGGGTGCAAACCCCACCGATGCACATTTCTGCTTCCCCCCTGCAGATGATGCAAACCAACATCCCTGGAGTCTTCGCAGCTGGTGACGCTGTCACGTTCCCGCTGGCCTTGAGGAATAATAAGAAGGTGAATGTTCCTCACTGGCAGATGGCCCATATGCATGGTAAGTGCTTTTCAGTCCCTTCACTTTGCAACAGCAAATTGCTTAAGAAAAGAGCCTTTTCCAGATCTCCGGGAAATTTCCAAGCCCTCTAGCAAGAGAATGATACAACTGCCAACAGGGAAACTGGGTAGTTGTATTAAACATTTTGAAGCATGTATATTTTATCCTGTCCGACATGCCTTCGTTTGTCAGCCTTCTTGATGTGCATTGCCTAACRATGCCTCGTTACAGTACAGAGGTGTCCAGGAACACGCTTTCCCATATGCTGTGTGCTCCCTGGCATCTGCAGTCGCTGCAAAAGCCTGATCTTCTCCTTGCCCCAGGACACTTAGGAGCTCACATCCTAATGTTAGCTCTGGCTTACATCCYCAGCTGGGCTTCCCATGCTGCTGGGCTGGCCCAGGAGCATGCTACAGAGCTGTGACCTTTCTCCCCTGGAAACCCTGGCATGATTGGCTGCCCTTGAGCTTTCCAAGGCCACAACCCTGTGGGGAGGTTGACCTCTGGGTGGGTGCCCAGGGTGACAGGTTTTGGAACCACACCTCCAAAGTTAGCCTTTGGACACAGCCCCCTTAATGCTGGTCCAGACATGCTGCTGTGGCAGGGACTGTACCCTAATAGTCTCCATGCCCTCAGGGTGTTTATCCGTCCCATCCCCATCTGCAGTGGGAGCGCAGCAAGCTCTCAGCCCTGTCACTGTTGCAGAAGTTGGGTTGAAACAGGCTCATAAGCACGTCACTCATGCCAGTGGAGGTGACGAGTCAGTAGGAGCTGCACCACCGGGGAGGAGTCTGAGCCCAGCCTCAGACGATGTGATGTGTTTCCTTGTTGGTGCTTGTTGCTGTATGGTTTTTTTTTTTTAGCCTAAGCAGGTCTTGGTTTTCCTGTACTCTGGGACTAGAGATGTCGACACTGTGCTGCGACCTGAGGGCAGACCACAACACTTGCCCCAGTGCAGAGCTTCCTCACTTATTCTGCTGCTTCTCTCTTCCAGGCCGTATAGCTGCGCTGAACATGCTGGCCCACGGCATGGAGATCAGCACAGTCCCGTATTTGTGGACTGCTATGTTCGGGAAGAGCATCCGATATGCGGGTAAGGGGCTCCCCAAGGCTGCTGTAGAGTTTGTGCTGGTGGAGGTGTCCTGGGATAGAGAAGCCACAGCCACCTCCCTTGCTGTGGACCCCCCGTGCCAACCTCTGCCTCGGGTCTGCTTCCCTTCCTGGCTCCTGAGGGTTTTGGTAGCTCCTCCAAAACCTGTCTGCTCATGGCCATGGGGTGCAGGGCCAGAGGGATGGCTGTGGTCACGAGGGATAGCCCAGCATGAACAGAGACAGTGTCCCTGAACTTGCACTTCTCTGAACAAGAAGGGGTGCTTTTTGGTACGGTCATCTTATGGTGCTGGTCTCTTGGTGACTGCAGGATGCTCTTCATGTAGCTCTGGATTGAAACACTCTGTCTTAGGGGCTAGAGCTGGATCCAGGGGAATTGTTGCTGAATCTACTACTTCTTCTCTGCCTTCCAGGCCACGGGGAAGGATTTGATGATGTTGTCATTCAGGGAGATTTAGATGAACTGAAGTTTGTGGCATTTTATACCAAGTAAGTGTTTCTCTTCTCCACGTTCCTACACAGGCGTTCGTCTAAACTTGTTCTGCTAGGCTGGAAAATATTTTTGCCAGAAAAAATTGCTGACTGTTCTGTCAGTCAGTTTTGTTCCTCTCTGGACACTGAGGTTGCAGGACATTAATAAAAGGCCCTAGAGAAATGATGTGCTAAGCGTAAAGCAAGTTAAACTGGTCTTTGGACCTAATGTCTCTGCCAGATGTAAGCACTTTGTTCACGTAATATCTGAGAGCAGATAATGGCTTCTATTAATCTGTTGCTGGCAATTCCCATCAAAGATTTCCTTCCCATCTCATCACTGTGTTAATGATTTGTGACCAGGGCTGGACTGGGAGCTCAGGCATCACTGTTTCTGCTTCTGGTTTGACAAATTAAGCTCAAAAATCTCTTCTGTCTATTAATAAGCTGTGAAGGTTAGTAAGAGTTCAGGAGCTTTCGTTACACCTGTAGTGAAACGCAGCTCTCCCCCAGGCTGGGAGCTTATCTGGGAATATTTTCCTGCAATGTGTTGACAGCCAGGATGTGTTGCYGCTGCTGTTCTTGAGCCACGCTGGCTGTTTAGACTGGCAAGACCGTGCACCATGAATTTATCCCCCAAATATTTGCTGCTATTTATTCTTTTGTTGCCTTTGTCCCATCCCAATCTGAAATCAATGGCCACAGAGCCTCCTCATGCCTGGAGATGGAGGGGATTTCTTCAAGTGCTTTCTAATATTAAGGATGGGGACAGTGAAACTAGGGAAGCAAAGGTCTGCCCAGCTCAGCAATCAAACTACTCAGCAGCAGTGTTCAGGCAGTGATCAGGAGGGAGCTCTGGACAGGAGCCAGCTCCTGCTCTGCAGAGATCATCTCACCAGGGCTTGCTGCCCCTCTGTCCCCTACCCATGTCCCTCATGGCCTCCCCTCCATGTCCCCCTTCCCAAGGGTGGCCGCTTGCCCCCATCGCTCCAGGATGGAGCCTGGCAGTTAGATGTGTCCATCGGGCTTGGAGAGGCACAGGGCTCACTTTTTCACCCCATGGCAGGAGCCAGCTGGGTCCCTGGTGCTCACCCTCCTTCTCCTGGTGCCTGTGCACCTCGGATAAAAACCTGCTGCAGGCGATGGGGCTCCAGCATCCGCTGGCACCCAGGGGCTCTTTGCACGTGGACGGACCTTTGAGCGAGCTGCTGCAAGGGGACGTTCCCCTTCTACAGCCACAGCCATGGGGCTGTCACTCCCCACAGTTTGCTCAGTGAGTGTGAGCCAGGGGAAGATAAAAACCCGTTTTCAGCAGTTTCGCTGCAGTGCTTTGCAGAGTTGTGTGTACTTTAGCCGCTGCATCCCCTGCGAAGCTGCACCACAGCCATTGCGTTGCTCTGTCTCGGGTCCCCTGGCCTCACTGGCAGTCCCCTGTGTGCAGCAAATGCAGCATTATGGGGCCGGGCATCCACGAGACGCACTGGCACACATTTCTTTCTATAATCTTCTTTGAAACCTCTATTCCTCCATTCCATACCAGAGCATTTAGCTATTTATCCCAACCCTAATTAGAAAGGAAATGTCAGATTGCTTTAATTAAACATCTGTAGAGCCCATTCAAAAGGAAAGCCCCGAGCAAGGTGCATAATCCCTGCTCTGTGCAGCAGCCCCATGCTCAGCGTGCCGCCGCCGGCTGCCGGGGGGGCGAGGGCTGCCTGGGCAAACCTGCCGGCACACAGGAAAGCCGGGCTTGGTTGGGAGCAGCTCCCCAGCGGGCGGGCGGCAGGAGTCCGCCGCTAAGTGCTGTGTTGTTCTGCCACCCAGGAGGGGCTCCCGGAGGTGGCTTTTGGGTACGAGGATGGCATCCCGTGCTGAGAGCCAGAGGTACTGGGGGAACGCTGGCTGGCGGGGGGCCAGCCAGTGTATCTCCCACTGCTTTTCTTGGCTGTAATCAAGTCCCCATCTCTGCTTCTGTGAGAGGCCACTGGAGAGCATTTCTTCCTCTTTTTCTCGTTTGGTGATAGTTCTTCTGGTTGGTGCTAATGCTTTTGGACTGAGGACACTGTCCCAAATCGACCATCCCCTCCTGGTTCTGTCTGCCATGCCCACCCAATGGTTTGGACTCTTCTCCTCCTGGTGCGCGCTGTATTGGTTGTTGCATGAACTGCTGGTGGTTCCCAGTCCCAGAACTTGTCCTCAGCATCAACTTTCACAATAAGGCTCTTTTTTCCCCAGAGTTTGAAGAAGAAAGCTGTTTACTTATCCCTGTTCAGAGCTGTGTGAGCTGTGGAGGGGTCAGCCTGAGGCCCTGTGCCAGAAGGCGTATGGGACAGTACTCTGCAGATGTCCCCATGGGACACTGCGTTCACCACAGCGCCTCAGCCAGAACAGACCGATGTCATCCCACCCCTAAGACCCTGGAGATCTTGGGAGATCCAGGGAATTGCTGTGGTTGTCTTCTTCACGGTCCCCCACTTCCATTGTGTTGAACCCTGCAGAGGAAGGGAAGACCATGTAGACACAGTGCTCCACCTTCCCTTAGCCTTTACACCAAGACTTCCGATTGATTGTTCCAAATCCCAGGTTCAGGAAGGGCACTCTTGTTGCCTCTAAAGACCTTTGAAAAAGAGGGATTCCTCCTGGCTTCCCCATCTGTCAGACACAATGTTTAAAAGCCACTGCTGATGTGGGATGCTCTAGCCCACCAGTGCCCCATGAGTTATTTCGCAAAAGGACCAGCTACCCCATGTCTTGCTGACGGAAATGTTTGGGCTGCATCTGCCTTCCTGGCTGGTCGTGTTGGGCACTGGCTGGGCTTGAGGCTGAGTCGGTGGGCAGCTGGTGGGATTACGTCTTCCTTTCCTTTCCCTTGCATGCCTTGGTTATTCATCCCCTTGGAACAGCATATTTCCCCCTGGTTTTGATGGATAGGTCTGTCCAACCACTTCATGTTTCCCAGCTGGGAGCTGGTTGTGCTCAGGAAACCAAATGTAAGGGAAACCACTGAAGCTTCTCCCAGGAGTCCTGAAGCCTCCGCCCCTGCTGTGTGCTGAGAACCAGAGGCATCAAGCAATGGTGAAGTAGCCAAGGCTGAGGCCCTGTGTGATGGAAACAACCGCCTGTAGGGTCTCCCCAGGCTGTGGTTCATGGTGGGATGGGGTTCTCATTGGCAGTTTGTGTTTCTGAAATTGGGGCAACAGGAGAAGAGGGAATCTGCACTGCTGTGCCATCAGGTACTGCTGCAAGCGTCTTGGAAGGAGACTAGCTGCTTCTGTAAAGAAAACTCATGAGTCCCTGCACATATAATTGGAGTTACATCCCTAGGGAATGGGATTCTGTCCTGGGGAGAGTGGAGGACCTCATTTACATCAGGGGGGACATCAAGCATGACAGCAGAGAAGATGCAGGCTCAGAAAGCAAAGAGCTCTTCTAAATCACAGCAGCAGCCCTCGAATGTGACAGCCCAGCAGGCAGTTCAGCTGAACACACATGTGCTTTGTAATCTTCTCAGATGGTTAATTATCCTCACTGCCTGCCACAGATGCCTGTTTTCCAGTGTGCATGTATTGCTCATCAATGTCTGTCTGTTACTCCTTATTCTCACCTTGTCTGCTGGATGGAAGAGCCGCAGGCTATCATCAGAAGTCTCCTCTGCTGTAGGTACACATCTCTGCAGTGAGCTAAGGATGCTTGAGGTGGGATTTCCAATGGCATCCAAGTCTTGTTCTAGAGCTCCTGGCAATGCAGCAGCTCCCCCTTCCTGCAACCATTCCTGTGGAGCAGCACCCTGTGCTGGAGCCTGCCCGGTGTCGGTCCGTCTCTGAGCCTGGCTGGTGTGAACTTGCTCTCCCTTATTTGTAGTGAGCTTATTCAGGAGTCAGAGCCTTTTGAAATAGATAGTCTTCTGTGGTGGAGCTACCCCGTGGCTTTGTGGGACAGCTATGAGAGATGACTTCAACTCCCATGGCTCCACAGAGATGAAGTGTCCTCTGAAACATGGCTTCTGGTCTCCTCCTCCTGGGAATCAGGCACATGTTCCGCCCCCCGGCTCCCCCGGCTGCTCTTTCCCTGTTGGTCACGGAGCTCTTTGGCAGCGGATTGAAGAGCAGATCTTGATTTGTTGGGTGCTTCTGCTCTTCAACTTACTCAACAATATCACTAGTGTTTAATATCTTACCCACGTACCTTCTCTGATCTTTACATTGTTTGTCTATGCAGTTATCTATTTATGAGTCATCTCCTGGGTTCAGTCTTTGAAGATTTACACTCAGATTGACCTCTGCAAACCTCAAAGCAGAAGAGCCCTTCTTGTTTGCCTTGTGACCTTTAGCCAAAGCCCCTCCAGCATTTTTACATCCTCTTCCCTTCCACTTCATTTGTTTCCCATTCAGCATTTGAGCTTGCGTTGTGCCACCAGCATTGGCATCCTGGTGGGTGATGGTCAGCCAGACTGGGATGTGCTGCTGGACATCCCATATACACAGGGGTTTCGTCACTGGGGCTGGTGGGACCCTGGAGCCAGACACCTCAGCTGTCCCGGTGCTTTGGGAGGAGCATGCCTGTGGAGCGGCTTGGAGGTGGGCACTGTGCCCACTTGGAGGTGGGGACCAGGAAGGGGATGTGGAGTAGCACAACCGAGTGTCCCACCGGGAAATCCTGACCACCCGCTTCTCCACTCGCTCGGTACAGGGCAGCAGCACAGGGATCGCCTGCCCGGATGGCAGCAACCAATGGGCATCCTTGCTGATGTCCAGGTTTTTATCCACGATCAGATCCACCTTTGCTGTTGTTTTCCCACAGATGCCAGGGTGCCCAGAGCTGTCTCCGTCCCCTGGGCACCCTAGTGATGCTCACCACGCCAGCGTGTGAGCATTGGTGAGACCACAGTGGGGCCAGCCTGTAGTGCCAGCTCTGAGCCCTTTCCTGTCCCTTGTCCCACACTGCTAGCACAGTCCCCCTGGTGCTCACGCCTTGGGATGGGTGTTTCTCTTTGCTTCCTGCTCCTCTTCAGCATGTTGCTTTTTGGGTGATGGAGCTGTGGCCAACTGGGGCTGCCCTAACCACTCTGCTCTGCCCGGCCTTAGGAGCGATGAGGTGGTGGCTGTGGCCAGCATGAACTACGACCCTATCGTGTCCAAGGTGGCTGAGGTCCTGGCTGCCGGCAGGACCATCCGAAAGCGTGATGTGGAGTAAGTAGATGCGCTGTAGGAACAGGCAGTGCCAGGGCAGGGGCCGAGCACAGCTGTGGGGTGCAGGGCAGGGCTGAGCACCCCAAGGCAGGGCCCTGATGGGCACTGGGCAGCTCTTTCCCGCTGTTCCCCACTCCATACCCTTCTCACATCTCCCTTCCTGCCCTGCTCACTCCATCCCCACAATGCTGCCTCCCAGCTGCCTCCAGGTCTGGCATCCCACACACAGGGAGTTTGTCTTAAACACCAGGATCCAAATCCTTGCACAGACTCGATGGGACAGTGGTGCTCACTGCCACCAGGTGCTGGCACATCACCGAGGCAGCACTGCCTGATGCTGGGGTGCCCCAGTCAAGGGGACCCGCAGAGAGAGGCTGGGTGTGCTGCCCGTGCACAACCCTCTGCAAGAGCAAAGCCTGGAGAGCTCGTGGTGCCGGGACACCGGCCCTTGGTGTCTCAGCCTCCAGTTCATTGGGGCATAGCTCATAGGCAAAGTGCATTTTTCTCCCTTCGCTTTGTTTTTAAGACTTTGCACAGGAAAGAGCATACCCCTGCATGCAGAGGGTGGGTGCAGAAGATGCTGTGCTGGAAGGCGAATGCCAGGGAGGTGATAACAGACGGGAAGGAGCCTTTGGAGTGGGAATCAGAGCTGAGGGGGGAATGTGGGTGCCTGTCCCTGGGGTGTTCCCACATCTGGAATAAAAGCAGACTTTTTCAGAAGCTCGGGGAGAGAAGCACTCCCAGCACCCAGGCAGCCCTGAGCCAGCTCAGACGCCCCGGGCACCCCTGGGTCAGGGAGCATGTCGAGGGTCCACCCAGCCACCAGTGACCGGGGCAGGGTTGTGCCCATCATGTCCAGTACATCGGGAAATGGTTGCTGGCCACCCAGTTTGCGGCTGGGATGGAGGTGGCATCTCATGGGCAGCCTGGTGGCGGGGGGAGCTGCTGGCCCCTGTGGTGGGGCTTGGCGAGCCTGGAGGAAGCCGGACCACCTAAACCTGAATGTCTTTTCTCTCTCTGTCTCCTGCTGCTTTCGCACCTTTTAGGCTGTTTGTCCGTCACGGCAAGTACGTTTGGTTTGGGGTCCCGGGTGCGCTGGGCACGAAGGGCTGGCAGGAGGGACAGCCAGCCGCCTGCTTGGGCCATGTCCCTAATTCCTGTGTGGGGACACTGGTTACGGCTGCGTGCTTGTTTTGCAGCCCCGCCCCTGCTCCTCGGGGGAGCGATGCCGCTGTGCTGGGTGGTGGGGCTGGGGGTGGTAGGAGCCACGCCGGCAGCAGACAGGCATGGCTGCTATGTCCCCTTTGCAGGGTGCTGGTGCACAAATCTCCTGGGAATGGGCAACTGCCTTTTGGCTGGGACCCCGCTCAGCTGTGGAGACATTTGCCATTCAGTGGCTTTCTGTGAATTTTCAGCTGAATGCCAGAAGGGCTTGTTTTAAGTTAAAAAAATACTGTTTGAACTCAATTTTACATGGAATTGAGGATCTGCACATGAGTTTTTGGACAGTTTTAGTGACATGTGAGTGAGGGCGGAGGAAGGGGCGCTGCCATCCTGCCCGGGCTGGCTGTGCCTCTGTGCAGAGCAGCACAGGTGCTGGGATGGGGACTGATGACCAATGACTGGACTAGTGCCGAGAGCAGTGCCCAGGCACACCGAGCACATTTGCTTGCGCATGCTGGGAAACATCTCACAGCGCTGCTGGTTTTTTCTCTTTTTTAGAACCGGAGATATGTCCTGGCTAACGGGGAAAGGCTCCTAATGCCGCTGGTGGCTGCGCCCTCCTGATGCTGTGCTTGTGGGGAGATGGGATGGCAGCTCCACAAACAAGCAGGAACACCGTGGCTGAGTCATTTCTCTTTGAGACTTGGATGAACCCGGCGCCTGTCACTGCGCACTTACCTTCCCAGCAGACTGCCGACGGCTCCTCTGCCTCGGTGCCTACYGGGCTGGGGCTCTGCGGTTGCAATTCCCGTGGGACACTGGAAAAGCAGCCCACAGAGAGTGCGGGGTTTGCCACTGGCAGCAGGCATGCACGTCGCACGGTTGCGGATGCTGCCGATGGGCTGGGGGGTCCCCAGGTGGGTCTGCCCCAAGCACGTCCCTCACCCCCGTAAACAGCGTGAGTGCGTTTCATTGCTCCCTGTGCTTTCAAGCACATTGCCCCTTCACAAATCCTTTTCGCTCCCAGCAGAGCTCCGATGCACATCCCCGCAGAGCCTGACGGCCGCTCCCTCTCTGCATGGCTGCAGCGCTTGCTACGTCTCTCCCCATGCCCACCCACCCTGGGGAGCACCTGGGGGAGCCAGAGAGATAGGGTCACGCTGGGTGGTCTCTGTACAGCCTGCGTTTGTGTTTTGCGTTCTCCCTTCTCCAGGCTGGTCACCCTGTCCAGCCCCCCCAGCAGAGGTGTGTCCCTGCCCAAGCAAAGGGCTCTGGAGCTCATTGGTCCCCATCCCAGCACCCACAGCATCTTCCCGTCCCGGAGCAGACAAGGGGCTGGAGAGCTGCTCCCCATCTCTTGGGGCTCAGTTTGGGCTTGGGCACTGGCAGCTCTTGGTCAGTCCCCAGGGTTCGGAGTGGGGGCTCCCTGGAGAAGTGCGACAGCTAGACTGCAGCCGCCGGGTATGGTGGCTGTCCTTCCAGCCAGCCGTGTGATGTCTCTCTCCTTAACGATTATCGCGGGATTAGTGCTGCTGCTGAGATGTTACTCAAGGAAAAGTAGCTGGAGGAGTATTTCTGGCTGTCCTCMGGCCTTCGTCACTCATTCCTCCTGTCGCCTAGTGACAAGGCTGCATTTCTCATCTTGGCTTTCCATGGCGGTGCTTTGCTGTCGTGTTTTCTGCCCCTTGCTGGAAGAAGAGCCTTATCTCCAGCTCAGGAGTGGACCTGGCCAGCCCACAGCCCCATGTCCATCAGCCCAGCAGAGCCAGGGGGCAAGAACCCCCCTTGGAGAGCCTCCAGTGCTCTGTCCTGGGGGAGGTTTCTTCCCCAGCAGTCAGTGTTTTACCCTGAGCCCAAAGCAAGAGGATTTATATTTTTAATTTGATTCACCCCCTACGAATTAAAGCAGTACTATTCTTGGGATCTGGATCATCTCTGATTCCTTCCAAGGCCTTGGGTCACCTCTGCAGGTCAGCTGGGTGGTGCAAGCACCTCTTCTGTGGAGGCTTCCCACTTGTGTTCAGCTCACTTGTATTTATTTCCAGACTTTCTGATCTTTGCTGGGTAGAAACATCACCAGTTGTCTGTCAYGTCTCCGGCTGGTCTCGTCTGGTTTCACTGCAAGGTTTTTCCCGGGCAGCGTGACCAGAGGGGATGGTAGGCAGGGACATGCATGCTCCAGCATGCAGTGATGAACAGGGTCTTCTTGAACYGTTACATATCTGCTGGATCCACAAAGGGATGTGAACTTGCAAGTCTCATCTTAGGTCCCAAAAGGCAAATGTTGATGTCGCCGTCCCCAGTGCAGCRTGGGTGAGTGCTTTCTCTGAGGGCAGAGGTGTCCAGGGCTGCTCAGCTCCTGGTGCCCCAGGCAGGGCTCTTGCAGAGGGGCYRGGGCTGTGCACGCTGCCCAGGTGGAGGCAGCTGCCCAGCCTGCTGCCCTGGTTCTGCACACTTGCCAGGGAGATGTGGCTTTGCATCCTGTGTCTTGCTGGTGGGATGGTCAGACTCTGCTTCGGCAGCTCCCCAGGGGACCCGGCTGGGGGTGCCTGGGGATGCCGGGGCACCGCATGGTGGCACCCCCTGGAGTTGTGTGGTTTTCCCCTGGGCTCTCTGGCACATCTTCCATGGTGGGTGAGAATGGCAGCTCCCGTGCCCCACGTGCTCCCCCAACGCAGCCTGGCTGAGGTTTTCCAAGGCCTCCATCTTCCTGCTCACCCAAAGGCTTGGCATCCTCTAGAGTCCTCCTGGGCAGATAGGCAGGGTGCTTCRTTTTTCAGGAAGATATCCTTTGACTCCTTTGCCTCTGCTGGGGCCTCATGCAGTGTCRGGCATGAGCCGCGCACAGCGGGCATCACCCCCGTGTTCATGGGGCTGAAGACCGTGCAGGGCTGAGGAAGGACCTTCTGCCCCAGCTTATGGCTGCAGTGTGGGGAACAAGTCCAATTCCCCCTTTTTACAGAGGAGCTGTTTCAGCTGGGGCTGGGAACATCACCCCCTATCATGAGAAACCCCAGTCACTACCATGGCTTTCCTTAGGACATGTGCCGGGTCACGGGCAGGGCTGCCGGCATAGCTGGGCATCCTGACGCTGACCTGCAGGCATTGCTCCTCTGCACTGGTGCGSGATGGTGTTGGATCCAGGACCCCTCATCCAGCACCTCGGCAAATACTTACTGGTGGTGAGCATGTCCTGGAGCTGGGCAAGGCTGGGTTGACTCTTCTGCCACCTCTCCAGGCACATCTTGCAATCTCCCATGCCAGGACAGAAAGTTTCCAGCTCTTCCTAAGAAATCCCTGTTCCTATGGGGAATGAGCACCATTAGCTAAACCCATCTGGGGCACATGCAGCTTGTTAGTGATCCCTGCCTGCATTGCCCCATCACATTTAGCTTCACCAGATTGCCCAAGTATCTTCTAGCTTGCTCACGTGGGTTGTGCACGCAGACATGATGCCCCCAGACCCCGAGCTCTCCACCAGCTCCTGCTCAGATGCTGGGCTTTGCCTGTTGCCCTGCCTGCATCTCGCCCTGTGTGCTGGCAGGACCCAGGGAGCCACCTGTTGGGCGCAGCACACCTTCCCTTCCTGCACACCCGAGAACTCCTCTGGACATCTCGTTGTGGCATTGCACCAGGTGACAGGTTTATTTTTAGTTCCCTCGTGCCCTAAGCCTTCGTTTAAAAAATCACTGCTCCTCACAAGGTGGTTTCCCAGACATTAAGTATGGCCTCACCCTTCATCCATCCATCTCTGCCCTTGCTTTTGCACCTTGCATGTTGCTTGGGTGAACGTTGCCTCTTCATGTACTGGCATTTACTCCTTGCTTTGCTCCTTCTTATAGACCCCAAGGAGGTAATGGCCACACAAATAGCTTTGCCTTCTTCCTTTCCCRCAGTGGCACACTCGTCCCCCTGTCCCATGGGCTGGCTGCCCTTGTCTCGGCTGGAGCTGGTCCAAGCAGAATGGTGGTGGCCAACCATCTCCAGGCAGGTCTTCCCAGTGTCACTTCTGAGGCTGGGAGGTGTTTGGTGTTACAGGCTGTGGTTAAACACCCTCCCCGATGCAGTGGGGACTGTCTTCTCACCAGTGGCATCTTCAGATGTCTTGTCCAGGCATGGCCAAATAGACCAGAAGGACCTCRTGGGCCTTTCTGCTCATCCATTGTCCTCTCTTAGCTCAGTGTCCTTATGTAATAACAGGCCAATGCTTATAGCAGGGTGTATTTTTTCCATACTTGGTTAGATTTTCTGTGAAATCTGCTTTGCATAGGTTTATTTTTTTTTACCAGTAATGTAAGGACAGGGGAGCGGCTGCCCTGAGCCGGGCCATGGGGCCACACTGTGGTGTCACAGCTTCTCGGAAGAGCTGGAGAAAGGACATGCAGTCTGGGTTGTGCTCACAGCATGGACCTGCCTTGAGAGACTGGGTCCTTGTGTGTGGAAGCCCTTGATGGCCTTCAGCCAGTCATGTATTGGTCTAACCACGCTTTCAGCCCCAGGTGGTTTTTTTTGGCAGCCTATGGCAATATGAGCTCTGCAGCTTCATTTTGGCTTTATCAAGCAAAAGAATCCTCTTTTTATTTGGTTTCTCGTGTCCCTGGCCAATGCCTGGCCCTTAAGGACCACATTTACAATACTCTCTCCCAATATTTGCAGCAGCTGCTTTGATGCACATTCTGGGATGGGTTGGAGGCTGAAGATCATGAGATGAGACCATGTCTGTTGGGTAGGACTAACCATGAAGGCCCCAAAGCACCATCCCCTTTCCCTGCCGTTCACCTCCAGCTCAACCATCCTCTCACACACACCGTCCCCCACTGCCCTCCCCAGTACCCCTGAGCCCGGATGGGTCTTGGGGGTGCTGAGCAGCGTGGAGACCCACGGGGGCGGCCTGTTAGCAGGGAAGCTCACGGTGATGGGTAAAATACTCCATGAGTCTGAAGGCTTTGAAGAAGCGTTTCTGGCAAAGAGCACCATCCCCTCCCTGGGTATCCTCGTCTGTCAGGGAGTTTTGAGCAATAATTATGTTGATACAACCCAGCTGGGAGAGGGTGTGGCAGAGCAGAGTGCTGCCCGCGGTGTGCACGGGCTGGGGACACCGCTGCGTCCTTGTCATGGTGATGGGTACAACCTGCTGCTCACCCCAAGCTGCTGCGGAGGGGAGACACTCTGTATCCTTGCAGCTCCTGCGGGGGCTGGGTGTCCCAGGGGGGGAATTTTCCTTCCCCACATCCTCCTCCTGTCTCAGCAGCCCTGTCCCCGGGAAGCCAATGGCTGGGTGGCCCTGCGCATTAGCCCAACCTRTCATCCCGTTAATTACCTCCTGGCTAATCCCAGCTGAGCCGGGCTGGGGCAAGCARGGCTCGGCTGCCGGCCATGGCTGCGCACACCCCTCTGCCCCCCAACCTCCGCCGGGGCTTGGCAGCATTCAGCGGCTCCCTCTTCATCAACAACAAGACACAGGACAGCGGCACTGCCCACACCTACCATCCAGGTATGGGCAGCAGGGCTTGGCAGCAGAGGGGTTGGGGGGGGGTGTTTGCTGTTGCTTCATCACCGCAAGCCTGCTCAGCACATCACCAAAGCACCCGGGTGCCTCTGAGCCGGGAGCACCCAAAGGGTCCCTGCACCCACCCACCGATGAGGGGGAGCAAAAATAAGTGCATTTGCTGCAAACAGCCGTTCTTGCTACCCAGCCATCCCCCCACGCATGGCGGGGCCATCGCTCTCCTCTCCGCGAGCTGCGAGGCAGGGGCTCCCTTTGGGCAGTGAGACCCTGGGGGTGCTGGGCAGCCCTGCCCAACCCTGCCTGCCCTGCCTAGCCCACGAGGTGCTGGCCAGCCTGCCCCTCCAGATGATGCTCTACTTCAACGTGTACTACTTTCCAGTCTGGTGCCTGGCTGAGGGGATGATGCTGCAGCTGAAGGTACCATCCCGTGGAGCATGTGCTGGGGGGGTGCGCCTGCTCCTGCCCAACCTCCCTGGGCATACAGGGGCCACACTGAGCAGGGGAGAGGGGAGCCTCTTCAAAATTAATGGGTCCATGCACACATGAGCAAAATGCCCTGTCCCCCACAAGACAAGATGGCTCGCCTCCGGCTCCCAGAAATAGAAATCGTGAGAMCAACCACTGAACTTTCCAGGCAGGAAGGTTAAACTGGGAGGGCAGAGTGGGCAGGGCTGGACACCATGGGTGAGAGCTGGCAGAGCACAGGGAGCAGGACACAGGGAGCTGGGCATGGGGCACAGGGCAAAGGGGACAGGGAGGTGGGCATGGAGCTGGGTATGGAGCACAGGGGATGGTGCACAGGGGATGGGAAACSGGGCATGGAGAGCTGGGCATGGGGCACGGGACAGGGCTGGCTGGGACGAGGCTGTGCCCCCGTTACAGTACCACCTGCTGCCTCAGCACTACCAATTCCTGCTGGTCGCTGCCTTCCTCATCCTCTCGCTGGCTGAGGGCTCCCGCCTCTACCTGGGCTACGTGGGGAACCTGCAGGAGAAGGTAAGCACCGTGTCTCTGCCCTGGCCGCAAGTCCCCTGTGCTCGCCGAGGGACAGCCCTGCTGGGGGAGCTGTGGCTATGGTGGATGTCCCCTCGCTCTGGACCTGAGTGCCTGTCACTGCCCATTCCTCCTGGAGTCCTGCCTGGAGCTGTCCTGGGAGGGAATTGCGGATGCAGGCAGGACCTGGAGGCAGGGGACGAAGGGGACCCACTCACTCTCCTGCTGTATCCCTCCCTGTGCCATGGGTGCGACGCTCCAGCACTGGGCTTGACAGCATTCAACCACATCCAGGCACAGCTCTGCATGGCAGGGGTGTCCCTAGTACCCGGGTGCCGAGGCCAGCAAAGTGGCCAATGCAGGGAGCTCCTGGGGCAGAGAGGGTGCCCCCACACCACCGATGGCTTCTGCTCCCACAGGTGCCCGAGCTGGCCGGGTTCCTCCTCCTCTCCTTCCTGATCCAGCTCCCCGTCCTGCTCTTCCTGCTGACGGACAGCCATGTCATCCGCCTGCCACTGGAGGTGGCCGTGCACAGCCTTTTCCTGGCCTTCCTTGCCGCTGAGATCGCAGCTGCCTTCCTTGCGCTGAAGACCATGACCAAGCAGCTGGCAGCACAGTTCTACCTGCAGCAGTTCAAGGGGGGCTGCAGGGGACGGCCAGGGCAGGGGGGCACAGGGGGGCAGGCAGCTCAGGAGGGGTGATGCTGCGGGACCCCTCCATCCCATGCAGTCAGTCCCGGCAGGGAGCATTAAATGGTGCTCAGACCTCCGCTGCACCTCCACACACTGTTTTTGAGCCAGGCAGCTTGGCATCTTGTGGGGTTCCTGGAGCACCCCACGGGCATAGACACAGCCAGTCCCTGCCCTGCACCAGGCCGACACAGCCCAGGGCAGGTGGGAACGCAGGCTTCAGCACCTCTGAAATGCTGAGGCTCACCCCAGGGCTGCACTTGTCCTTGCTGAGCATCAGCCCTGGCAGGAGCCACTGCACCCCCCAGCAAGCAAGTATCCGCCCAGGGCTGCCGCCTTAAGGTCAGCTCAAACCCTCCCTGAGCATAGCTGAAGTCGGGGAGGGGGGGCAGCCCTGCTACACCCTGGGGAGCTCCTGAGGATCTGGGTGGCTCGCGTGAAGCCATCCCACCTGGAAGCATGCAGGGTGCTGCGAGGTGCAAGAGCGGCACCACAAAACCCTCGCAGCTACCCCCAAGGCTAGAGACCAGAATAGAGCCACCTCCCACTTTCTGAACAGCTTTATTTCGTTGCATCCCTGTTTTTCACGGGAAATCAAGGCCCACAGCCATCTGGAACGTGAAGAAGTGCAAAGTGCTTTAAAGCCTCTTGTGCTGAGCATAGGCCAGCCACTTCACAGCAAGCTCTAGTTCCTGCAGCAGCTCCGCAGCACGGCTTTGCTCGGTCACCGGCCAGTCAGTGCTGGGAGCTGCACATGGGATGGCCTTATGCTCCAGGAACCAAGAACTGCTGATGCAAATGTTTCTCCAGAAAAGGCAGACCCTAACCCCAGCAGCACACACTTGGGCCAGGAGAACTGGGCCACCTGCACCTGGGCAGCAGCTGTGCCCCCATCGCATCTACCTGGAGGTTGCTCTGGAGTGAAGGGTGCTTGTGGCGGAGCATTCCTGATGTCCCTAAGCTGCAGCCTTGGTCTTACCTTTAGGGGGTTTTGCCTGCGAAATGAACAGGGGCATCTTAGTATACTAGAGACAAGAGGACAGCCCAGGCAGGTGATCCTGCGCTGCTCTGCTCAGTTCCATGCGACCAGATTCATTGTTTGAGACCCCCACTCCACTTGTGATTTGAGATCAGGCATTAGGAACCTTTTTTTCCCCCAGTAGGATGGTGCAGCCCTGGGGCAGTTCACGGGGAGCTGGGGGATCTCTGTCCTCAGAGGTTTCTAAGATTTAGCCAGATAAAGCTGAAGATGACCCGAGCTAGGGCTGGCAGCTCTCCTGCTCTGCGGGGGCCTCCCAGCCCACACCCTGCAACTCGCTGATTCACCAGGGCTGGGCAGTGCCAAAGCGGGAATCACGCACAGCAAGAAAACCTGTCACTGAACTGCAGCGTCAGCACCGACACAGTGCCAGGGCGCACTCTGAAGAGCTGCCCTCTCTCCACATGGAGTTCGGCCAGATTCAGTTCAGAAGAGGGTGAACAAATGTGGAGCTGGGTAAGGTTTCTATGGTAAGGTCCCCTCAGGGACTCCTTGTTGTCTAACAGTAAGTTGAGGTCGTGGTACAGCTTTCCCTGCAGTCTGGGCACCAGCTGGGTCCCTCTCTTCCACTCTGCTGCCTGTTGTCATTAAACTTGTAAGAGTTTAATCTCTGTCAGATTCAGTTCAGACCAGCCACCAAGCCCAAGAGTCGAAGACTAAGAACTGCTCCACCGGGGTTTTCCCAGATCTTGTGAACTGAGTTTTAACCAAGGGGCAGAAAATAATTAAATCCACTTGCAAAACTCCACTCCAACCTCATCTCTCCAAAGTGGCCCCATCCTTACCTCCTCAAACTTCTCCTTCCAATAGAAGTCAGCCTTTGCATCCAGGTAGAGTAGAACCAGGTCACAGACCACCGTGGCCTGGAGACAGACAAATGCAGCAGGGCAGTCAGCAGTGAAACTTCCTGCAGGAGTGCCAGGCCCTCTGCCCTGGCTCCCAACAAGCCCTGCAGCTGGCTGCAGGCCAAACTCCAGCACCTGGCCAGTGTTCGGGACAGCGAGCCTGACCTGCCTCTGGCCCAGGCCACCCAGGCAGCTCCACCAGGTCCTCTTTGACCCAATCTGCTCCCATTAGCTGCACAGGAGGTTAGACGTGATCATCTGGGCTGCAATGCACGGACACAGGGTGAGGGCTGACCCAGCAGAGAGCCGCCGTCACAGCCGCATAAGGGACTGGGATGGGCAGGTCTGGGAGGAAAGAGGGAGCAGGTGGGGGAGCCCAGGCTCCCCTTTACTCTGCTGAAAGGGAAGAGCCACAGAAGTGCTCTACAAGGGGCTGCCCCGTCTCAATGACCGCAACGCCATGTCCGTGCTGGAGCCAGACATTGGCTCCCTTTAGAGTCAGGGGAGAAACACAGAAAGGAGGTGCTCTCTCCTGCTGGCCGAGACAGCTGGAGCAGACCAGCCAGCAATGCCCCAGCAATGTGCCTTCCCAGGGTCAACACAAACACCCAGCCTCCATGAAATGTGCCCCTGACAGTGCTCAGGATCCTTGATCCAGCAGTGTCATTACTGCTAACAATCACAAACAGGAAAACGGGAGCTAACACCCTGCCAGCCAATCTCCCCTCCCGGGCTGGCAGGCACCCAGGAAGCCTTGCACCCAGGCAGGCAGGGGAAACAACAGATGAGTGGCAAATCCCAACCCATGGATTGGAGGAAAAGAGCGTATCTGGAGTACTCACGGCACCAAAGAATGCGATGCCGGTGCCAAAGCTCACGGCAGCAGGAATTATGCTGAACTTCCCAGCCTGGTGAGAAACAGTGGGTGGAGGGGGAAGACAGTGGGTGGAGAGCAGTGAGAGGGCTATGGGACAAGCTCTGCTGGGCAGTGTGCTTAAAGCTAGGGTGGTGCTGGAGGAAACCGGGGTCATTTCTCCGTGCCCAGCTCCAGGAACCCAACTGCTAATGCCTTGACTCAAAACCCCTTTGGCTGTCAAAGAAGGGATTGAGGCAGCTCGTGACTTGGTAGCAGCAGAGGTTACTGTGACCCACCTACTCCTGCAGGCACGGTGGGAGCCTGCCTCTTGCTGCAGGACCCCAGCAGCTGCCACCCATGGAACTACATCCCAGTGAACAGCAAACACAGCCCTGATGTGATGTGCCCCTCTCTTCTCAGATGAGTCTGGTATCTCTGAGGAAAGAGATTTTCGGGTTCCTGTCTCTCTCCTGGCTATTCTCTCCTGCTCCACACCTCCCAGACCTGCTCTCACTACCCAGAAGTGATGCACCCTGTCCTGCACTTCGTGCTTTGCCCTCTTCAGGTGAAAAGGCCACTGCTAATCACGACAGACTAGCTGTGGACATCTCTGGGGATGGCAAGTCCTCTTGGCACAGGCTCCATCTTGCAGTTCAGTACTGAGTTTGTCAGTGATGCTGCACAGAGTAGCATTAGCCGTGATCACGCCCATGCCTTTTCTCCCCAAGGATACAATTAATCAAGAAGGGATTAATTGTCCAGGTTCAGAAACATTCAGGTTCATCTTTGCCAGGGTGCTCCCACCACGAGACCCTCAGAGATGCCCACAGGCCCCCTGCCCAGACAAGCTCACCTTGCCTACAGGGCCCAGCACTTCACAACACCCATGTCAGATCCTCAATGAGGGAAGCCTCCCTGCTCAGGGCATTACCAAGAAGTTTCTCTTCAAATGGGAGAGACCATTTTTTCCTGCTCTGCTTGGAAAACTCTGGAAACAGGTGAAGAGCTCACCACGGTGGGGAAAAGCAACACCAGCAGGAAGCCACGGGGCTGGCTGCAGGAGACAGCAGCAGGGAGCAGTGCAAGCGGTCAGCCCTGGTGACAAGGCTGCCAGGACTGCGCATGCGGGGTCTGCAGAGGAGACGGTACCTGGCCATGCACGGAGATGTCAAAGCGGATGCCGTAGAGCTTCAGCAGGTTCCGGTAGAGCCGCCGCTGGGAGTCCCAGTAGTAGGAGGCAGTTCTGCGGGAGACATTGGACGCGGCTCAGAAAGCCATGGCAGATCTGCGAAGGCAGTGAGGGAAGAGGGCTGCCAGTGCCGTACAATTGCTGGGGCTACCATGTGCCTGTGCACACCTTGTGTCCTCCAGCGGGCTGGGATGTGGGTGATGCACATGCTGCCATGACTCACTAGCTTGGCATCAGCAGCGGGGCATCAGTGTCCACTCAGCACCCAGCCCGAGGTCACCAGGAGCATGCAGGTCCCAGTGCGTCCAGTTCAGGGTCAGCACGGGCGTGGACAGCCACACGTCCCTGCCCTCAGGCAGGTAATGCCTTGCACAGCTCCAAACAGAGCAGAGCTACAAGGTGTGGGAACTACCACGGCACCCTGGTACTGACAGACCCTGCGCTGAGTTACCACATCCTGTTGTCCCTGCTGCTCCTTTCAGAGCATCAATCAGGAAAACAGAGATCTCGAACGGTTGCTGTTGTGCTCGACCCACAGGCCCCTGTGGCCACTGTCCCAGCATCCTCACCTAAAATTGTATCTCCTGTCCTGCAGGCTGAAGGAGTACTGCGGCTGGCACTGGGCAGCGGGGTGATCCAGGTTGCAGTCCCACTCGATGCGAACTCCAATGCTCCCCCCCTGCAAAACACATTTTATTCCAGGAGAAGCATAGGATCAGAGATTTGCTGAGTTCTTTACTGTTCAGACGTTCACAGATCACACATTCCCTTAGCATTTCAGGGGTCAGTCCTGTCCCCCGCCCCTTGCCCACATCCTTGGGGAATTTGGAGTCATCTTCCATACTTTTAAAAAAAACAAGTACCAGCAGTGCGAGGTCTCCAAAGGTCTCTCCAGCTGCCTCCACCATGTCACGGACACGAAAGACAGGGCAGGAAGGGTTGAAGAACGGATCGTACGTGCAGCTCTTGAAATAGGTGGGGTCATTGGTTTGCAAAGTATTGCATCTGAGACAGGAGAGAGAGAGGGGGAGCTGTCATGCGTGGAGTGGGGTGTGGGAGGTCAGGGAGCCCTGCTGCAGGACTGAAAAGGAGATCCTTCCACTGGAGTGGGATCACTAATGCTCCTGCTTCGGGGTGAGATAGTCATTGTCTCTCCTAAAGCCTCAGTTGGAGAGAGGGTGGAGGAAAACTGGCCCAGAGGTATCACACGTGGAGTTATCATCCTTTACAGCACCTGCCATGGTCCTTCCCCTCCCAGCTCCTGTCCTCCACCTCTACCTCTACCTTTGTGCTTCTCCTTCCTTCCCCGGCACCTAGCTCCCACCGCTGTGAGATGTAATGACCCAGCTTCAGTTAGCGCTCTAGGGGTGATAGCAGGGGCAGTTCAGCTGCCCCAAGCCATGTCTCCTGCCAGAGTAAGGCAGCAGAGTCGGCATGCCTGGGGCTCTGAGGCCAGTGCAGTTCTTTACTGGGCCTCTGTGAAACCATTTTGCAGGGACTAAAATGCAAAAATATATGGGGTAAAATGAGACCTTGGGCATGACTGGCCTTGTCCGGCTCTGTCTGCAGTGCTCTAGACAGGCAGACGGACACCAGTCCCTCTCTCTGAGGGCTCCCCATCCCATTGCTCTTACATCTGCAAACATAGGTGCTGCTGAAGCGACCGGCATTCTCCTGAACACACCATCCTGAACCATAACTGCCCGAGCCACCACCAGTCCTGGATGGCACTTGGCTTCTTGGATGCCTCGGCTGCTCAGCCCCTAAGCAGACAAGCTCAACGCAGAGGCTGGACTAGGCTGCATGCACAGTCTGGCTGGAGGAGCATCATACTTACTTGGAGAAGTTAAATTTGGTGAAGTGGACAGTATTTTTTATAAAAAGAGTGAAATTCTCCGCCTCAGCCAGAAGAGGTTTCCTGGAAAACAACCACCAACGAACTCAAATTTTGCACAGCGGCCAAGGCATGTCCCCATTCCCCTCACTCTGCAGTCTCTTTCACGATCCTGGGACTTTGGCTACAACGGACAGTTGCAAGAAATGCTCTTGTGTGAAGTTCTCTGGGCTTAACTGACCGGTAGACCAATGTCAAAAATCTCCCTGAGCCTGGCTGCCCCCCTCGGGCAAGTAAGATCGGGCCCCTGGTTACACAGAGCACAGAGGGTAGGAACCAAAGCTCTCAACGCCTGCTGTCCCCTCACCCTGTGCCTTACCTGGGCAGGGTGTTGTTCTCCAAAGGACACCAGCCATAGATCTCACAGGTGGAATGGGTGGTGTTGAACATCACACATTTCCCAGTTTTTATCCCTAGAAATGAGACAATGTATATCATTTACCATTCCTTTTCAAAACGTCTTCTCTGCAGCTCCCCTCCTAGGACAGTGCCCTGGCCACAGGCTTGTTCTGCCCTTCTCAAAACCTGAACCACAAAGAGGACCCTGGGATCATCTTCAGTATTTTCCCCACCCAACAACATCCCTGTGAAACCTTCCCTCGAGGCTGAATGACAGGAGCTGTTTTACGAAGACAAGAAGCTGCTTGCTGCTGTCAGTGCCTGCCTGTCCAGTGCAACCTCTCCTGCCCTGTGGCTGCTGGGGCCCAGGTGGGAACACGATGAGCTGGGGCAATCCCGCACACAAAGCTTTGGCAACCAACCTCCCAGAGCTGAAATACCCTTTTCCAGCTGAACTCACATGGGCTGCTAATACTAATCAGCATGAAATAAAAGCCAAGTTTTATTACAAAAGGAAAACCTGCCAATCACATGGCACACTGGTTTCAATTCCAGCAGCCAACATCAGAAACAAAGCACCCCTGTATTTGCTGTGACAGCGCCTTGTGCCCGCAGCACCTGCTCGTCCAGCCGTGACAGGTCGCTGTAAGGTTTTGCCCAAAATAAATGGCTGGAGAGCACTTCTGTGCACACTTACAAAAAGCGCTGAACTTGGGCAATCAGGCACCTTTGTGGATCTGTTTGCTACCAAACCTGAGGAATTAAATGATTTTATGGTTTTTTAGCAAAACACCCAGTACCATTGCCACGAACCACTGGGTTTCCCATGGGACAGTCTGCATCTTCTGTGCACATCGCATCAAGAACAGAGGGGCTCTGAGAGAGACAGAGAGAAGCGCTGTTACTGCACTGCGCAGCCGCCTGAGGCCACATGGTCACTCACCCACATTTCTGTGCTGCTGCTCCTGTTTCTCCAAGCACGTCCCAAACGCTTATCGAAGACATCCACCACGTCCAGAACCTGGGCAGCCTCCAGCCAACGAGGACAGAGGCATCTCCGAGGGGCAATCCCTCCCACCTGTCTCCACACTCTCTGGAGCGCTCGTCGCCTCTGCCTCGGAGGCAGAGGAAGACTCAGGAGCTAGCTCGGACCTTTCGGCTGGGACTGGGAACAAGCACAGTTGGGTTCAGGAGGGCCTTAATGGCAGAGCCCATTAAGCACCTTGTAAAGCGCCACCACAATCCCCCCGGGGACGAGCTGAAGAGACCCTAAATACAGCATAACACAAGTTTTACAAGAGACACAGAAAGCTTAATCCTCACTCTGGACCCACCTGATTGCCAGGAGCAGCAAAAAGCTCCTATTCAAACACAGAGAGACGATGGCAGGTGGGGGAATACGAGTAACACCCTCCCCCAGCTATTCCCAGGCCATCGCAGGAGCCGACAGCCCATCAGAAACCCACCTCCCCAAGCCCAGAGGGGCACGGAAGCCCAAAGGCAGGTGGGGAAACCCCAGTTATGGAATCAGAAGAAGCGGGGGTCTGTCCGGGCCCACCCAGGGCTGTGCCAGGACAGCCTCAGCCCCTTGTTCCAGGTCTGAAACCCACCATAATGAACTGAGAGGAACAGCTCTCTGAAGCACCTTTGGGCTGGGGCAGGGCGCACTGCCTAGCGGTATGGGAATCATTATGTGATGCAGGAGAAGAACGTTTTGGGATTGCACAGGACATTTAGGGGATGGGATGTTTAGGGGAGGAAGAAAAGGTATGGAAAGGGAGGGATCTAGGTGAGCTGAGAAGAAGCAAACATTGGAAAATAGAGGGATAAAAGGACGCAAAGGACTGGTTGCATGTAAAGAGCTGCCCTGCACCTCATCAGCACAGTCTGTCCTGTCTTCGGACTAAACTCCCTTTCTAACTATTTTCCTGGGCGAGGGGCTCTATTCTGCATGTGCATATGAGGGTCTAAATGCCAGCAGTTGGAGTGGGACCATGGGTTGCAGGGGCCCATGTGCCTGGGTGCCACCAGCTACAGCACGTGCACGCGTGCACATGAATGTGTGATTCACAGCAAACATCGGGCCAGATGAGCCAGCGAGGAGGTGAAGGGGCCTGGGAGCAAGCGGGGGTGTCTAAGGGCAAGCCCGCAGGACTACCAAAGGGACCAGGGAGTCCCGTCTGACTACTGGAGAGGGGTGGCTACTGGATTCATGCCCCTCATCCCCACTGATGGCCCCTCATAGCTTGCAGGACCCACCTGCAATGCTGTAATAAGCACTTATGAAAGCACTTTGTCATCCTGGATCCAAATCAGATGTCATGGATTCAGCCTCCAGAAGGACACAGACAACAGATATTTGCAGACGAGTGTGTCAGTCCCTTCCCAAGTCCACTTAACAAGACACATGACAAGTGCCACTTGGCAGACAGACACTTCTGGGTGTGCAGGGCATGCAAGCTGCAAAGCTTGGGAGAGATTCAGGTACTGAAGTCTGTGACGGTGTTACAGAAAACCTAAAACCTGGCCAAGAAGGTTTCAACCTCCCCTACCACCTTTTAGTGGAAATGAGCCTTGAAAAATGTCGGTGCTGGCATTCTCCACAGCCATGATCCAAACCAGGTTACATGTGCCACAAGTGTGTTGTGAGAGAAGCAAAGAGATCTAAACTCAGTTAAAAGCCCTCATGTGGCCCTGGATCTGTGCTCCTAAAGCTCTCTAAACCATTGCTGCATCTTGGTTGTATAAGGGTCTAAAAGCTTGGGAAAATTAGGAGAAACAAATTTTTCTAGGAATCTACTCAAGAACTGCAGGTTTGGGACAGGACAGGAATATGAGCACACCAGCATTTAGAACAGGTTTCTTGACAAGCAGGTGAACTACTACACGTTTTCAGAAGACATCCCCCAAGGTGCTCACAGCAGAGCTCAGATGCTGCTCGGAGTTCACTGCATTTGTGTTCCTGGGCAGGGGTGATTTCAGACAGGGGCAGCAAAGATGCACTTGTGTTGACAACAGAGATCAGTGCGTAAACTCTTGGAACCTCATGGCCGAAAGGTTTATATTTACTTTCTGTAGTCACAAATACGTGGGTAGAGAATGACTTTATTCTTAATGCTAGCAGAAACAATTGCTGATTCCCAGCCCTCGACAGCTATGCAGCCACATACCACGGGCTGGGAAGCAAAGCGAACCTTCTTGGAGAGCAAATCACCAGCAGCATCACATGTGACCAAAGAAAGATGAGGTTTCTCCCAAAATCTAACAGCCCCCTCATCCCCCTAGGACATGGTCCTGTGCTGCTTGGAGCTGGGACCAGTGCTGCTCATGTGCACATCCATCAGCAGCATCTGGACCTGTAAGAGCTGAGCACAGCCAGATGTGCTGAAGACCATAATTTAAGTGAAATGGTCCCTTAGCCCCAGAGCTTGCATCTGGACAGAGTGGATACACTGTCTGACTAATGCCTTCTGTCTCTAAGTCTATTTTGATCATCTTCATTAACCTTCAGAGCCCCTTGCAAATAGAGGCAGAGGGTTTCCAACCACTCAAAGTATTTGAGATCAACACTGAGAGGTCTCCCTAAGAGATAAGTCACAGCTCAGCCACAGATCTGAGCTCAACACAGACATGAACTGCTAAAACAGCCCGTCCTATGTTCGGGTACTGCCTCTGACCCCAGCTGGACTTTTCCCTCGTCTGCCAGCACAGAATACTTCGGTAATCGAGAATATTCAGAACTTCCTGCAAAACCAAAAGCTGTCACTGCTAAATCTTCAAAGCTTTCCAAACATGGATATCAGCTACAGCCCCAAAGCCAGGAACTGAGAAACTACTGGAGAGCAGCATATGGTGAAGGCTGTGACAGGCACCCAGGCACACCACAGCACTGTAATGGGATGAAATGCTCTGCTCTCTCTGTATCCTTGGCTTGCACACTGCAAAAATAAGCATCCAGAGATGCCAGTCACTGCCTGTGAGATAGCCCTGAAATGCTCTACAAGCACATGCCTTGCCCTGGAGACGTTCCTGCAGCTATCAGTACTTTAGGAGTTCTCAACATTTTAAAGAGGGATCATTAGTACCATATTTCCTGACCCAAACCCAGGGTTGTTCCTCCTCTTCCACAGCCTGCGGGCTGTGTTTGGAGAGCAGCCCAGCCCAGCAGCCTGCAGCACAAGGCAAGCTGGGAAGCAGGATCAGGCTAGGCACAGCACAGCAGGCCACAGCAAAAGAAATATCAGAACAAAGGTAAAAGAATGGGGCAGCAAGTCAAGAAACCAAGATTATGTGTGAGACTCAAGATGGAACACAGGTAACAGAGGCATTAGCTGGGGATGGCAGTGCTGATGCCAGCTGCAGTGTGGAGATGGAATAGCAACGGGACAACACAGCTCAGCCTCCCCAGAGCAGCCCTTGTCCAAAGGCAGCAGAAAGCCTGTAAAGATCACACAGTGTCACCACCCCTCAACAAGCCCAGAGAGCTGGTGAGGACCCAACAGACTGTGTCCCTTGTCCTTCTGGTTACCACAACTAATTCTGGCCAGACTGCTTGGATACACGTCTTGGTTCATGCAGGTATGACAGAGCAAGCGCAAATGAGCAAGTAAGGTCTATGGAGCAATGAGAATGAGGGGAATCAGTTTTGTTTGGAATAAAAATCCATTTTTCCCTTCTGTCCGGTCTTGCACTGGGTTTTTCCGAGTTCCTGTACAGCTACAGAGCAGCAGCACTGACTGGCTTTATACATCTAACCCCACCGCAGCGCTGGGCTAAGGAACAGCRCAGCTCACTTACCTCAGGACAGGTGCCCTGGGCTTGCTTTGCTGTAGCAATGAAATTGGTCACCAGAAAAAGCACATTTTCTCCCTAGGAGGCAGGAAGGCACCTTCAGCAGGGGATTTACACCGTCACGCTCCTCAGCAGCAGAACAAACAACACATTTTCTTTTTTTGGCTTTGTAATTTACAATGTTAACGTCGCCTTTCCTTTCCCAAAGGGTTTTACCCCGGCTTTTGCCAACCACCTCCCTCTCCCGGAGCGGCTGAAGCGCCAACAGCGCGGGGGCCCGGCCGTACCTGAGGGGGCCGGGCGTAGTCCGCCGCGTCCCACAGCCGGCGGCCCGCGCCCCCCACCTGGGCGACCGCCGCCCCCTTCAGCTTGGTGACGACGGCGGCGCGGGGGGCAGGGTCGGTGTCCTGGTAGCCCTTCCGCACCAGCAGCACCCACCTGCGGAGGGGCAGGGGGGCGAGGCGCGCTGAGGGGACCCCCGGCCCGCCCCTCCGCCTCCGGGAGGGCCAGGCCCGGGGCGCGGCTGGCTCGCCGCGGCGGGAGGGGACCGCCCTACCCGAGCAGGTAGCCCAGCACGCCGAGCTGGAGCAGGCGGTGCAGCAGCCCAACCCGCCGGTTCCGCGTCAGCGCGAACTTCGCCGTCTTGTAGTCGAGCAAGCCGCCGCACTGCCCGCCCGGCGCCGCGCCCGTCATGGCGGCCGGCAGGGCCCTGCGGGGCACTGCGGGCCGCGCTTCCCACCGCAGCCCCGCCCCGCTCCTCGCAGCCCGCCCC
>JAYKAV010000298.1:99395-136550 GCA_035582835.1 Phoebastria nigripes | reverse complement strand
TCTGTATTTCCTCCATAAAAAGCTCCTGAGAGGAAAAGGTATAATTGCTAATTGTCTCCAAGAGGTGGTACCCAAAGTACAGTAACAGCTTCAGTACAACACCCAGATACCAAATAATGCCCAATGCCAGCGTTTTAATAACAGATCTCCCAGGCAGAACATCACTAATCACTGCAGAGCACAGCAGACTGCAGAAACCAACACCAATCTTTAACATGTACAGCAAAAACAAGAGCATGATGCAGGTCAGATAAACTAATATTGTGACGAACAACTGTTAACACATATAAATTCCTTAATATGCTTGAGTTAAATCTGTTGTTATCTCAAACCCTTCAAGCCCCACGTTGGGCGCCAAAAAGGACTGTCGTGGTTTAACCCTGGCAGCACCTAAACACCACGCAGCCGCTTGCTCAGCCCCCTGCTCTGGTGGGATGCAGGAGAGAATCAGGAGGGCACGAGTAGGAAAACTCACGGGTTGAGATAAAAACAGTTTAGTAATTGAAATAAAACAAAGTAGAACAGTAATAGTAACAGTGATAACAACAACAACAATAGAATATACCAAGCAGGCAATGCACAATGCAATTGCTCACCACCCACCGAACCCATGAGAGCCCATCCCCGGGACCCAGAGCCCCCCCACACCCTTAGTTTTTATACTGAGCATGACGTTACATGGTATGGAATACCCCATTGGCCAGCTGGGTCAACCGCCCCGGCTATGCTCCCCCCGCCAGCTTCCCATGCACCTGGCAGGGCATGGGAGGCTGAAAAGTGCCCAAGCACCACCCAGCAACACACAAAACATCAGTGGGCCATCAATGCTCCTATTATACCAAACCCAAAACACAGCACACCCTCCCCAGCTACTGGGAAGAAAGTTAACTCTGTCCCAGTCGGAACCAGGACAGAAACATAACCCCCATTTTTAAAAAGGGAAAAAAGGAAGACCCGGGGAACCACAGGCCAGTCAGTCTCACCTCTGTGCCTGGCAAGATCATGGAACAGATGCTCCTGGAAGCTATGCTAAGGCACGTGGAGGACAGGGAGGTGATTCGAGACAGCCAGCATGGCTTCACCAAGGGCAAGTCCTGCCTGACCAACCCAGTGGCCTTCTATGATGGAGTGACTACATCAGTGGACATGGGAAGGGCTACAGATGTCGTCTATCTGGACCTCTGTAAGGCCTTTGACGTGGTCCCCCACAACATCCTTCTCTCTAAACTRGAGAGGTATGGATTTGATGGGTGGACTGTCCGGTGGGTGAGGAATTGGTTGGATGGTCACATCCAGAGGGTAGTGGTCAACAGCTCAATGTCCAGATGGGACAGGGGTCCGGATTGGGAGAGTACTGTTTAGCATCTTCATCAATGACATAGACAGCGGGATCGAGTGCACCCTCAGCAAGTTTGCAGATCACACCAAGCTGAGTGGTGCGGTCGACACGCCTGAGGGACGGGATGCCATCCAGAGGGACCTGGACAAGCTCAAGAAGTGGGCCCATGTGAATCTCGTGAGGTTCAACAAGGCCAAGTGCAAGGTCCTGCACCTGGGTCGGAGTAACCCCTGGTATCAATACAGGCTGGGCGATGAAGGGATTGAGAGCAGCCCTGCCAAGAAGGACTTGGGGGTCCTGGTGGATGAAAAGCTCGACATGACCTGGCAACGTGCACTCGCAGCCCAGGCAGCCATCCGTATCCTGGGCTGCATCAAAAGAAGCATGGCCAGCAGGTCGAGGGAGGTGATTGTGCCCCTCTACTCTGCTCTGGTGAGAACCCTCCTGGACTACTGTGTCCAGCTCTGGAGCCCCCAGCACAAGAAAGACATGGACCTGTTGGAGCGGGTCCAGAGGAGGGCCACGAAAATGATCAGGGGGATAGAATGCCTCTCCTATGAAGAAAGGCTGAGAGAGTTGGGGTTGTTCAGCCTGGAGAAGAGAAAACTTCTGGGAGACCTTATTGCAGCCTATCAGTACTTAAAGKGGGCTTATAAGAAAGATGGGGACAAACTTTTTAGCAGGGCCTGTTGCAACAGGACAAGGGGGAATGGCTTTAAACTAAAAGGGGGTAGATTTAGACTAGATATAGGGGAGAAATTTTTCATGCTGAGAGTGGTGAAACACTGGCACAGGTTGCCCAGAGGGGTGGTAGATGCCCCATCCCTGGAAACATTCAAGGTCAGGTTGGACGGGGCTCTGAGCAACCTGATCTAGTTGAAGATGTCCCTGCCCACGGCAGGGGGGCTGGACTAGATGACCTTTAAAGGTCCCTTCCAACCCACACTATTCTATTCTATGATTCTATAACAACGGACCGAGATGGAATTTTTACAGCAGATCATTCATTTATACTCAGCTCTTCGGCTTCATGTGGCAGTGCTTCAATCCTAAGATGCAGAATATCCCTACACTCCAAAAGGATCAACAAATGCATTACACAAAACTCTCATGTGCAAAGATGACACACAAAACAAAGTACAAAAGATTATGAAGAAATTATCACAGTATATTGCTACCAGGAACCACACTAAAGAAAGTTTGTAAATTAAAAGCTGGTGAATGACTGCAGTAGTAATTAAAACAGACAGTATTTGACTGGTAGTGATATAAACTATCACTAAGGAAATTTCATTAGCTCCAGAAGAAGCTACAACGAATATAGAGCATTTGCTGGGACCTGTGGGAGGACATTAAAGTATTCCAACAGTGAGTTATTAAAATGTTGCCTTAAGCCTTATTTTTGAGGAAATTTCATTTGTAATTGACTAAAGAAAATTTAATTGATCAATAGTTTCTTATTCAATCAATCCATCTCAGTATTAAACAAGGCTTTCCAAAAACAAGAAGAAAAAAAGGAAACCCACTAAGAGAAACCACACACACAAAGTAAGAAACAATAGAAGTGACAAACCCACCTAAAAGCCTAAATTTTAAAAACATTCTTTCAGAAGCACTTAGTCTAACCAACCTCAAATACCAAAACCAAGACAACAAGATTCGTCTTGGACTAGAAACTGCTACACTTCACATAGAAAAGAAGGGCTTGTTTTATTTTTATAGGAAGCTAATAGGGAGGAGGCTCAAATATAATTCATTACCGCCATCCTCACTATGGAGTTGTTTACACAAGGCCCTCTAAATGCAGTGTTTACCAGTCACATCTGCTCTCCAGGGTTAAGAAGTCAGACAAGATATGTGAGAATGTGGATGGAAGAATTCTACTAAGCATTTTATTTTCTGCATTACACTTTTTTTTTTTGTTGCATTTTAAACATTACAAAATTCAGCTTAGCAAACAAACAAGAGAATCTTCACAGTCATGTAAGATTAAATTGCCCAAAAGAAAGGACTTTCACAACATCCTTAGTTAACTCTCTTCAGATCTTCCATTCAGGTAGTGCAACACCTTCTTTCATACATGATACAAAATTAAAGAGGAACTTCAAACTTCTGTAACTAAGGATATAATATTCCTACTATTTTACACAGATGAGTGGAATATTTGACTTCATAACCAAATGTGGTAACATGACCAGGAGCCTTCTGTTACCAGAAAGCTTCAGATACGGAATCACAAGAAGCAACAAGTTGTTCTCACCACAAAGCAGATTGGTAGGTGCTAACTACAACTGGTTTTAAGAATAACAGTTCTTCAAATCCAAACTTTTCTTCAGCACTTAGGATTTAACAGTTTGCTACCTCTGTCTGCCAGAGACTGAAGCCCAATTCATTTTAATGAACGAATCAAGTTTTTTTCCCTGTACAGAGATACTTGTACTTTCTAAAAGAATTTTTTTCTGCAAGTCAAGTTGTAAAATACTGTGTAGTTGTTCTGGCTAAAGTTCCTTTTTTTCATCTGAATCTGTTTTCTGAGTAGTGCTACATAATACCAAGCATCTCATTCCTCCAAATCGCAATTTCTTTCGCTGTTCAACATGTAACTCCACCCCACTGCCCACCTTAAAACAAATCACCCATTCTCCAACCTAAAACTGACACAGCTGTTACAAAAATCTTGCTGTCTACTGCCAACACACCTCCCACAGCAAGGAAAGCTCACAACAAGCACCATCACTTTCCCACCATTTACTTCAGAAAACTATTCACACCCCCTTTAAATCTAGCACTTGACTTTACTCTGCTGGGAGTTTCTGACAATCTGCAAAACAGTTCTCCCACTATGACCAATTCTGAACAGTCAATATGTGAAAATTGTAGTGAAAATAGTCCACTGCACAGAGATTTGTAGATGCTGAATAAAAGTATGCAAATATCCTGCTGCACTGCAGTGCAAGGGGAAGTTTCATGATCACTCTGCGCTGATCTAAGTGTGTCCTGCTCCTGAGCAGGGTAAGAGCACCCACCCGCAGCTTCCAGACACGTGTCCCTGCCTGCCTGCCTGTGCCTGCTCTAGTGCTTGTGTAATACTGTGAGTGGGACTGGAAAACTGATCCAACTAAAAACTAATCACTTTTTTTGAGTGAGCCCACACTTCAGCTGGTTTATAGTGATCACCAAGTTGTTCCTTCACCTTTTTACCAGCGAAGACAGAGAACGAGGAAGTCCTAAACCACGTGCATAGCCACAGAATGTGGCGCTAGTTAGAGAGTCTACAGAAGTATGAAGATCTGGCTGCAAGGACGGTGGGCAGGTATAAAGGTAAAAATCAAAGAACTGAAGAAACACTTTTATTACTTAGAACGTTTAAGACAGTTAGTGGGAGAGCCAGAGTGAATTTTGTGTACTCATATATAGAAAACAGGCCAAAAAAGCTTTAAAAAAGAGATTAATGAAAACCTTCTTTCAAAAGAAATATAGTATTGTAACACATCAAAGCATGATCCATTTTGTAAGTGAGCTGTGCTCCTCTTTTTCGATCTCTCCACTTTGCAGGATACAACACTCATTCCACCCCCATAAATAAATAAAAAAGAAAAATATCGGAGGACAAGAGTCACCCTGAATGTGTCTCAAGGTGGCGGTGAGAGAAACGCTGCCCCCCAGTGCTCCACACCACCCGCAGCAGGCACAACCATTCCATGGGAAGCGGCAAACAGCAGGAGATGACGTTGGACATTTGAACTCTAGCTTGCTACAATAGAACTAGCATAATTCAACCCTGCAAACCTCCAGCTACCAGCTGGAAAGCAATAAAAATCTCTACAGATCATTTCACCTATGCAGAAAATCCTTTCTAGATTTCCAAAGTGGAGATCAGCCTCATCTTCAGGCTCACCAGAGATCACCTGGCTGTCCTGCCAGGCAGCAAATTGCATAATGCCTCTCTGATGTGCTTCATTGTAAAGTTACGTACAGAAGCAAGGGAAAATAGCGGGGAAAGGGGAAAGTGGCAGCACCCACAAGCAGGAGGTGGCTGGAGGAGGGCCTGCACATGGGACATTGCTCCCATAACAACCAAAAGTAATAGTTTCCCCTACCCAAGGCTTTCTGTTGTCTCAGAGCGCTCACCTTGCCTGAGCGTGGCTGGATTGAGTCCAGTCGTCAGACAAGGCAGGAATCTCAACTGGCAAGAAAAAACGGCTTTCTAGTGTATCTATTTGCAATATTTTTTTTTTAACTCTACTGATTTAGGACTGTTTTTCATTTTACTCCTGAACTAGTAACAAATGAACACCCTCCTTCACGTATAATAAACCCCTCCTTTTAACTAATGGTGTCTACAAAACAAACAGCGTGCTCTCTGCCTGGTAATACATGATGAAACCACCAAAGCATAGCCAGCAATCATTTCTCTCCAGCTGAGCTACAGGAAATGAAGTTTTAGCTCAAACTACTTATGAGCACCTCCTAAAGAAGTAAAGGATCCAGAAATGCAAGACAGTGGGACTCAAAGTGCTGTCAGCTTCATGTAGGAACTCAGGACACTAGACACCTCTCAAGTTCAGAACCTCATTAAGATTAAGATCAAAATTTCTGCAAAAGCTATGTACCAGTTGTCTGGGTTTTTGGTGGTTTTGTTTTGGTTTTTTGGTTTTTGTTTGTTTGTTTGTTTGTGTTTGTTTGGTTTTTTTAAAAACTTTTAGTAAATACACCTTCATATCCTGCTGTGTTAACCACACAGAGAGTGGCAATGAACATGATGCATCTTGAGATTCAGCTCACCATTTGCCTATACAAATGGAATCACAAATGTCAGGACCTAGATCTTTCTGTGTGTATAAAACTTAAAGTTGTCTCTATTTCTTGTGACATGTTACACATGCATATTTACTGATTACAACCCGAAGAAGTTACACCCACAGAGCAGTTTCATTTTTTTGACAGTACCTGCCCACATGTGGTCAAAGCAATGCGTAGTTCAGGCACACTGGTGGATTTTATGTTTAATACAAAGTTTAGTAAAGCAGCCTATGCTAAGCTTGAAAACCTTTATAATCTCTGACTTACAGAGGTCTCTTGGTTGGCTGACTTACTAACTTTTAAAAAATCCCTAGCCTTTTTTCTTACTGCTCTCCTGCAGAGTACCCTGGAATGGTGTGTGGGCTATTGCACTTGAATGGAGAAATTGGTCAGTGGAGTCACGGTCTATAAAGGGAAACTCATGAATGTTCCCTTGTTTCTTAATGCTTACTTCTGCAGAACATGACAAAACATGTTATCTTTAAAACCTGCTTTGCCCTCTGTGCAATTTGGTTGAAAGTGATCTTTTGGTGATATATCAGCTGTTTGCATAAATTCTGTTTCCAAAGGAAATCAGTCTAAAAAGAGCAAGAAAGACTTTAAAAAAAAAAAAAAAAAAAAAAAAAAAAAAAAAAAAAAAAAAAAAAAAAAAAAAAAAAAAAAAAAAAAAAAAGGAAAGAAGTATAGGTAACTTATCAAATCAATAAATCCCACTGCACGTGCTGCTTCTCCTTGAGAGAACATGAAAGAAAGAGGAACAAGATGACAAATGATAGCTAGTTACATTTACTTTGGAACTACAGAGGTTACTAAGTTAACTGTGGTGGTGAGTCCAATGTAAGATCATCTGTACAGCAGCTCTCTTAAAGGCTACAGAGACTGGATCGTGAGTGAGTATCCTTTACTGCCAGAAATGTTCCAGGAGATGCATGAAAATTCAAATGGAAAAACCCAATACTTGTTATAAATAATAATAAAAAAAAMCCCCTAACTCGGAGTTTTCTCCCTCTGTTCATAAATTGAATATGTATATTGGAACAAAAACAGAAAAAGAAAACATGAGTGAAGAAAAAGGCCAGATATTTTAAATTGCTCCTCCTATTAACAGCACCTCCTGTTTTCCATTTTGGTCACACTTGTTTCTCCAACTATTCTGCTTATCCAGCTGTATGTTGTTAAGATTGTATCTTGCAGCTATTATGTCTCAGAGGAAATGCTTGGATAGGCAATTTAGGTGTTTTTTTTYCCTATTTAATACGGGAAGGTTTTGTGGCTTTCAAAAACAAGTAAAACTATTTCCAGTCACAAAAAGATGCATCAAACCCGCAAAACCAGTAGATTCACAGAACAGCTGAGGTTGAACAGCTCCTTCATATGCCTTGAAGTACAGAAGAGCATTTCACATGTGTGTTTACACAACATGCTCTTGAGATCACTTCGTTTTGAAGTACACTGAATTTGAGAGGCATCTATGCCCATATATAGCTTAGCCCATCGTCAGTCAAATTATGTTGCAAGCAATGCATTAATGACAGAAACACTTGTTACGTGCTGTGTCCAGTTAATCAAGGTGTCTCTTTAAGATGCAAGAAAAATGTCTCAGTGACATTAAGATGGTTACGTTTTACTACATTTACTATAATGTACTGTTCCCTCCTGTTCCCTTATACTTTTCCTTATTTCTTATACAATGCCCCAAGAGATCAGCCAGAAGGTAGAGCTTGCAGAGCTCAAGCTGTGAAATTCAAACTTTAGTGAGCCACAGACCATTATCTACAGACACAAGCTTCTCTGAGGCATTCTTGGCTTCAGCATATGCTGTACTATCTGGCTCACAAAGTGAGATGCATGAAATGATGCACCTGCATGCTCACGTGCAGTGATTTTTTTCTAGTCTGCGGTTCTTTAGCTTTACAGAATTTCAGGAAATAAATATGAGAACAGGGGATAACTATGGCTCAAGTGGCAAATGTCACAGACTGGAGCAGCATACATGAGGTCAAATTTAGTCTGGTATGAAGTACACACTACAGAACTCAACTGAGGTCATAAAAGAAATCTAATTCCTTCTGCTAGGCCTGCATTTTTCTAGTCCATAGTTCTATACTCCAGCATGGAAAGATGAAATAGAAGCATCACCTTTTCTTCAGAGCAATACTTGGTGATATATCTTTTTCCCAAAACTCATTAAAATAGTACACATAAAAATAATTTCTTCTCTGGTTAGTTAGACACAAATCGGAACTATGTTACATACGAAGCTGAAAAAGAAAAACTCAACAGCTGATGAGCTTGGCTTGACCAAAAAGTAGGTGGGAAACTGCAAAGACAGTACAAACAGAGCACCGGGCAAATATTTCCGCTCGGTAGACAAAATGATCCACGCTTCACAGACTACATCCACTAACAACGTTCATGGAAGCAAATAAACACAGACTTTACCATCATATCGGCTGGGAGAATCACATGCTTTCTGAGGGGTTGCCACTCGCAGGAATATCTGTTGCCTCCATGAATGCCGTCGAGTCCTTACAGGGCTGTCCGCACCAATGGCCTGCTGGCTGTGTTTGGATTCGTAGTCGCTAAAATTGCGGAACACAGAATGGCTTGTGAATAGGTTACCTGAATCTGCTAGTAACAGTGACAGTCTTCAGTGAATACAGTAACACGAACGATCAACTAAGGAGTGCAGTGTGCTGTGCACATGCTGGGTCAAGCTCTTAGTGTTAGGTAGGTGAAGCTTGCTTTGTGGCAGCAGGCTCATACAAGGCTGCAAACATCACTTAGGTTCACCAAAAGGGGCTGGCAGCTCCGTGCAATCTGCTTTCTCCAGTTTTAATTCATTTTCAGCTTTCTTTGCAGGAGTGTATTAAACACAACGTGTTAAAGACACATACACCATAATGTGTCTTTACCATTCTGCTATTTAAATGCCATCCACAAAATCTAGCAATTATTCACAGGAGACACAAAAAACTGCTGATGCCTTTTATCAGCACACATCAAGGAGCTTTATAAACACCAATTAGACTGCCAACCTTCTGTGAACTGGGTATGTAATACATTCCTTCACAACACAGACTTGGAGCAAAACTTTTTAACCTTTGTGTTTGCAAGTCACCATCTGAAATAAGCAACAAATTTGGGAACAGTGTCCAGGAACCTTGGATGTTACTCCTTTGATGTAACCCACAAACTACATACAGAGGTTTTTATTCAGAATATTAAATGAAATAGTGAACAGCAATGCTGTTTTCCTATTAAAAATCCCACTAATAACTTTCACCCGTTATATCTTTAAACTATTCATTGCTTTATTCCAGCCATTGGCTAAACAGTTGCATGAGTCTTTGTTGAAGCTGAAAGGGATAAATGAACTTCAAATAGCTCTGGCAACAACTGGGAGGAGCATTTTACAGGCCAATCTCTCCTTCCAATTTGAGGACACTGATATTGCTTAGGATGAACCATGTATATTCTCTTAACTGAAAACTGCTAGTACAGTCCTTTGGCAGGAATAATCACAGAAGTACATAGATGGAAGTTGCATGACGATTACAACATCAAAATGGCTAAGTTCTGCAATCTTAACGGGAGAGGAGTCTGGGATAGCTCCATCCTTTTGACAGCAATCACATGCAGAATACATGCAAGTGAACTGTTGCACAAATCAGGTTTTGCATGTGCGGGAAGCATTTGAAATATTTCAGACAAAGAAACCTTTGAAAATACAGTTTTACCTCCAGGCTTTAAGAGACAACCCTACCTTGTTGTGCTCCTAAAGTCAGAAGTGTTATTTTCATCTACAGGAGCCAGAAATTTTAAGAAATTTGGCACAGAAGAGGAAGAATGAAGCTTTTTCCTTAAGGCAGTACGGTAGGAGATGCTGAGAGTGCAGTTGGGAAAAGTATAGTTTAGAACAAAGAAGTATAAATCCACAGAATAAAAATAATACATACTGCTAAGTTTCAAACAAAAAGCAGCTAAATCCTGAAGGCCTGAATATCAAGGAAACCAAAGCCAAAACTGAAACTGCTAACAAAGTGCTACTTTGAAATACATATTTGTTTGGGCAAACTAAAATGTTCCAATATAAATAAATGTACTTCCAGTAAAGTTATTATTCTTTGCTATATCCCAAGATTTTTAGTGCATGTTTTAAGTAAATTCCTTTAATCTAATAAGAACTGACGCCAACTTTATCATTGCACATTTACTTAAATATCAGTTTCAATGATTGACTAAGTTTGGGGGAAAAGGTTAGGAAAAGGTTAGAAAAAGGGAAAAGGGAAAAGGTTAGAAAAACAAAAAAAATTACATCAGTAGCAGCTCTACATTCAGTAGCGGAGCAGTTAAAGAGTTCCCTCTCCCATGAAAACCTACCACCTTTGGTCTATATTAAATTATTTTAATTATTTACACTATAGAGCTTCATATTTATTACATGGTAAAACAAACCCTACCCCAAACTACGTACAGGTGTTAGCTCACCTCTTTTGTGCAAAATGCCCACTTTGTTCTCCAGTTGAATTATGCCTTAGATATTTAAAAAAGTTGGGTGAAGAGGCCGAGGGATTAAGACGAGCTAGAGTAGGAGAACGTGCAAGTTGACCAGAAGAACTTTTAGATTCACCGACAGATGCGTTCAAACTGTATAGTGGGATTCCAACCAGAGCGATGGAGTTGAGGTAGCACAAAGAACAAAATACAGTAAGAGAGGAAAGGAGGGGGGGAGGGGAAAAAAAAAAGTGAAATCCCTTCTCTAATTTTTGAAAGGGACCTGGCATATACAATTCCTATGTTTTTCACAGTTAATGCAGTAACTGTAAAAGCCTGAACATTTTAACCCAATCAGCAAAGTCCCAAATACACACAGGTTTCACCAAGGCATTTCAGCATATGAATAAATTTAAACTCCCCAAAAACTGTCAGTGACACACCCCTTTTCTCCCTCATATGTGCTTCCCCTTGGTTTCTGTGATAAAGTCAGGCATATGATCAAGAGTTGTAATGGATGAGAAGTGAAATGCTACACGAAGAACTGAATTTATTTACACTTTGGAAACAATTTATGAATTGAGGTAAGCTGTTCAAAAACACTCATAAAGCATACAAGACTTGTTAAAAGTCTATCATTCCAGTGATTTTTGAGAACCTTAAGTATACTTTTGTTCTAAGTTTTCCATTTTCCCTGGTTCTGTACATTTGCTATGAAAGGGAAGCAACAGTGATTTCTTTTTGGTTTCTGTGAGGGAGCAGGCATACGCAGGTCTTACTAAAAATTACATGATCAAACCCAAATAGAAGTAACCAAGGAAATGAAAAATATACTTAATTTTTAGCTACATTCCTATAGTAAGATAGGAACTGATTGAACAAGCAGCTACAAGCATCAGGCAACTCTCAAGAAGTTAACAGACCAACAACACAAGTCCTAAACTGCACTACAAAAACATTCTAGTATTTTAGAATTAAAAAGGTTCAAAGAAGGGACAAAAAGGCAACCCAGGTTATGTTTCCTTTGAAATACTATAATCCTCTTTTTTTCACTGTCATCACCTATTTCAGGCATGTTCATTTACTGCCCTGCCTCCTGCAGGGAAAAATGAGCTGGAACACATACAGATTTCCTACTGCCTAACTTGTGTAAACGAGCAGTTTTGGCAGCAAAACAGAAGCCTACAGACAGAAATGTTTCCATAGTAATTGGAAAAAGCTAGACAGAGGGAGGGAAAAAAACGGCCATAAAGTTAAGAGGAGACTGTAGAGATGTAGAGGCAGGCTTTTGAAGGAGGATAGCTTGAAGAATATTAGCACGACAGCAAGCAGCAGCTTGTTTTTGCGAGTAAAATCTACATAGGCTCATTGAAAAGCTAGACAGGAGCCTCACCTCTATCAATGATTAGGCAATTTATGTCAGTTTTTTTTAAAGTCACACATGAATTCACCAACTAGCAAGGTTTTCAGCATCACAAATGCTACCGGATTTTTCTCTATAAATAGACAACAAGAAGTAGGATTTATTTATACTGCTCGCAGATCAAAACAACAAAAATTACTGAATATTGTTTGCAAAAACATAATCGAACCCCTTGGGAGCAATCCTATGTTGTGCTTACACTCACTTTTGTGACATATATTGTGGAACTACACATCTCATGTTTTCTCTCCCCTGAGGAGCAACACAGGGCTAAAAGTGTTTTTAAACAGGATACCTACAAACCTCCAACGAGTGACACACTGCTGCGATACATTTCTTATCCATTAAAAGGAAATACCTGGTACACAATTATCATCCCCAAATATGCCCTCAACAAATGAAATCATAGCCTGCTTTTAGTAAGTCTTACTTTCTTTTGTGAGGAGTCTCTGTGCTCACTGAGTGATACCTCATAAGTTTCCTCTGGGGAACAGACGGTGATGTTTCAACAGGTACCAGAGATTCCTGGCTTTCTGTTGGCAAATGACTCAGTGTGTTTGCTCGCCTCCGAAAGCTTTGCTGAGGTAACGTAACAGACTGCTCAATAGGAGAATCATCTGCGTCGCTGGAGAGATCACCCACTGATCCACTGGTCTTGACAGCATTTTCTGTAGGAAGCGTAGGAAATCTGTCTTTCTCCTTTTCACACAATGGTGGTTCCTAGCAGTGCAAAAAATAAGGTTATCAATACGTGGGTTTAAAATCAGTCTTTGAGGTTGCAGTTCCATGTCATTATTCACATCCCACAGAGACCTGCTTCAAACTTGCACATTTTTATCAYGATAACTCAAAGAAAAAAGTCTTTGATGTTTTATGTCTTTGTTATTAATCATTTAGGTCAACAAATCACAGTCTCCATTTTACAGAGAAAAAGTAATTTTGAGAGTAATTGTATTTTACAGTATGTTGAGTACAAGTCAGAAGAAATGGGGTCAGAACAGAACAGATGGGTCAGGTTTGCGTAACAGTGACAGCAATGAAAAGGGTGGCGTTTCAGAGTACTGTATATTTAGCACCCCATCCAACAATATAATATTCCTCTTGTCTACCTGAAGATTCACACTAAGGACTTTAATCCTATGACTAGATGCTTGTTTCAGTCCAAAACCATGCATTTTTCTTCATTCCCCACCTCATGTGTTTCCTGCAGAGTCGTCCATTCTTTCCAAAACATAAGCAGAAAGAGCAGACTCTTGATTACCTGAAGTCAGGAGTCCATAGGTGACTAGGCACTAGAGCAGAATCAATAGCTGTATCCAAGTCTGCAGAGTGCTAGGCTGCCTCCAGGGCAGATGACTGGCTGCTTCTATGTTGTTTGTTTATATTGTTTTATTCAGACTAAAAGCTTTCTAACCACACAAAGGGGGAAATTACTTCACTTCTTGTTTTAGTTTTAGGTTTCTTATGAATGCAATCCTGCATTCACAGTAGGTACTTTCAGGGCTGAAACCAACCAGATTAGGATCAGCAGCATGGTAATTATTGCATTTGTTTTGATGCACATTATTGCAAGATTCAGATGATGTTATATAATATTTTATTTCACATATATAGACTCACACAGTAAGATACATACATACAAAATATATGTTTATATACAGTACAAGGCATTTCTAATTCAAATGGAGCCCCAATTGCACTGCTCTTTTTTATAGCACGGGGAACAGAATGAAAAGCCTGAAAGCAACTTGAAACTTCTGGAGAACAGAAACACAGATTTACTATGAGTCCCATCTTGTAAAAAAGTATGGAAATCTCCATTGAAACTCTACAGATAACAGCATCTTACACGTCACCATTGTATTGACATGTGACTGCTATTTCTTAGCCTGAATCTCTGTTACCAGAATAAACTGGGAAATTACTTTGTTCAAGTTGTCCCTCAGAGGACTCACACATATTCTAACATGTTACATATATGAAAAATGATTTGGGTAACCAACTTGCAAATTCTAAAAAACTTAAATATTGCTTCAAGCTGGGAAAAGAAAAAAAGGAAAGGCAGTGGCTGATCCAAGAGGCTGCCTGCAATGAATGCAGCCCTGTCACTCCCAGAGGGACTCGGCACAGGAATAAAGACACTCCCTATGGATTAGCAAGTGGCAGCAGGACTCTTACAGGTAGGAAGAACAGGACATACCTACCCCCCCCTACTCAGTGATACTGTTTTTATCATACTGTTTGGCTGTTCTGGGGTTTATTTCTTTTCACACACAATCAGTTAGCTTGTCTACTCCCAAAAAATAATCAAAATAAAATTCAAGATGTTAGAACAGAACAGTTATATGAGCAGTTGGTAACTGCATTTCACATCTGACTAGTTGTTTCAGGGAATATTATCTGAAGTTTCTAAATATGTACATTCACCCTAGGCTTTACTTACTTTAATTGTGCTGCTTGAAGTACTGGACATGGAGCTGTCCAAATCCACAGCACCAGAAGTGTCCAGTGGACCTCTGGCTTTACTGCCCTGTAGAGATAAAGCACACCAGCAGTTAAGATTATAATATATCAGGCATACCAAAAAGAGATTTGTGTAGCATAGTCAGAATCTGTAATTTTCAAAGACAGTATCAAACTTAATTTCCTGAAATGCCTAAGAACAGCCTTTGCCCCTGTGAGAAACAGAGACTTCATTCAGGACAGTTACTAACATTTTAAAGGATCCTGTGGAATTAAGGAATTCTCATGGGCAATGATGTGCTTTCCATGATATGTACATAATGACACACTGCACGTATGTGCTATAACTACTGTTAAAGTACCTTCTGCGTTCCAAACAGGAAATTTTCACACTAGGTACTTCTTACCAAGGTACAAAGAAACTAAAAGGCTGTCTATTACAAAGGACTTAAAACCATATAAATTTAATACACAGCAAAACATAATTTCTGGTATTATCATTTCAAAGCCTACACACCAGAACGCATAAATGTTTTTGTATAATCTGTTCAACATTATTTTTGTATAATTTGTTCGACTAATGCTTTTATGTAACCAAGAGAAATATCAAGAAACCTACTGATGAATTATTATGTGCTAACACAACTATGGAACTTGTATCTTCCTAGCCTTAAATGGTATAGTTTTTTTATGTTCTGAAGTTAAGGCTTATGTTCTCTTTGAACTGTAATTCCAGGTAAAATATAAAATGTTATCATTATTCACAATAGTGACTATTCTCTCCTTGAAGGTCAGAATAAATGTTTTGCCTCAGATCTGATCAAAATGAAGAATTTCCATCAAAATAACCATGTGTCCTGGTTTCAGCTGGGATAGAGTTAATTTTTTTTTTTCCTAGTAGTTGGTATAGTGCTGTGTTTGGATTTAGTGTGAGAATAATGTTGATAACACACTGATGGTTTTAGTTGTTGCTAAGTAGTCTACTAGTCAAGGACTTTTCAGCTTCCCATGCTCTGCCAGGTGCACAAGAAGCTGGGAGGGAGCATAGTCAGGACAGCTARCCCAACTGGCCAAYGGGRTATTCCATACCATGTGACATCATGCTCAGTATATAAAGCTGGGGGAAGAAGAAGGAAGGGGGGACGTTCGGAGTGATGGCGTTTGTCTTCCCAAGTAACCGTTACGCATCATGGAGCCCTGCTTTCCTGGAGATGGCCGAACACCTGCCTGCCGATGGTCTGCTTGCATGCACGGCTTTTGCTTTACCTATTAAACTGTCTTTATCTCAACCCACGAGTTTTCTCACTTTTACCCTTCTGATTCTCTCCCCCATCCCANTGATGGAGCCCTGCTTTCCTGGAGATGGCTGAACACCTGCCTGCCGATGGGAAGGAGTGAATGAATTCCTTGTTTTGCTTTGCTTGCGTGCGCGGCTTTTGCTTTACCTATTAAACTGCCTTTATCTCAACCCATGAGTTTTCTCACTTTTACCCTTCCGATACTCTCCCCCATCCCASCGGGGGGGAGTGAGCGAGCGGCTGTGTGGTGCTTAGTTGCTGGCTGGGGTTAAACCACGACATCATGACAGTGAAAATGCAACCGATATCCAGCTGTGCTTATGTGAAGACAGCTTATGGCAGTCAGACAAACTGGCAAAAATTAGAACAGTAACTACTATAGTTAGTGTAACAACGCTAACATTATGTTTCACATCCCGAACACACCCACGGCAGGGTTTTATGGGGGTGAACTCTAGAAATGCTGGCTGGGAAGTAACGAGGGGAGATGTTAAAGTAAAATTCCTCTCTATATGCATAATTATAACAGGGAGAACATGCTATTACCATCATTTGTTTCATGGGAACAGGTTAGATACAATGTCTGAAATAAGCTTTGAAAGCCTAGTTTTGTCACTACAACTTGCATGTCTATGAGCCAATAAACTGTACTAGATCTTGCTTCAATTTAAGTGTTTGCTGATGAGAAATGAGAATGCCCAATTTTTCTTCCTTAATATTTGTTGTTTGGCATTTTGTCACAACTCTCTCTCTTTTTTTAAAAAGGGAGAAGGTATGATTTTTTTATCCTTTGTCAAGCAGAAGTCTTTCCAAGTCTCCTATTATTTTCCTCAGACTTTTTCCATGAGGTGCAAAACAAAGAATATTTGAATGAGAAGACACTCTGTAGGTTTAAGTAGTGCTTAAACTTGACATCTGATTTGTTTTCTTAACCACTACTGTATACTTTCAGCAGATATTTTCAGCCATCTGTTCAAGATAAACATTTTCCCAACATGTTTTCTTGGGGATCGCTATTACATAGAGGTCAAGTTTTTCCCACTAATAGGTATTGCCAGACACTATTTACAAAGAATTTTACCTGATGCAATATTGCATAAATGCCTTCATATTCTTAGTGCCTTCTGAAGTTCTTTACGCTCCTTGCCTTCAAATAATCTCTAGCATTTAAAAGTTCAGATGCCCCATTATTCATCAGTTCTGTGTCACTAATAAATACTATCTCATCAGGAATGCTTAGTCAGTTCCCTAATCATTTCCTTCTACATGAAGATAAGTGAACAATTATAATTACTTTTAAAATTTTCTAAATCCAAAAGAGAAATAAAACAATGGTTGCTTTTTGTAAGGTCTCATGCTCAACTTCATATTAGTTTTTTGAAATGCCTATATACACTATTTCTTATCTAGCAATTGGTTCACTTCTTCCAGGACTTGGTATTCTCTCTACCAAAGCCCTGCTTTGTTTTGTCTCCTTCTAACATGTACACTCAAATATTTTTGTCACTGTGCCTTTAATAACCACTTGGCTACAACCTGGAAGGATAACAAATATAACTTTTCTATCATTCAAATAAATAAAACAATGAAATTATGTTCAGAGGCAATAAACATGAAGATACTTACACGTGATAAAATACTTTCAAATGATTCTGTCAGAGATCTTTTTGCTTTGTTCTTTAACATATCTAATCTGAATCTCGGAGCACTGCTGGGCACCTCATTTACAGCATTCTCAGCAGGGGGTTGTGAAGTCTGCAAGTGTTTAAAAACATAAACGTGAAATACTCAACAGCATGGAGCAGAATCTCAGTGAACAGTCTGAAGACTTCTGTAACCTGAATCAATACTTTCTCCTGGTGTCCTTGGCTTTTCATGCCTTTTTCTCTACTAATACTTATATTGAAGTTTAACTAACTATCCTAACACAAGACCAGGAAATCTCTTAAAGGAAATGTGTTGAGTGTAGCAGCATGCTTCAGAAGAATTGCCATTTTGATAGGGATTTATGGCTGTGTTGACAAGTTTTCTTTAATGCCAAAGTACCTTTGTACAAATTCTAAATGTTTAAGAGTAACAGATTAGAGATTTCTGATGGATTTACTTTTCTCCAGCAAAGAAATTCATCACAATTGATGAAGCTCATAATTAGAAGAACTCTCAAGTGTCTCCATTATATTAAAATGGGGCTTTCTAAGGACCAGGAAGATGTATAACAATCTAACTCTTCTATATATTTCACCAGTAGAAACACTTCCACCTTAAAGCTAACAGTCTATTGAGAGTTTTGCTTTTTAAATAAACATTTCAGTCCATTTTTAATGCTTGTGAAGACTAATGTAGTGAATACAAAAATGACACTATGGTACAAATATTACCATCCAAACCTAACACCTGCAGTAGAAACCACAGCACAGTTTTCAGTGTTATTTTTGGGGGTTCATCTTGAGGCTGCCAGGCACCATAGCCCTCTCTACCTGGCCCTAATTTCAGAGATCTGAATGCTTGATCTATGTAACTATTAGTACGTGGGCAGCTGAATAGCACATCATCATCATCACCACCAAATAGTCCTGCCTAGATATAATTTTAAAGCATCCTATTTCCAGTATGACAAAGTTACAGGCTTCTGTATTTTCTTTTTACCTTCACTCGTCTTATCCTCAAAGGGCAAATCAGATGCTGCCTGCTATTATGTTCTTATGAAAAGACACTTATTTTGAAGGTCATTTTTGTTAAATAAGATCCATGTACTAGTATCACATTTCATTTTTTTCCTCCCCTGATTTAAATATTTAAAAAAAAATGTGATGAAAAGCATGAAAGTGAATACCTATGCAGAAAAGAAGGGAACAGGGACATCAGGATGTCATGGGTTAATGATTGCCGAGACAAATAACACTGCCAGAGTACATGTTCAAAGGTATCTGCTRTTACACAGCTCTGGAGATAAATTAACAGAGTAAATATAAAATGTTATGCTAAGACAAATGATGGACTCAGGGCAAGTCAACTCTGTTCTTAGAGCATTGGCATCTTTGCAAGTGTCAGATTAACCAATTTTGGTTCCAGGAACTGAGCAAACAGACTGCAGCAGGCCTTAGGAATTTTCAAATCACACTGAAGACATATTAAGATATTATCTTGCTTCGTATATCCCTATTTCCAAGCCATTAATGACTGACAACTATTTGATAATCAGCTGGCATTAGACCAAATAAAAATATTTCAGTTATGATGATAGAGGACCTCAGGCAATGTTTCTCCCTGTCACGCAATAACTACAATGTTTTTTTCTTAAAAACATATTTCTGGTGAGATGCCCAAGACAAGAAATCAGAGAACAAAACATGCAAAGTTTTCTTCCTGCTTTCTGAGGGAGGTCAATAATTAGCCAGCAAGCCATAAAAGGACAAGCAATTAACAAAGTGAACAAACAGTAAATGAAGACTTGCTGCTATTTCCTCCATTTCTTTAGGGGTCTAATTACTCTCCATATATTCGGTTGCTAGTTTATATCACAAATGGCCAACAGCAGTCATCACAATTACTAGCCAGCAGTGGTGGGACAGCCAAGATTTTTAAAAGGGTCAAATAATTGGAACTGAAAGTTTCCAGAGAATGCATGCTGATCCTCTTTTAAACACAGACCTCCTCAAGGTGCCTCAAGTTAGTCACGAACCAAGGCATCCAAAATCCTCAATCCCTTTTGAAAAATCTTAACTATGCTGTATAAAAAGCCAGTTAAACAGCACTGATGCAACCTGATAGAGAATGAAAGGTAGCTCAGCTCTTTGGAAATGGATGACAGTCTCTGCTGCTGTTTCTGCAGCAATCTTCCTCAGCTACTCCTCCCTGAGGCCACTTCAAATGGTGGTTTGCACACAAGAAATAACTACCAGCTACCGAGTAAATGTAATAGTCTTTATCAAGGATCAAATCCAATGTGTTGTCAGGACACTGACTCACACAGACAGACAGCGGGATGGCAAATGCCACAGATTGGCTGAGAGCAATTACAAATTCGTTTTACGTTCTCTAACATACATTGAATTTTCATTGTAGTGAGAAGAAAGAAACAAAGTAGTGGTCTACCTTGTTTGCATCTCCGCCTCCTAGGCCTGAAATCAGACTGCACCACGTGCCTCAAATCTGAGATATGTCTGTTTTGGTGCGTGACAATAGCCTATGAATCATAAGTAAAAGCAGTGTTCACCACTGCCTACAGTTTGAAGTTCCAAAATGCCAGTGATGGAAATTTGCCTTTGGAAAGATATAAAAATGTAGTGGAAGATTTTTTCCTGGCTCCTCCTTACATGAACTAAAAATGAATGATTACGTACCTGTTTTGCTTCTCCAACATGAACATGGTCCTTCTGTTTTTCTTCATACATGTTTCTCAAAACAGAGATAACCAACTCATTCTCTTTTTGATCATTTCTTGGTCTTAATTTCTTTAATTGAAAACACCACAAGCACAGTAATTATACATTTGTATAACAGTTTGCAAATATTTACTTTTTTTCATTTTCTCACTGTCAATGTCGTTAGTGTAAGGACAAGTTTAACTTGGTTAATGCTACCACTCCAGTCCACCAGAGGACACCAGTGTCCCCCGTAAAGCAGTAACACAGCCAGAGAAACACTTGACCTCACTTCGTACATGACAGAATTTACATGAAAGATAAAAATATTTGCCACAAGCAAATAAAGACTTTAAAAAATATTTTTGCCAATTTGCTTTTGATGTAAAGAAAGCCAAAACACTGTAGTTCTGAGTTTGAAGCACACATAAAGTACTGTCTTGCAGTTATGATGCACAACCCTTCTCCTAGAAATCCTTCTCGCTGGACATTTCATTTTTGGGAAATGACACAGGTATTTTAAAAATTAGTGCACAAGGTGAACATATTTGTCTCTGCTGCATTCTATTTAGATCTGAATTACTGTAAAAGAAAATGTTTTTAAAACAATTTATTATAGAATTTAATCCCAGAAACCTAGCTTTTGAAAAGCATATGCTGTTTTAAGCCTATTGATGTAATGCAGAAGATACAGTATGAATTACCTAATGCCAGGGTAGCACATCAGATTAATAAAAATATCCTTAGAAAGACAGTTATCTAAAAATGCAAATCATGGTTACAACATATGGAGCTGTAACAATGCGACAACTAAAATTTCAGGCAGTCCAACTCAAAAAATCAGCTGAAAAAAGCAGGAGAAACATACTTTACCCTTGGTTTTACCAAGTTAATCGTTTGCAGACTCTCACCAGAAGCAATTAACAGTTTCCTGTGACTACTAGAAGCTTTAGACCATTAAGATCTGTGCAGAATACTAAAAGGCAACAGTGCCAGCTAGCTGCTGTATACTAAGAAATTACTTAGCTCATGGAATTGCTCCCACAGAGTAACTTCCACATTTGGTACTGGATGATAAACTGCCACATGGAAACACACAAAGAGACTGAAATGACTCAAGAGAGGAAGGAAACGTTATTTTTAAAAAAGTCTGAAATTTCCTAATCTTCAATAGTGTGCCAAGCCCAATGACATTTCCTACAATGTTCATCATCTGTCTTAAATCCATTAAATCCAGCTATGCTTTCCTCTGTCCTAAAATGGATTTCATTCAGAAGATAGAAAGTTAAACTTTTTTAGTTAGTTTGACAAGTATTAAGATCTAGGATAAATTTTAGGCAGGAAATTTTCTCATCTGGGAACGTTACAGTAATTTGTTTTGGTCAAAGTAACAGTTGAATGTTCTCACAGTACAAGTTGCTGCCTTCACCCACAAAAAAAACGTGTGCAGTTTTACTCAGTGAGAAGTCAACATTTTCATGGGAAACAAGTAGCATTAATGGAAGAAAAAATGAGTAAAATAAACCACTTTCATCAAAAGACAAGTTTTTAACAGCTCTAGAAAAATAATGATATCGAAATTAAAGCACAAGGTGATTAACAGTCTATTAAATAAAGATAATGAATAATTCACAAAAAAATGAAAATAACTTCGGTGCTCCACACTGATGTTAGCAAAAAACATCAATTGCTTCAAAATCTTGTAGGAAACAAAGAGCTTACCTTAACCTCTTCAAAAACAGAGGCCTGCTCCTGATTATTTAGTGTTGTTAGATGCTTTTGTAGTTCTAGTTTAGTCTTGGAAGGGTGTAACCCTACCAAGAGGAACAAAAAAGAACAAATCACAAGGTCAAATTTGTCAGAATTAATCAATCACATAAATATGCACACAATTTAAGCCAAAGCTCATCAGTTTTTTGAGCTGACCCATTGTATTGATTTTGTAACAGGGCACTAGAAAGAACTCTAGATTAATTTAAAGCTACTACTGAACTCATGTCTTTAAAATGAGGGACATGAACTCTGCAACAAGGAGATTTACTGAGCACAGACCAGGATTATACTCTTAGCCGAAGATTCCATTACCACACAAGATAAAATAAACCCACAATATACTGCATTTTAGCAGACTGCTTTGTTGGTGTTTTATGCAGTACTGCTTGGATTTTGCTTGTGGTATAAATACAATTTCCATTGATTTTCTCCAATTTGTATGCCTTGGCCTCTTCTGAAAAAGAGTAAATTTATTGCATGTTAGTGAAGTTCTTATTTTGCCTCTTGCTGAAAACATTTACTGACAGTCTAAAGCAGACTGCCCTCTCATTCAGATTATTTTTTCTGCTCTCATCCTGGACTAAATTCTTTTCCTCTGTTTTCTGTGGAAAACCAGAAAACCATCAACAGTATTTTGTACTGCAGTTTCTGATCATGGCATTTCTCCTTCAGAAGCAGACARTATGATTAACCAGATGGCATGATTAAAGGCATTAAGAATCATTTGCCTTTAAGAAATTTCTCAAAAATCATAGCTAGCTGAAGACCAAAATAGAGTGAAAAGTAGTTCTGGAAGTTCTCCAGTTTCATCAAATTAATACTGGATAGGTTTTAGTCCAACAAGCTACTGTCACGTGATCTGACAAGCTCCTGTTGCCCTTTATTCACCCCAGACATTGCTTAAATGAACAAAACCTAACTGTGAAGTTTGCTGAAATGCAAAGAGGGTTTTTTTATCTTGAACTTGTTCTCTGGGCAACAACTACAATTCTAACTGCTGCATTTTCATGAAGGAGCATAGATCAACACCACAAACATTCATATTAAAAGCTCACTGTTTGGTTCATGTTTAGTGGTAGCGTAATGCCAGTATCTAAGTGGATTCAATAGGACAGCAGGTCATAGCTATTGCAGCATGTATTCTTATCTACAATACTCTGTGTTTATACAGCTAATAGAGCTAAGCTAGCTGCAATTCAGTAATATTTAGACTCTAATTAATTAGTTTTCTAACTTTTGTTAGAAAATTCTTATTACCTTACAGATAAGGTCAGGTTGGACGGGGCTCTGAGCAACCTGATCTAGTTGAAGATGTCCCTGCCCATGGCAGGGGGGTTGGACTAGGTGACCTTTAAAGGTCCCTTCCAACCCAAACTATTCTATGATTCTATGATAACTTTACATTGCAGTCATCTAAATAAGACGACTGGCTTTCAATGCTCCATCCCAAGTCTCAAGCTCTTTTTAAGCATTCATTCCCTTAGAGTTTCACATGTAAGATTGTCCCCCAGTAAAATTGTTAGAAAAAATATTTGACCAGAAAGTTCTTTAAACCTCACCTTCTATCTTTTCACAGAGTTTATGCAAGCTTTGCATAGGACATCCTTCACAGAGTTGGGGCTGTGCCTTGGAAGTTTGTTGCACAGCAGCTACGGTAAAAGCCTGTTTCAATGTCATCATGATTTCATCAACCTGAAAAGAACAGAGTGCAAAAGAACAGAATTTCACTCCTCCACTGAGCTTCTGTTTTCCTTAACACAAACACAACAGTCTTTTAGAATGATACTGCCGCTTGTTTGGGAATGTGCTTATGATTAAAAAAGAAAAGCTGTTCCTGTGCCCTTTCTGCGCACAAACACACAAGCAAGACAAAACTCAGTGTGAAGTCATATCTCTTCCAGGCCACCCAATTTTATTACTGTGGTCTAATAAAAGATACCTCTATCTAGAAATCTTTTCTTATCTGTGATAAAAAAGCCTACTGCAGTTGTGATGCACTGGCCTGACCTAGAGCACAGTAGTGTAGTCCTGATTTTCTGAACTATTAAAAAACCCTCTTCCAAAAAAGAGGCATACAGTCTAACTTAGTTTGTGCAATGAAAGGAAGTTTTATTGGATTTTAAAGGTGATTTTAACTTCTGCTTTCAAAACAAATTTAAAGTTCCTTTGCAGGCTGCTATGTTAGTTACATTTTTGAAATAATTAATTATATTTCTGAGTGGAGCAGGATTTGAAGACATTCAGTAAAATAAAGCATGGAGCAACAGAAGACTTTTAGGGCCTAATATTCTATTAGGCTCTTCTTTTCTTTCACTTACCAGTGCTTCATCTGTACACTGAAACACGTAGCAAACAAAGTGGAAGCCTCCATTTTCTGAAGACTCTCTGCAGATGAACCCAAAGTGATCCACATGTCTAATTCCCTAGCAACAAAAACAACAGCAATGAAGCAGTCATATTTACTTTCAATATTTTGTACCTGTATTTTTTCCAGTAACAAAAGCATGAAAGGCCCAACAGCATTACAGATAGGTCACATATCTCTGTTCAGCTACATTAAAGTCATCTGGCCATTAAAAATCTATTCTGTTATAGAACCTATTACTTCATGAATCTTTTAAATTTCACTTAAGTCAGAGGATGTTTGTTGGTTTTGTGTTTTGGTGTTTGGTTTTTTTTTTGTTTGTTTGTTTGTTTTTTAAATGACTGAATTATAATAGATCCATTGGAAAACACAGGGATGAAGAAACTATTCAAGAGGTATTCTACCCAGTATTGGAAATAGCATGGGAAAAAAGCTTGCTCTGTTTTTCTTCTCTTTTGCCTAAGTGGTCAACAATTGCTTTACATTTGTAAGAGCAAATCAAAGCAATAGTGAAAAATGGATAAACAATTTTTGGTTTTTTTCATCTAAAGAAAAGCTTGGCTAGTTAAAAAATGAAAATGGTTAAATATATTACTTAAAGATCACTCATGGAAGCATTTATCTCTCCTAAAAGGCATGCAAATTCAGGCACAATCTACTTGCAACAGTAGATAAACAGTACATCCTGGTAAAATGCTAAGAAGGTTTTTTAATTGCTGGGAATTTTTTTCTTTTATGAAAAGACTTTCAGATAAGTAGAGTTAGGTGATCCCAGTGCATGTCTCCTCAGTGCACCTTTCTTGGTTAAAAAAACAAAACAAAACCAAAAAAACCCCAAACTTATGATGATGAATTACATGCACAGTGGTAGAGCCTGTTTATAGGAATTCAATTACACTCAGCACCATTTTACTACCTTCTAGCTGTCATGGCACAATGATATTAAAGTCAGGTAAAGAGAGGCAATAAACCATTGTATCAAAAATCATAATGATGAATCACAGTAAATCAGAAATTTCAGTGAAATTTAAACAATCTGAAGATGCCAAGCAGGGCTTTTTTGTTGTTTTTTTTTTGCTTTTCCTTGTTAACACAGCAAGAATCACTCAATATCTCTTTGACTTTTTATCATGAAGAAAACATTAAAAAAAAGCATTTAAAAAGCATAAAAAGTGAATACTTCTATAAAACAAAATGGCCAGGTGTCCCAAAAAAGAACATGTTATAGCATCAGATATCCTTAAGCAATCTGTTGTCTTACYATTCAAAATACTAACAATAAACCTTCAGAGCATGCCAGCTGAATGAAGGAAAATAATTTAACGTATATGGAGATACCTGGTTTGTTGGAGTGTGGCAATTACACATAGATAGCAAAGGCTTTATTACACAAACATCAGGCACTAATACTCCATGAGAACAAAAAGATCAGAAGGACATTCAAACGATGTAAAGCCTGCAGCTTCTCCAATCTAGCTCCATTGGATGTCCAGGCTAAGCATTTTAGGAGCCAGCTATGTGATAAAGCAAGAACAGGCTGATGCAACCCGCAGACTCTCTCCCTCCATCATCCACATCAGATATGTGTACAGAACGCACTGAGCCCCCTCTCTAACCCCCCAGCCCATGTTTCTTCTTCTGAAAGCCCATTTCTTCTGAAAACACAGCTGCTACGGTGGAGGGAGCCCAGCTGGGATCATGGCCCTGCCCACAAAACTGCGAGGTACCAGGAGCTGGCAAACACTCTTAGCTGTTTCAGATTAGCTAATTCAGATACTGTCCCAGGAGCACATACTTCTTTCTGCCATTATAATATCTCACTGACGGACTGGGTATTCTGGAAATTAAGTACTGATTCTGTTCTCCCTTATAATTTAACTCCAGTGCCTCCAAGAAAAGATTATTAAAGTTCTTGTAAGATCAAGATGAGTCCGTAAGATCGTTCCATCAAGTCTCCTGAAATGTGCATACTTGGGGGAAAAGCCCTCTGTACCCCAATACCAATATTTGCCCAACTGATATAACATCTGCCCAGTAGCACATTCTTCAGACAGGAGGGGAGAATTCAATCAGAACTTCATTCCTATTGCTCTGAGGAGCATAACCCTCTGCTGACCTTCAGGGCAAGTCACAAAGCCTACCTAACTAGCTCCTACCTAAGGAGACTGCCTAAGGGAACATGGGGATAAAGATTTTTCTGTGATYAAGGAGTTCTCTTCAAAGCTCTTGATCTGACAGCATGCAAACTACTTTTGTTTACTCTGAAATTTTCAGAATATGTACCTGTATGTTTAGTGATGAAAGCTATCCTCATCAAATTAAAAAACAGTCATTCATGAAAAAAAAAAATGGGTAAATAAACCTCTGAAAAAAAAAAAAAAAAAAAAAAGTTTTGCCCCAATATCATTAAGACCAGAGCCTGGGATGCACTGAGTAGACCTGCACTATGCAAGTAAGCCAAGTGCAAAATAGTTCCCAGTGCAAGAAAGAGTGGCAAAATTCCCATCCTGGTATACTAGGTCTTATTCCCACCCAAGCCCCACAGTACAAACAAGCATTACACTGGTTTAATTCAAGGTGAATTTTTAGTTAAACTAGCGGGAACATCCATTCCTCAATAAATGTAAGTTTATTTATATAATTATAGTTCAGGGTAATTTCTCAGGGTTTTAAACTGAAATGATCTATAATACATTTTAAAGGAATTAAGTGTTCTCTAAGGACTCTATCCTAGTTTAATGAATTAAATTCAATTTCCCCATTCACTTAAACTGAATCAAATCTGGTACACAGACAAACTAAATACAAATAATGCCCTGCAGGACAGAAAATGGCTAGTGAAAAGACAAATCCCTGCATCATGACACTGGTTAGCTAAAAAAGCAACTGGTCTATGAAATGTCTTTATGAACAGTCATTTCAGTCTGCAGGTTGATACTTGAGCAACTCTCAAAGGAGAGTCCTCTGCTCCTGTACACAGGACCTGCCAGCAGTTAGTGCAGCTGCCCATACAGGAGTGCTGTAATTGCCCGAGCTGTCCCACGTCCTTGATGTGACAGTGACTGTTCTGCCCTCACACTGCTGAGCCGCTGCAGTAGCTGAGTGTGAATCACACGCTCATGTAACCTACGCAACGCCATTACCGCATCTTCACATGTGTAAGCTGCACCTCTTTCAAAAGATCACCACTCGAAATAAGTCATTAGATAAATTGCACCCTCACATAATCCATGCAAAATCAAAGTCAGAGCCACGAAAATGAGTGAAGGACAGGGAAGCAAACTCTGTGGGATAAGTAACAGGGATTAATAGTGAATGAGGAGGCTTTGAAATATGCTTGAAATATGCTTGCCCTCAGTGCATCACACACACTATCTCTACATAGCAGAGGATTCTCTTCTTTTACACACGTGCAATTTATACTCCTGGAAAAAAAATATTTTTGAAGTACTTTTCAGAGAACTCTTACGTAATCGTTTATCTCCTTTCATTATCACTTCTTGAAAAATATGTCTCAGAGAATCCCAGATTTGCACAACTGTGAATCACACCCGCTGAAATCTCAAACCAGAGCTAACCAGGGTGTTCCTTCTAGCTCATATTATTCATCCACCACACACAGAAGCGAGTCTTTATCTCAGAAATTACAATGCAAAGCATGAGAAAAGAATGATGGTTTTACAAAATTACTGATTAACTTGCAACTTGTCAATAGCAATTACTGAAACCGCCGGGATGAGAATCTATTTGAAATGCTAGGAGAGAGGAGTACATGAGCATTTACAAGTGGAGAATATTTAAACAAAAGAAGAGAGAAAGAATACACTGCAATCTTACCTGAGAACAAAAGGATATTTCTTTAAAGCTTTTTTCAATTGCTACTTTTTTTGTATCAGGACTGATAAGGTAAACTTCAGACTGGCCAATCTAAAAAGAGCAAAATAAATAGCAAGATGATAACAAATAACATTATACTTCTTTTTGTCTCGCTATAAAAATGTTTCCTGGACATAAATCTCAAATTTTTTTCTACCTGTATATTTAGACCAATTAGTGTATTATTACCAGAGAAAGAGAGAACACTGAAACAACATTGATTTGGCATTCAGAGCTCTGCACACTACTGAACTGAGATTTAGTTTCATATTTGAGACAAGACACTGAGAATAGTGATTAATTAGATGAGAGTAATATTATACCACAAGTAACTTAATTTGCACTGAGAAAATATACTCACACTCCCTTTTCTTATTTTCTGCAGGTTTGGCACATACCACATTGCCAAAAGCTACTTAATGGAATTGTCCTAAAATTTAAATCCAAGTGTATGTCTCTACCTGTATTCCACCTAATTATTTTTTAGGGTTTTATTTATTTCTTTAAGACACATATAGCATTTAATTTAAAGGCTTTAACTCAAACTATAAAAATGAGCTTACTGGAGTGTATTTTCTAACTTAATTTAATCTGTAGGCCATTTGTACAGCAGTGTTCCAAAACCTGACGCCAACTTTCAATGGGCAAAGGGCATTTTTAAGGTAAAACTATTGTTTTCAATTTTACAGCTTCTGGCAACATCTTTGTAACATTTTAACAGATAAAATTTAAATTCCTCATAGTTTCTAGCACATCAGAAAGTCTGCTAAGGACAAGTCTCGTATCAGATTTTAGGGAAGATGGGTGGAATCCGGATCCATTCATGAGCATGACTTAAACAAACCTGCTGAAGCTTCAACCACTACCAAATCCCAAAAGACGCACATAAAAAGATCGGCAGAACCAATATACCCGTAATTTCTTAAGGAAGGGGAAGGGGGGAGTCCTGTGTGTAAATGGATGAAGTGAGATGTGCCACCTCTGTGTGTCTAAAAATGGTCCTGTGCCTTCACCTTCCACCTCTTCTTTCACTTCAACGAGTCACAACGATTTTCCCCAACTCCCTACTGGTTTCCTTGTATTGTCCCTGGGGCTGACCTCGCATATGTTCATGGGGTTATTCCTTCCAACACATACTCAGCAGCCTCCTCCTGCTCCCTGCTGCCTTCCCCTCCCTGCAGTGAGAGGCTCCTTCTTAGCTCAGCCCCACATACTCCTTTCACACTTGGTCCAGGGCAGCAGGGATCATTTGAAGCCAACTGAACAAGGGGAAAAAAACGCCAATACATCCCCCCCACCAAAATATAGCCAGGAGAAAAGCCTAAAACTAACAAAATCCTAAGAAATTGGCTAGGAAAGCAGTTCTTCAGGAAGAGATATCAAAATCAGGACTGTCTGAACCAGGTCAGGAGAGTCAGCAGATAACTCATCCAAACATTTTTCACACCTCATACACCAACCTCTGCTGCAGTCCTGGGGAAAATCCAGGTAAGAACTTCAACTGAGAAAATAGAAACAATTTTTTTCCTCTGGATATAAGTTACTTTTAAGCATTTCATATGTAGCCACATACAAACTGATGAGCAAAGGTGCACGCTGTATGCATACCATTCAGCATAGAACCTGCTGAACACGGGGGATGGCTAACCAACAAACTCAGCTCTGCCACGAGCTGCTAGCTTGTGGATACTGGAGGTACAAACCACAGTTACTTCACTTCCTTATATTCAGCTGAATTTAGACTGGCTGAATGGCAAAAGAATACAACTGTGCATACTAAACAGTATTTTCCTAAGCAAAAAGCAACCCAAGATAGAAAGCCGGATCAGCAGAGCCCCACAATTTGGAAATGAGCCTGTCAGCAGGTGACTGACGTTATATTCAGGCTGAAGCTGCATGTGTCTGAGAACTGTTGCATCTATTTAATATAAATTAAAAATGCACTCACTGGAGTAAGAGGATCCAGACCTAAGTAGTCCATCTATAATCTCCCTATCTCTAAAATATGTGCCATGAATTTATAATGGAGTCAGGATTTGTTTAAAAATTAGGCATTATTATAAAGGGTGTCTATATTTTCTGTGTGAAATACGTGCTCAGGGTAAGAAGGTAAACATGGAATTGTTTTTACTGGAGCACAAAATTTCTCTCCACCTTTTTCCACTTCTCTCTCTGATGCCAGCCTGCCATGACTAAACAGAAGTTTTACATCAGGTACAGCTAATTACACCTCTTTCTGTGTGTTACTTTTTACAGATATAACACTTTGGCAATCCTTCTTAAAGCAGCACTTCTTTTTCCCCTCTCTGAAAAACCTGCTGTAACTGCACCCACTTTACTCTGTTACTGTCCTTAAAAACTCCCATCCCCAACAGCAGCTGACAGATCCAAAATGACCTTATGATAGTCATCCATTGCAGTATCAGCTCCAGATTTGCATTATGTTCATAAGATACAAGATATATAAAATGTTATATTACTTATCTATCATGAGGATTGTGAGAGGAGCAAATAACACATTCCTTACTTGTTTCTCAGGTCTTGAAAAATACTTTTGCTGCTCACCTATCAAGGCAAGGGCATTGCTAGCCACACAAAAGTAGGACAGGAGTGGAGGAGCCTAGGAAGTTACTACACTACTCCATCATTATACAGGCATGTTGGCAGCAGGAACACCACGAATTAGGCTGCTTATTATGGGACATAAAGTCCACTAGCCCACCGTCATGCTTTAGTCCTTCTGCTCTAGTTACAGGTAACTCATTCACCTGGAAATTTATTTCTTCTGTTACTAGCTAGTGTAACTGTACATATCATTTTGCAATTGTAAAACTACCTACTAACTTGCTGTAGCTTTCTAAAAGCTGTCTTTAGAAGCCCAATGTTTCAGGTAGTGCTGTTTTAAACTATTTAATGTAAACTAATTTTGACTACGTAAAACAATTTACACTGACTGGTAATGCTTTCTAGAGAAATAAGCGAGTTAAGTTAAGTTCTGGTAATTGCAATTAAGTTATTAAAGAAGTAACTGCCATCTGTCAGAACATCTGCTTTGGTGTTTGCCACTCCAAATTCTGAGATGTGAAAACGCCACCAATAGCTGCAAATCTTGCTTTACCGTAAACAACATCGTCCGGTTTTCTGCAATGTCTGTAGGCTGCACAACACTGTGTCCATAGATAAGTTGACTTTTAAGGTTCAGTGAAATTGCATCTTCTTCAAAAGACCTGACAAAGCTGTTACTCCTATGGCTTCCCTCTTGCAAATCCTTCTTAAAAGCAAAGGAACGAAGCCCAGGCTGAGAAAATGATTTCCTAATTGGCCTTTTCTCCTCCTCTTCACTGACCAAGGGCTGGAAGACAGACCGAAATTTGTTGCCGAAAGAGAAGCCTCCGAAGTTATTGGCAGTTTCATGTTGTTGGGATGATGAGTTGAAATCTGATTTTTTTGTACAACTTGCACGATTAAATTTCTCTATGCATTCATCTATGAGTGCTGGAGGTGCATTTTTATGTGCTACTGTCACCCGTCCACAGAACAGCACCTCAAACTTTTTGGCAAAAGGGTCTTCAACATCTGAGAGATTATTCTGAAACTCTTCTTGACGAGCAATTTTCCCTGCTTGTCGAATAGAGCTTATAATCTCAGGCACCTACAGGAGGGGGGGGGGAAAATACACAACATTAGTATCTAGTGCTTTATGACAAACAAGTTGCAACACTAAGAGGTGCTCCCTGCATTTTTCTGGAGTGACTAATTTGGTTTTGTTTTCTGAAAGACCAGTTGAATTGATCTTGTATTTGTCCAATAGACACATTATAAAAGTTAAACACTGACTAGCTGAATTGCTCATTTGTTTCCCTGCCAGGAGTCCACCATCATCAACACGTTGTCAGAAGAGCTTTCTCGTAATGCTGTGTGTTTTCAGTAAAACTTTTGCACCCAAAGGAACCAGCATAATGTGACAAATTCAAACTCAAAATGAAAAGATAAAAATACTTCAAGAGGCATAAGAGAAGCCACAGACTAATTAATTGGGAAAGTTATTTAATCTCTGTTATTTTTCACTCCCTTCTCTTACTCAAGCATTCATGTCATGCACATTAATGACTCTCTTGCAAATTTGCTTTCAACTTCATAATAGCATATTATGTTGTTATGGCAGTTTGGCGTTTTTTTTAACTGTAAGTAGCTGTGTTTTTTAAAGAAACACATTCATTATTTTAGATGTTCATTTTTATTCTAGCATCCTAGATGACACTCTCAAATAATATTACTTCCACATACAGTATCACTTGCAGGGCATTTGTATGAGAGAGCAGTCTGCTACAGTCCACAGATGTTGTACTTATAAACAAAACCCAAACTGCCATCTAATATATTGTAAGTATCAGTAAACGGTCATAGTTTCTGATATGGTTATAAGGTAGGAGCATGCATATGCTATCTGCTAAGCTGCTGTGAGGCCGATGCTTCGTTACATCCCACTGCTTTGACTGGCCTAAGAAATTAAGGTTCTTCTGCAGCATGTGCTGCTGCCATAACGACAAATGCAGGGCCACCATCTATGATTACAACAGATAATTCTGCCAACTTTTTAATTCTTCAAAATTACTTTGAGAAAAATCCATGCTAAGTGTGCCAGTTTCCTGACAAAACAAATTTCCTCTACCAAGCATCGACTGGAGCTTACTTACAAGTATTTGGTTGCAGATAGTACAGAAGGAAGTCTGGGAGCAGCAGACTAAAACAGAAAAGCCGTCTCTCCTATGAGAAAAGGCATCCCTGAACCTAAACAATGCTTTGGAGACATAACTTCTGCCTTTTTCAGACATTTCTATGGTTATTTAAATGGCTTAAGCAAAATGCAATAATGTAGATAAACCAACGCAGGAAACAGCAAAGGACTTAGAGGAAAAAAAAAAGGTTGAACAGTAAAAACTGAATGGTTACATTCTGGGTGCTCATTAAGACCTCAGTAGGATTCTTTTTATAAACAAGGAAACACAGATGTATAGATATAGATAGATAGATAGATATACATACACACATATAGCTCGTGGATTTGAGACAATAAGTAACAGATTACAAAATAAATAAATAAAACAACTCAGGAAGCATTACTTCACCCTTGAGGGCAAGGCATGAGTCATCAGCTAATCACCCAGCAAAGACAATGGGGGAGAGGTAAGAAAAGCAGGGTCATGACTTCACAAGTCTGTACTCAGCTATGCCATGAACCAGTCAGAAAGCCTTGGGCTCGGGCAGTGTCGTGCCTAACGTTTTAATCATATACAAGAAGAACGTAAGGGTATAATGAATCTTTATTACCTCAAACGATATGCATTTGCTCCACAGTGAGCTGAAGGTTCACCTCAGTTTTATTTACCCAATACTTCTTCAAAGAACCAATTTTTAGTTGCATAACATATCAGGATGACAGTGAAATATAAAACTTTATTCTACCCATATTTCAAGCTGCAAATGCTTTAGCATTTTCTAATAAACACGTTTTATTCTTGTGCGAGCATCTGGACTCACCAGCCATAGGCAATTTTACTTCTGAGTTGCCCAGAATACACGCAGAGACCTGTGATCCCATCTCCACTTCTGCTGAGGCTGCAGAGATGACAGCAAAGGAATGAAGTATTTCCTGGAAAACGCTCACGTCGTCAAAGCTGGGAACGTCAGCCCTCACCCAGGCCAACTGTGCCACCATCTCAGTCAGGGTTAAGCTCCCCCAGCACTACCCACGCTGATGACTATAAGGAGAGTTTCCAGCAGTGCAGGTGCTGCAAGGGTTATAGCTGAGCTAAAGTCCAGACAAGACATTAGGGATCCATCACAGATGTGCAGTTATTGAATTTTATTTCTTCAATGTTTTTTGTTATCAAACACCTTGGACATTGACAAAACTGCTATTCAGCAGTGGCTGGACTTCACATACAGACAGTAGTTAGAGAAAGACACTACATCACACGGAATGACTTTGCAGTAGTTAATAAACCTCATGTTTGGGGAGACCTAACAGGTCTGTTGATGAAAACCAAGGGGAGTGTTTATTTATTTATTTTCACATATGCTAAGGCTTGAATTATGTCTTTTATAAGTAACAGCTGGCTTCCGTGCTACACTTGCTGAAAAACACTGACTCCTCTGTTCCTGTTTATTAACCTAAAAAAATTCACAGCCTGTTAATATAATTTTATTACTTCTGATTAGGCAATTGATGCAGTATTGCTCTAGCAGCAGCAGCAAATCACCACCTCACTTTCCTGTGACCCTTATGTATGTTAAACATTAATCTCTTTTCATTAGTAAAGACAAGATGCCATGACGAATGAGAAAAATCCAAAATACATATTTCCCTGGAGCTGTTCTTGGCACGATCAAGATTTGTGCTCTTTTCATCTACCTGTAGCGTTCCAGGCCTTTTATGCAAGTATCTAGAAACGAAGAATCCACATGCTCCTATGTGTCCTCTGACCCTGGCTTCCTCAGCAAACAGACCTGGATGCTGAGTACATGAAGATCAAGTAAACATTAGTTAAAAAAAGGGGGGGGGGGGGGGAACCAACTGTGAAATGTAAATAAATACATAAACATATAATTGTTTCAAATTATTAAAATAAACAATGTAGGCTCTATCCTGGCAAATGTTTATTAACCACAGCTGGAACTTTTCCAGATTAAGCAGCATGCCACTGGGCGAACAGTAACCACATCTCTTGCAAACCTCCAGCAATTAATTAAGATGCAAACTGAATCAGGTTTTATGGCTCTTCAATTTGTATCAAAAAGCAGCAAGGATCAAGTTGCTCCTGAATTAAGTTAAAGTTGCTTGCAGTTTTTTAAAGGTTCTGGGGTTCTTTCTGTACATAAGAAAATGTCTTTTTTATTGTAAGGGTGGCCACATGCTGGCACAGGTTGCCCAGAGAGGTTGCAGTCTCCATCCTTGTAGATATGCAAACTCTGACTGGACACAGCCCTGAGTAACCTACTGTAGGTGACCCTGCTTTGAGCAGGGGGCTGAACTGGATGACCTCCAGAGGTCCCATCCTATCTCAGCTTGGTGACTTAAGATACCAACATCTCCTATACAGACCTATAGGTAATTGTGTCTACTAATCTGAGCTTGCTAAGACGGGGGGGAGGACTGTTGCACACATGTATGATTTCTTCCTGCTGCACAAATTCTCTTTTCTAGCATACTTCTATTCTTAAGTGTTTTCTGACTTGTTTCTCAGTATAAATATGTACTTAGTGGATAAAGATAATTTCTGTAATCAGAAAAACAACTGCTGATGACCTAAAATTATTTCCCTAAACCCACAAAACTAAGTATAGAACAACAGTGTAAGCAACAATGAAACTCTACCAAACACAGAACATTACCTTCTCATCACTCACTCTGGGCCAAACAGGACTGGTGAACAGAAGACACAACTGAAATGTATTAGGAAAAGTTTTTGCATTTAGAGTGTCTGAATTAGATACAGAAAAAGAAAATTTATCTATAACCGTTAAAACTAACACTGGACTGTTGTGATTTTTTTTTTTTTTTTTAAGTACACCATGTTATTTCTGCTATGATGAGAATGTTTATTTTGTGGAGACAAAGCAGGGAATTGAAATGCTGAGTATTCTTGTGACTTGACTCTTGGGTAATCAAACAAAACACAAACCAACACCTAGAACTTCCTAATGCACGTTAGTCTGTTACTAGACAAACAGCTACGGCTTCTACACCATGCACCAAATCATGAGAGAAGGCAATAATTTTTAAGCACGCATAGGTTTGCTGTATCTGAAGAACAAGGAACAGCTCTTTCCCTTCACAGAAAGAGAAACTGCAGTTGCATTTTTTCCCCCATGCAACCAGAAGTCACCCTGTAAGTTTACATACAAGCATGCAGTAAGATGTCAATGTCTTTAGCCTGTCAGTGGATTTGAGAAACTATTTTATGAAAAAAGCCCAATAACAGCTGARTGCAACAGCTGCCTTTCGGTAAACAAGACCAGACTGAAAAATATTCCCTGTTTATTAATACACAGTAGGTAGGAAAGCAAAGCGTGCCACAGAAAAAGAACTGTTAATTCATCAACTGTCCAGGACTAGGAGAAAGGAAAAAAAAAAAAAAAAAAGTGGGATGATTTATGATTTTAGATGCTACGCAGTGTTTATACCTACAGTATAAACATACCAGTTTATATCTGCCAGTCCCTTCACAAGGCTTCAGGTCAGTGAAGGGCTCAAGCACAGGCTTCACTATTTCAAGGGAGTAGGTGGTTTTGTTTAATATAAGACAGACCTGTGCTGTCAGGAACTGGTCTTATACAATAGACTCCATAAATTCTTGGAGACTGAAAACAATTAGAGTAAGATCTTGAGTTGAACCTCAGAAGGTCTCACACCACCCTGGCTGGAACAGAGCCTTAAAAATCTTTCACAAAACTCTTGAAACAAGTAGATGTTTTGATTAAGTGAGTTTTGCCTGCCTACTCAAGTATGAGAGGACATCTGAATTATTTTTAAGTGTTTTTACTTGCCTTTTTTCCCCAACCATAGCAGGCTCAATAAAATATGTTCAAAGTCTAATATACTGTTTGCTGTTAGTACCTTTCTTTCTCTATTTTACTAGAGAGTGCTGCTACAGGAAAAATAGCATCCACAGCTATATATCCTGGGAGAAGCCATCTAGTTGTATCAGGACAGAGAGCTGTATTTTTGTCACCCATAAGGTTATTTATAATCATGGAATACTTTGTAAAAGTAGTAGAACAGAAGAAAGGAAAATCATTGTCCTGGTTTCAGCTGGGATAGAGTTAATTTTTTTCCTAGTAGTTGGTATAGTGCTATGTTTTGGATTTAGTATGAGAATAATGTTGATAACACACTGATGGTTTTAGTTGTTGCTAAGTAGTCTACTAGTCAAGGACTTTTCAGCTTCCCA
>JAYKAV010000298.1:1938-98690 GCA_035582835.1 Phoebastria nigripes | reverse complement strand
TTTTTTTTTTTTTTTTTTTTTTTAAATCAAGATACTGCACAATTTCTCCTTTCAGAATAACAGAATAATTTAATTTGGAAGTGACCTCTGACGGTGCAGCCCCCCACATAAAGCAAGGCAAACTTTCAAGCTAGATCCAACTTCAAACTTAGATGAGATGCTGGGGTCACATCCAGCTGAGTTCCAAGTAACCCCAACGACAGGGACCCCACAACCTCTTCTTCCCAACAGCAATCCTACAGCTGCCAGAAAAAGAAGGGCAAGACACAATCAGCTGAGATTTCTTTTGTGAGAAGTCTTGCCCCCTAGTTTAACCAGAGAATGAACTAAAAACTTCTAGCACAAAACCACAGTCTTTAGTCTCTCACTGAAGTAAAAAAACAAGTTTTAGAAGTGACAGCATTTCCTTATTCCTCGGCATTAGTAGAAATCCAAGGTAGAAGAGAGTAACAAACTTTTCAAGTTAGTTGCCATTTCAGTGAAAGACCTTTTATATTCAGGTCTTATCTCAAGTGTCTTCACAGGGTTTTTTTCTTCTATTATCTTGCTTGGAGACTGCTCTGCAGCCTCCTACACCTCGCTGACTTTTTTCAGTCATTAACTTCAATTCTCATTTTCCAGTCAACAGTTCTATGGAGTACTTTAATTATTAGCTTTCTTCCTTGGCTATTTGTTGACTTTTATTCCTCCCATAAAGCCACTTTCAAACCAAGATTTAATTCAGAAAGAGAAGCAGAAAGTTTATAGTTCCTCCAGTTCCTGGATGACGACCATTTGCAAGCTCCCATCAGTTTGCTCTCTTTTTCCGTGCATAACAAATGCACCACAGGTAGAGCCAAAGTGAGATCCTTACCCCCAGCTCTCTAAGTACTTAAGATCAGTAGGTACGGAGAGACAGTTCACCTTTGCTTCATGACTTCGTGCCTCAACACATATGATCCAAAATGTTGCTGCTGTATCCTCACTGCTCATAAAACAACTATGAACTGCACCACTCTCAGCAGCTTCACCATCTGCGCATGTTGGTCTAGCTCATTTCTCTCTACAGTACCTAAAATGCACTAGGTGTCTCATTTAACCAGAAAACTTGTGGATATCTTTTGAGAAAGGAGAACAAGTCAGAGCAAAACCAGAGGGCTGGGAGGCATAGCCAGGCTAGCAGCCAGCAGGGCTAACCACACCGCAGGTGTGCTGCTCAGGAAGGATTGTGAAACCAGACCTGCAAAGGCAAGACAGAGATGTCGTTTCAACCTTGATAAGGGAAAGCTCAATGGCTGAGTAATATTGCCACGGACCTATGAAAGGAAAAGCAATCGTACGTGTGTCTACTTGCGGGCGCGGTTTGCTTAGTGAGGTTTGAATGGGCATTATACAGAGAACGGGATAAGTGAGGGTGATGGGGCTAAGACTCAAATTTTGCAGGGATGTACGCAAGAAGCTGATGAACAAGAGTGCACTAAAATTCAAAGGATATTCTGTGTGGGGCAGAAGAGAGTCATCTGTTTCAATCCAGTTCTTTTTGACTTGGAGCATGGTGCATGAGTGACACTAGTCTCCTCTGAGATGACTTTGACACAGTAAGCACCAAGAGCAGAGCTCCACGTAGCCAACACGTACTCCTACAGTTTACACGTTATCATAAAAAGCCATAAAGGTGACTAGACTTCCCATATACGTTGAGTGCTGCCTCCAGAAGATTGCCAAGTAATGCAGACTGATGCCGCAAGTATCAGTACTTAATACTGATAAAACCGATTACTACTTGCAGCCTTTCAGTACTTAAAGGAGGCTTATAAGAAAGATGGGGACAAACTTTTTAGCAGGGCCTGTTGCAACAGGACAAGGGGGAATGGTTTTAAACTAAAAGAGGGTAGATTTAGACTAGATATAGGGGAGAAATTTTTTACGCTGAGGGTGGTGAAACACTGGCACAGGTTGCCCAGAGAGGTGGTAGATGCCCCATCCCTGGAAACATTCAAGGTCAGGTTGGACGGGGCTCTGAGCAACCTGATCTAGTTGAATATGTCCCTGCCCATGGCAGGGGGGTTGGACTAGATGACCTTTAAAGGTCCCTTCCAACCCAAACTATTCTATGATTCTTTGAAGTACCGTATGCCACTATCACAGTATCACATTCCTTTTAATATTACAGGCAAATCTCAGCTCAAGAACCTTCCTCATGACTCCTCAGCTAGATGGAAAAGGTTACACGTTTTGCAGTTGTGTGAGTTGGAAAGCACTCCATGCAATTTAAAGAGGCAAAAAAGGTTTTCTTTCCTTTCTGAAAAAACAATATTTGCAGAATCTGTTTATAGATTATTGTAAACAAGCTCAGAAATAGAACGTAATTGTACTTGGTGTTCTAGTGAAGTTGGACTGCTCTACTTTGTGGTGTTGCTTCCTCCCCAAGAGAGATGCATCTTGTTGCTGATACACTTTAAGGTTTTCTTTCACATGCTCTCAAGACATACCTTACTTGAAGCCCAAAACACAACAAAACCTGGCTACTCTCCATAAATAAACCACCATGTCCCAGATTGCTGCTTACTTTTGGACCCCTTCCCATGAAAATGCATGAKCCAGAAACAAACTGCAGCTGACAGAAGGCCTCCATGGGCTTTTAGTGCAGCTCTGAATGGAGTGGCACCTGACTAGCTCTGAAGGGGGTATTCCTACAAAATCTACTTTTGGGAGGCCTATTAGTGTATTCTACTTTATACCTGGAGGGCTTCTCATATGGTGTTCATTAATTCATTTTTCCCCTAGCCCCCTTCTGTCCTAGCAATACAAACCATTTCTTTTCATCTTGTACTGCTTCATCAGCTCCTCTATTCTGTACCATAAACTTTTAAGCAACAAATGTGAAATAAAGCAAGTCAACAGATATTTCAAAAGCACATTAACATCTTCATAGTGTTATCTTCTCCATCTTTTGTTTCAAAGTTTTCTTTTCACACAATTTCACAAATGAAAACAGCACTTGAAGACATAACAGTGGTTGCTGGTCATACCTGCAGGATTCCTGGCCCACATTTTACAAGGTGGCTATCAAACAAGGAGGCAATAACTGTTGTAAAGTAATAGCTAGAAACATCTGTGCTCATTCATTATCAACAGAGATTAAATCTTTTTTTTTTTTTTTTGGGTTTAATCACATCCTATTTGGACTTCCCCTTGCAAAGGAAAAAGTAAGGGTTTGGGGGGTGGGGGGATGGGGTGGAGCAGTGGCAGGCAGATTGCAAGCAGCTCCCTTCACAGGGTTGAGACAGGCCTGGGACCAAGGCTAGCGGTGGGGAAAAAACAGGAGGAATCCTATTCTTAGATAGTTATAAATGGAAAAAAACCAGCAATGGTATTTGAAAGCTTTCAGGATAAGGGGTTTTTTCTTAGGTTTGGGGTGGTGGCAGTGGGGGAGTTTTTTGGGGGTTTTTTTGTTTGTTTTTTGTTTTTTTTTCCTAAACTGAAAGGCAATAACGGGATTTAAAACAGGAAATGAGTTACTAAGAACATTTTGGTGAAAAAAAAAAAAGATATTTATCAGATTAAATTCCAATTGTACTATAGGTGACAGGCTCTCTCCTGGTCTCCTTCGCTCTCAGGCTTCTGTCACAGTTATCAAAATTGGTACAACTGGCGAAATAGCAGTTAGCTAAACAGACAGAAGTAAATATAACTTCTTTTCAAATTTTATGAAGCCTCAAATTGTTCTGTCCTTTTTAGCAATATCCAACTCCAAACAAGAAGGGAGGAAAGCTCCAGTTGTGATGTGTGTTACAACTCGTTACAACTGAAGTTATTTCTGATACAACCTTCTTAGACAGCTGATCCAAACATGTGTCAAAATCCCCCTCCCCCCTAAATTTATTTTGAAGTTTTCACAGGGGGGAAATAATCCTATGAATGCTTTTGATTGACATGATGTATAAGTTAGCTCTACCTGCAATAGAGTAAAACACCATCTCTCTTACTCTGACAACACAGTAAGACTTCCTGAAGGCAGGGACAACCCCACGGTCCTTCTCCCTAGAACTGCTGGGGTGGGGGGATGGACAGATGGATGACGTTTTTCATGGGCAGAATCTTACTCAAACATTAAACTTATAAAGGCCCCAAGGTAACTGGAGTGCAGAAGCTGAACAGCTTTTTCCAGCATTCTGCCTGACTGGTATAAAATGCCGGTGAACTGATTTGCTCGTAGAGGAGCACATATTTGCTGCTTTGTCATGTAGTAGTAGATTTCAGCTGCCTCAGGTCAACTCACAGAAGAACAGGATGGGAAAGTAATGGTTAAAAATCCCATGAAAACTACCCTGACCTCCACTTAAGAAAAGCAGTTAGAATTTAATTCACTAGTTTTATTCCTTTTCAGATGTAAAACAAATGGTTACTCGTGTCTAGGGGCTTTTTGGATTACGGTGTTTTTTTTTTTTAATATACGCCTTCTAGTGATGGCTTCTCATCAGAAGGTCCAATGGGATTATTCAAACTTGTCAACTAACTACATACTTCTATGAAATCCATACCTGTGGTTGATACTAGTTGTTTGTATTCATTTTTTTCTAAAATACATTGTAAACCACCCAAAATAACAATGTGTTTGTTTATGAAAATTAACTTCCTTTGAACACAAGGTGTTTGCCTGCCTTGGATTCCTACATGAATGGTCTTCTTAGGATTATCTACACATTGTATAGTACTGACAAAGGTTAAATTAAAGTTTACTAAATTTAAAGTTTAATGCTACTGATTTTTACCAGCCATTCCTCATGTACAGTGCATTTGATGTAATGGAAGAGAAGGAAGAACAATACAAAAAGCACACCTAAATAGCCCTCAACTTCTAGCAAGACCCTTATTACATAAGAAGCATATAGGGAAATTGTTAGCAACCTACAGAATTAAGACTGTATTTTGAAGTGAACGACTCACAGAAAGCTTACTGACCTCCCATGATTCACTAAGGGCTATTTACGCTAAAACATTTATAATGTAATTTGAATGAAAACCAGTCAGCTTTTTGTGAAGAAATTTAGCTACAATAGTATAGGTAATGTTTTAACTCTCTTGGAAGTAGTTGTTATCAAGGACAGTCCAAAACACATTGATTTCCTAAGGATATTTTGCATTTACTGGAAGCTATCAATGCGATGTTGTTGGGAGCAAAGGGAAGATCAAGCTGTTTACTCAAGATCCCCTCCATTAAGATATAGTCAGATCACACTAGGGAAGTTTGCCAATTTTTCCTCTAAAGAGTCATGGATCATTCTCCTAAAAAGTCAGTCCTTCCAATTCCTGCTGATCATAGACAAATTAGACCCTGCTTCCCCCCTGTTAAAAGATCAAGCTGCCTTAAAATTTTACAGTAGGTGAAAAGTTCAACTTTCTGTATTCTGTTCTTCCTCTCAGATCCAGATTTGACAAGAGTCTTGCAAGAAAAAAGAAARAGCTTGGAAAAAGATGCTTTTGTAGAGTGGTCATTCCATAAATCTTTATATCAGGTGCCTCTGAAAGTCACTGTAAGAGACCCAGTATGTCTGCACTAAGCACATAAGCGTGCTAGAAAAGTGAAGAGAGAAAGGAAAAACAGATGGCATACTAGATATCTGAAAAAGTTATTTAACAATGTATTCAGAGGAAGATGATCAGTGTGGAAAAGGTGCCATTCACTTACAGACTGCCTGCAAGACAGCGTTTCACTGCAAATGCCATCATGGATGGTAGGAATGCATCAGCTGCCGAGCAGTGTTATAGACCAACTATCCTATGTCTGGCAGTCCTGCAACACCATCCTACACAGCACTACTTCACTTGTTCATGCTTTTGGTCATCTTAACCAAATCTCATTTCTTCATTTAAATGTTGGCATCTTCACTGGCTGTTCTCTCCTCACTTTAACTGCTATAGGGCAGCCAAGCATGCTCCTTGTGTTGACAGTCAACAGTGAATTTGCACGTCCCAACATAAAACCCAAGATGTCACTGTCCTTTTTAGATAAAGCTGCATATACAGTCTTAAATGGAGAACAGTTGTCAAAACATAGATAAAAGGCACCATTAAGACAAATGGAGCTATGAGATCACTCCTGAAAGCGACCCCAGAGCCAAGCCAAGGTGCCACCCAGAAATACCTAAGAACAAGAAGCCAGAAGAGAAGTTTTAGCAGCGCCTCCAGATTACGAAAATGCCATGATGGTTCTCCCTGCTAACAAAAATTCTCATGTTTATGTCCTGTACCAAGTTCACTACAGACCTACAATGGCAGATCTCCAGATCTGCAGCCTGTGCCAACAACTTTATTATGGTCATCTCAGTTCAGCACTATTACCTGGCCTATGCAGGCACTGCTAATTGATCTTAGAAGCAGCGCTCATCTAGGAAAACCCTAGTAACTAAAGAGTAACAGCTGAAATTCATCCTTCTGTTCCTTCCCCATTAGCCATACTACAGTATTATCAACAATTCTCTAAAGCTGCAGTCAGATCATTTACCTGCATCATCTGGTTTATTTAAATAAATGCCATAGTAACAGCAACCAGTATCCCAAGTCCTACATGATGCCTGACAGGAGTTTGGAAATACTAATGATGCAATTGATGAACAACAACAGAAGAAATTCAGGGAACTTTATTAATTTGAGTCTCAGTCTCAAAAGTCTTCTTATTCCTCTGTAGGAAAGCAATGCAGGAAAAAAAAAAAAAAAAAAAAAAAAAAAAAAAAAAAAAAAACAAACCACCCACAGCATGGAAAAGACACAGTGCCAGACTGATTGAAAATGGAAGATATTTGCTAAACCAGTAATGATGCTCTTCCTTCACTACAGTCAGAGCAAGCTAGCTGTACCAATGGGAAACAAAAAATTGGAAATCACCAAGCAGACCTAGCCTCAGTGCCTTTCCAAACAAAGTGTCTGCATGATAGTGCAATATATGGAGAACTGTAATCAATAAAAAAAGATACCAGTAAGAGTGTATACAAAGACTTTCAAYAATACATGTTGGCCCATGATCATGAGCACTTCTGGAGCTCCTACCATTTATTTGTATTACCACTTAATAAATATCAAATTTGATCCACATCATACTTTATTCAGCTGCAAATTATAACAATACACACACAAAAATTCAGAATCTGTTCTCTTTTCAGGGTTATGAAATTGCTATTTTAAGCCTACCCAGTCTCTTCCAACAGTAAATTTTCCGTTACTCCTTTTTGTTCTTCCACTCTCCCCCACAAGTTAAGGCTGGGTTTCTTTAGAAAATGGTAAATCAGATGGATAACTACCAAACACTGAATTGCAGCTAAGCTGGACAGTTCACGGTCACACCCCTTTCAGAATGACTGAATTCTGACCTTCACAGTATTTCCAAAGTATTCTATACTTAAACACTCACTCGCTGAGGAAACCCAAAAGGGAGTGGTGAATATTCAACATTTCTAAAACACAGATGTCACAGACTTACAGGATCTCCACGAGAAGCTGAAGGGGGATACAAGGATGATGCTCTATAGGACACACTAACAGACTAGCTGAAGGAAAGCAGTAAGAAGGGAAGGAAAAAAAGATTTCAAGGAAAGACTCCTTTTAATGCCAACTTCTTCCCCCAAACAATTATGTCAGCACTAGGGACTGCTGCTATTTCAGCCACACCTAATATACAAGTGGACTGGGCCTTTTTGTGTTGTTTTTTTTAAACACACATGAAAGCATTATTGAATCTTTAGAAATACCAGAGAAAAAATGCTGCCTGAATTGTAACAATAAATAATTGTACAATAAATAATTTTGTATATGATTCTGCACTTTATAAACAAAACATAGCATCAGCTCCATGAACTGTGTTAGCATGTAAAAGAACATTTTTCTTAAGTCTATGAAAGTCAGCTTCCAATGACTCTGTCAAATGGAAATGTCAATCACTTCCACAGAATGCTAAATCCTACAGGTTATATTCCAGCAGGACTTACCCAAAATCTGAAATTCCAGCATGTATTTTTGGTTCAGGTTCTGGATAACTACCATCAGAGTTTTAAAGACAGGCCTCTTGTACATAATCATCTAAAACTCCAAAGCACTTCTACAAATCTCCTTTTCCATGGCTTGCATTTGAGGAGATTGGAAGCTATAAAAAGGCCCAAAGAAACAAAACCAGCTTGAAACATTTAGTGTTAACCATCCAAATTTCCATGACAACGGCTTCAGTGAGCTCACCTCATTGGTACTATAGCAGCAGACCAATGGTCCAGTAAATTTAGAGAGGCAACTGTCAAGATCTAATAAAAGTAAGATATCTGGTTACAGAGCTCCTTGAAATAAACACACAAAACCCCCAAAATGTTTGACTGAAAAGGAAAGGGGCTGTTTAGTTTAGCTCAGCTTTGCCATTTTCAGTAACTGGGAGTGTGCCTGCATAACTATGCGCAAGTAGTCTCTTCTCCCCAAACCCACAATTTCACAGGATATCTGTACCTGAAAATCCTATTTGGTTACTGCGTATCAAAGGTTCGCCCCGGAAAAAACATATGTTTTTGATTACAGTGGTGATGCTGTAAAGGCACAAAGAGAAGCATTCACATGTTCAAAGCCAGCAACTTTTGAGTTTGGAAGAAGCTTCCAAAGATGAATTTTTGTTTTGTTTTGTTTTTAAATGTGACCATCAACACGTGCGCTTACATGCCCACTGCCCTGAGAATGGAAGGCAATACTTGTTTTTAGTCTCTCTTCACAGTGTTTCAGTTAGTGACAGACAGAAGCCTAGCTCACAGAAACTCTGGACAACCTCTTCAGGCCTGAAATTCTCACAAAGCAGTAGCCAAAAGGTCAACATCCCAATAAAACAAAAATTCTCAAATGGGCCCCCATTCCTAGCACCAGCGCTGTCTACTGGAAAGCCGTGCGTATGCTGTTTGTGCAGCTTCTCTAACTGGAATCTCAAGTATTATATAGGTGTGACTACTTCACTGTTTTAATTTGGACCAGGAATGTATTTGAGAGTGGATTCTCCCAATCCATTTCTTGTGCGACGGACTGCATTGTGGAGCTGTTTCAAAGTGCCTGAACGGACGTCCATTTAAATAGAACTACACCTTCATTTTGTGATGCATTTCACTGCAAACAGGCATTCAGTTCACAGCACCAAATTAGAGCTAGTCCAAAGTAAAACCCACTTCCCTGAACCAGGTACACAACCTGTCCTCAGCACCAGCAGTTTCCCTTGAACAATCTGTTGCTGTATGCTACTTACTAACGTAGATGCAACCTACAGGTGATTTCATCCAGGCTAATAACTGCAGCTTTCACACACCTGGCCAGCTGATCCGGGAATACTGGCCTGGCCTTTCGGAAACTTGCAGACACAAGAGAAAACAGGTAGCAGAAACCCAGTTGTTACACTCTAGTCCACCTTGACAGGGTGAAGGTGCCTGAACCTCCCTCTTGCTTCTCAGTAAGCAAACCATGTTTTTCAGAAAGATTTTACTTTAAATCTCTCCTATTAAAATTTTGTATTTATGCATTAATTCATCTCAGGATTTGTTATTGTAACTTGGTTAAAAAGTAAGAATAACCAAAAACAATTCAGATACAACTCAGTACAAATAACTCAGTGATAAAACCAATACACAATGGTTAATGTCATTCCTTGCCTCAGCTTCTGCTCTCCGAGTTCCAGCTGCTCTTCCCAGCTCTACTGCCTTACCTCCTCATACAAATTAGTAAGCAAGCTCCTATTTGGGCACGCCTCTTGACATATTTTGTATCTTTATTGATATGTAAAATATTAACAAAAACAAGGCTGAGATTTTTTTTTCCTCAGTCATTGCCATCTATGAGTATTTCAGCTTGAACAGTTAAGCTGTAAAATTAAAAAAAAAAAAAAATTACAGCCAAGCTGTAATTCAATTAACAGTGTTTCTATTGAAGATTTACTTGCTAAGTCAACCTCTGTACACCATACAGAACCTCAGCTCCTTCAACTTTAAGAAGCCTTTTAAGATTTTAAAATAAAATGGTTTAAGTATTTATTAGTTGACACAGTAAAAATGTTCCAACATCCCCTTAAAGCAGAGGTTTCTTAGAAATGCTGCAGCTTCTATATTCAGGATGATGGGAAATTACAAACTGGAATTGTCTTGCAGCTTTGTGAGCTGATCTCTGAAGAAAGAGGTGCTTTGCCTGACTTTTCCCTTAAAGATATTTCTACTTGGGGAACCCAGAGCCAAACTGCTGCTTTCGTGTTCTCAGAAACACCTCTAGTGCACATAAAAGACTGTTTCATTATAGTAGCCTTCCAAAAAAGCAGGCTATGATGTGAAACAGTATCAAATGGAAAGCAAATAAAGTTAAACTGTGGTGCCCCATATATATATATATGGCAAAACCCCAAACAAACCCTTAGTTGTACCGTCCATCTCTGATGGGACCTGGAGTTTTCCCTGATCCTGCAGGATTTACTAATATTTTTGCTATTGGTTTGGCCCAAAACGCGTTAACCACATGAAGACGGCTAATAGCACCAATTTCCAGAGAGCTTTTCAGCACAGGAAAGCAAACAGTTTTTGACTGGAGCCTAGAAGTTCTGTTTTGAATTGCAGAGGGCAGGACCTGCACAAAACAGCAAGCTCAGCTACCTCGTCGGACTTGGCTTGTTTTTAAATCTGAAGGTTGACATGGACCCAAAAGTAGATACTCATAAGAAATTAATTCAGAAAGGCATAAATGATTCAAGAGAAAAACCTCGGTAAGCTGCAGTCTACATGGCCAGGAATTTCAGTATGGAAAGCCCTACTCCTTACTAAGCACCCATAATGTACCTTACAAGTGCAGAGGACACTGCGCTACTACATCTGCCTGGCCACATAAAAGCCATGTGAGCCAGACTGTACTCTGGCCCTCTCCCATCGAATTGAGGACGGCTAAGCAGAGCGGGTGCAATTCAGGCCTGGCGTGCAGAAAAAGAAAAAAAGAAAAAGGAAGGACGAAGAATAAAAGCAAACAGCTCCAAAGGGAACACAACTGCTGAGTAACAGAGGGGTTTCACCACAGGACTGACTTCATTTCAAATGCTGAGCGCATATTCCTCGGTCATCGCCCAGACCCCCGTGGGGGAAGGTGGGGAGTGACTGGCATACAGAAAACAGCGTGTTTCAACTGCTCGGCATTTTGTGATAATCTGCACTTATCTGAAAGCTGTTAATTGGTAAAAACATTTTTTCCCCGAACAAAAACTGACCTGGAGAAACACACTGCACAGCAACCTAGTGTTCTCTGACAGGAGCATTGTGTGAACGCAGGCACCAAAACCCAGCTCCAGCAGAAATCTGAACTTTCTCTTTGCTGCATTGCCGGCATCCGGCCTGAGAGACAAGCGAGGGTCTGTCCCTCCAGCCCTACCCACAGCCTCAATGGCTTCAAGGAGATTCGTCTACAAGCGAAGCCGTGGCATTTGAGCCTTCCCTCCCCAATGATTCCCAATTCTTCCCCGACACTAGTTCTCTATTAACTCTCTAATTTTTGATACAGTATCCAAGTATTCAAATTCATTTATAAAAAGGGTTATTGGGGTTAAATGCACTAGCACAAACAAAGGTTGTACACCATAGGATACCACCACCATTTATTCACCTCCCCAAATAATTTACCATCTTAGAAGTAAGATGGGCTTAAGAGTGAGACAGGCTTAATAAACTTCAAAGTTTATTGGGCTTTAGACAGTGTTAAAATGCCTGGTTATGAGGGCTCCCTAAGAGACCAAATCTCAATTCATTTGGCTAAAATGCAAGTCATTCACTGAGGGATTAAAGACACCCAAAGGTGCTCAGCTTTGCTGGAAGTCATGGGGAATTAAGGAAAGAGGCACGTCAGTACAGCTGGAACAAAACATCCTCATAAATGAGTGTGATATACCCTAAAACAGACCAGGAAAAAAGCCAAGATCGCCCTTACAGAACACTCTTAAAAGGAGAGGGGGGGGGGGGGGGGGGGGGGGGGGGGGGGGAAGGAGGGAGGGATTTCTCAGGCTTCCTGATTCTCAGTCTCTCATTCCTTCTCATTCTATTCCAGAAGGCAAATTAATTTCATTTGTAGCTTCTGACCTAAACTAAGTAGTAGATTGTTACTCCCACACATTCTCCCCCAGGGGTCTACTAGGCACTCTATTATTTAGAAAATAGTAGAAATAACGGCAAAACATCAGCAAGATCAATTCAAACACAGCGTATTAAGTTACATTAGGATTCCAAGAAAAATAAGTGGCATTTCCAATATTATTATAATTACCATTTCAGTACTATCACAGCACAAGCCAAGTAACCAAGCCTTGCTGCAGTGAATAGTGTAGAAACTTTCTTTTTTGATGCCTTGACAGCTTCCCAAACTGAAGAAAGCTCACAGGCAATTCTGACTCAGCAGTCCTTGGAAAAAAAAAAACAAAAAAACAAAAAAACAAAAAAACAAAAAACCCCAAACAAACAAAAAAAAAACCAACAAAAAAACCCCCAACAACCTACTTCTTGCTTTGCTATTGGGAATTTCAGAGCATCTATTGTGAATATACCCTAAAATCTGACTTTCAGAGCAGAAGAAATCCAAACAATCAGCTTCTCAGTCCAAGGTCCAAGATTAGCCAAGCCAGCTAGGGACAGCTACATTGTAAACCCACCCTTTTCTGCCAGTGCTGGTGGCCCATTCTCGGAGGTACCTCGGGCTGCAGCAAGAAACCCTGCTGCTCTCAGTTCCCCTCAGCAGGGAACTGGGAGCATCCCCTTCCCACCTGCTGTCCTGCAGGTTGGAGGCAGCTGACCAGGGTTGATTGATCCATACCAGCAAAATCATTATAGAAGAAACCTCGATTTAAATAATGTAACCTTGCTTTGCATTTTACCTTAGTTATTTTCTTTACTGGTTTCTTGTTGTTTTATAATCCTTTACACAAAATAAGCTCAAGTTAAACACAGCTTTTATATTATATATGGTACTCTTTTTTTGTAACTAGAAAGACACACTATGTATAAATTGCTTAACTAGCTGAGAACCTGAGGACACGTTTACTCATATTTTCTATTATACTATTTATTATACTAAGAACTGTTTCTTACTTTCTATTTCTTCAGCAATCAATTCTTTAATTCTGGTTTCTGACAAGCTGCTTCCAAATAGAAACTTGCATTATAAAATGAAGTCAGTTGTAAACAACTAACACTAAACWTTTTTTTTTTTTTAAACTTAAACTAAAGCTGTATTAAATATGATGGAAACAGAAATAAAATTACTTTTAACAACTATCACTGTACTATTATCTCCTGCTAATGAATTAATGGTGTGCAAGTACACCATAAATCAGTAAAAATCTGCATTTCAATCTACTTTTTTTATTTGCAGACTGAAAGCTTTGATGTTTTTTGACTCCAGAATGATTTCTTTACTTTTAGTAACAGTTATTGCAGTGAACTAAACTGAATATAGATTAAAATATCTCTGTGTATCTACAGAAGTGACTGTATTGTCTACCCACAACAGTGCAAAGTTAGTTTACACTTTCAACAAACTGTGTTTTAAGGTGCTTAGTCAAAGGTTTCCCTGAAATCAGTTGTCTGACTTTGTATAAAACCGTGCAGGAAAAACAGGTATAACTATTCTTTTTTATTTAAATAATTTTAAGAGACTAAAACAAGTCAGTACTTAAGAATTCATTATCCATCGAGTCATCACTCAAGTGGTTTAACCAGCATCCATAGGGCCAATGTGGGCAACACCAACCCACGCAAGACTCAAGCAGGGCTTTATGCTCCAGCCCAGAACGGGCCCCACGACCTGGCCTGGCAGCACCACAAAACTCATCCCCAAGGAGCCTGTGTGTAGGTAGAAGACAAGCTAGGTAAAACAGCACGTAAAAACCTGTAATGAAGACATATTAAAAGGTAATGTTTATACAAACACTAGGGACCAATGTTATAGCATATGGGAGTAAATTACTTCACTTCTAAGTATCTGCAGGCCTGGGGACTTGCACGGTGACACTAAGCGCTCATGTTACTGGATGTGGGGGTTACCCATTTTTAAGTAATAGATGCAGGGGGACAGCTTTGTTTCAAGGAGGGCAGTTTCCTCCCCGCCACGTCCTGCAGTCGTTCCCCATTCTGGAATGGGCCACCATCTTATAAAAACTGGAAAGGCTTGCATTTGTGTTGAAAGCCTACAGCAGTAGCTCCTACATTTTTACTGATCAGATTTTGGCAGGCAGGAAAGCTTTCTCTGTTAACAAGCCTCATTTTATATTTCTAATTACACTGCTTTGCTTTCCCTCCCAAATTAATGCTGATGATTAATGGCCATTAAAAGAATACAACTAAATGCTTGCGAGGAACCAGCATTGCAATAATTAGTTCTGAAAGCCCAGAAAGCACTCCTGAAAGCAGAGTTAGAAGTGTGTTTCTGCAAGAGCTTCTGTTACTCTCTCTAAAAATGCAGCCAAGTCTGTGTGCTACAAGTTCTGCTTTGTACCTCCTCCAAGACTAACTCCTCTCTGACTAGCTGCTTTGTCCAGCTGACAAGAGAACAACGAGAGGGGGAAACGGGCCACCCCTTGGTGGCATCCCTAAAGTATTTACTCAACAGCATCACTCATTTTTGACAGCAGCCACCTGTATAGGAGACTGGCACATTTGTAAAAGTCAGCATGGAAATCAGCCAGTATCATTCCCTCGGATAACATGGCAAATCAGGCCTTACGTCACCCATGAGACAGAGCCATAGTGATGACAGGAGAGGGAACTACTTTAAAAAAGCGCTCCACCTGGTAGCTCTTTAAACAGAGAAAAAAAGCCAACTGGGAAGAGGAAAGGATACATTTCTATTTTTCAGGGCATGGCTAAAAACAAGCAGGGTCCTTTTAAGACAGAATAGAGCACATCCTTCTATCCGAGAATCTGAACGAAGGTAACACAGTCACACATCAAGCACTTCCCTCTTACTATCTTCCCAGGGTAGGTATTTCACCTGTTACACGTTCAGGTAAAGGGATGCATAACAGTGATCAAGCAACTGACCATTTACACCTGGCAAAACAGAAGGGAGAACCAGGTTTTATGTGGTCTGCCTAGTAGGCTAGGCTGCCTGTTAAACTTCAAGATAAAGTCTTTGTTTCCCCAGATAATTCCTCCAAGGAACCCCCAATTCTTGCCTGTCATACAGCTGCTTCACCCACTTGTCCTCTTCTACACTTTCTACTGTGCCTCACGAGAGAATACCATATACAGCTCATTTTAAATTCAGAATGACTGTTACTTTGGAAAAAAAAAAAATTAAACATCAGCTAAAAACTATATTCTAGATTTCTTTAACCGTCTCTACTGCTTTGCATCCACATGTAGTTTCACAGCTACAGTGGAAAATCCTACTGAAGCCCTAGACACACAGAAGTAGAAGCCAGCACGACACACGCATTGTCATACTTAAACAAGTAAGTCTCCCATTAAATGCTAACTTATTGCTCTTCAGAAATTCAGAGTATGACAAAAACCAGGAAAAAAGTTCAAAACAAACTGTGGGAGTGCTGTTACACATTCTCCAGAGCACACAAGAAGCGTTAGACTTCAGCAGGCTGTAAGACCACACCTTCTGTGCAGTTTTAATTACAGCTCTCCCCTTCTACAGATCCGCAGCAAGGTAGAACAGCCGGCCAGAACTGCAGATTCATTTTTAACCCCTCAACCCAAGCCATGAGTTATATCAGTTTGCCTTTACTGCACTGTGAGTGCTTCTCCTTTTCCCTGGCTGAACAATACAGCAGGGCTCTGCTCCCTTCCCAGAGATGGTCGACTTGCCTTGAAATGAAATGGGAACATCTGCAAACTCTTAGGGGACTTTATTTCCCGAGAGCGGAGGACGGCGGGCGCGGCGCCGCCTACCTTAGCCACCCAGCTGAACAATGGTGACATCCTACGAGCTCCGGCGCGGCGGCCGGCGGCGATCCCCGGCTCCGGCCGCTCCTCTCCGCCTCTCCCCGCTGCCTCCCGGCTGCCGCCTGCCGCCTCATGCGTCGGGAGGGGAGCCAGCCCGCCCGGCCTCAGAAAGTTTCCCCGCGGCCGCCTCCGGGCGCCGCCGGCGGGGCCGTGAGCTCGCCACGCTGGGGAGGCTCCCCGCGGCGGTGCCGGCTGGTGCTGCGGTGCGGGAAGGGAAAGGAAGGGCCGGGGCGGGGGCCGGGGCCGCGGCCCGCCTCCGCCGCGCTCCGCCTCCGCCGGGGCGACCCGCGCCGCGCTGCGGCCGCCCGCCCCCGGGAAGGCGGAAAGGGAGCGAGCTCGCCCTCCGGCTGCTCGCCCGAAAACGCAGACAACCGCCTGCTACCTCACTGCGTTGCCCTTTCACGTAATTCAGCGCAAAGGACAGGATTAGCAACTATTTAAAAAAAAAAATCCCACGTGGTCCACATAACTTTCTGGGAATATGCTGGCATCGAAGTTGTGCTTAACATTAAAAGATCAAGCAAAAAATCATCTGTTTGAAACCTCTGTGAAATGTTACACTTCCAGTCAGGCTCGCCATTCACGTTAGCTACTGGCATTTGACATCACCCACTAGCAGCTCTTCTTCCAGAAATAAGCTGTCGAAGAAGAGAATTAAAAACCCAGTACGGCACAAGTCAATAGTATGCATGTTTCTGGCAGGTCAAGGGATGTTACCTGCCACCCAGACAGGAAAGGTGTTCATTCCTGCTGTCACTCTGGCTGGACTGCCTGTGAACACACACCCCTACCCTGTGGCTGTAGGGCTGCCTGAAAACAACTCATTTTCCTCAGTTTAGAGGAAGGGCACAGAACTAGGAAAAAAAAGCTTGGATTCCACAGGAAATAACCCATTGGGCCCAAAACAAAAAGCCCTTTATTTTTCATCACCTCACAGAAACAAAGTGAAGAACTAGATTTGCAAAATCGTGACAGGAAAGCATAGGGGTCTGTTTTGCACTTCTTCATTCAACTGCTCAAAGTTAGATGTTGAAGTGCCAAATTCAGCTCTTCACTTTGCTCAAAGACACTCTCACCGAGACAGTCACCCCACTGGGAGAGCTTCCTGCATGTGCTTGCACTTGCACGCTCAGGGCTGAAGGAATAATCTCCGGGTTTAGAGCCAATGCTGCCCCACTCGTCTAAGTTATTAAATGTCCACTGGAGCACAAGAGTGACACCCAGGCACACGGGCTGGGGAGAAGCAGAGCCAATCTCGCAGCTCACTGAGGCAGAAAAGGGGCTGGTTTGGCCCCTGCCCCAGACTGCATGATCCTGCAGCCCTCGGTTTGGTTCACACAAAGCAAACAAGGCAGCCACCCAGAGAGCTGTACCACCTCCTAACGCTGCGCTGGTGAGCGCCCTAGTGCTAGCTCTGTGTGTGATAATGGGCCACAGTGGGCTGAGGGGGCAACACAAAAGCAGTTCTTCTCAGGTTGTACCTGTGGCATTCACAGTACCTAAGCATGACACTTCGATCCACTTCCTCCCGAGGAACATAGAATCACAAAACAACAAACCAGAATGCTGATGCAGAACAGGAACACCTACCCAGAAAAGGTGGCACGAAACAAAGGATTTCACCAGTGAAGCAGGATGTCTCTGTCACGGCCAAACGCATCGCTGATAGTCTGAGAATGGAGGTATCCAACTGTGGTGGATGTGTGAGCTGGTGCGTGGCAGTGCATACCTAGTCCTGGCCTGGCCTGGCAGCACCAGGGCCCAGCTGAGCTGGCGGGACTGGGGAAATCCGCTGCCACTAGATGTTAGCACTCTCTAGCTAAGTACTAGTTTACCCATCTGTAAAATTAAGTCTTGACCAGTTTTGTTGGCTTGCTGAAAGACAGACAGATAATCAGGGGAAGAAATTCAATGTGGGAATTYGAAATCCTTTTCCTGAGCCAGGGAGCCACAAAATACTAACCAATATGAGCTAATAAACCAGCATGCAACTTACTTACAGTGACCTTCTCATTGTTGGAGAGCCCAAAGCCTGCCTGGACCTGGTTTTTAACCAACTTACAACCCATGCTACAGTTTCTAGAATTAAAACCATAACAAATACATTGCGTATTTTCATAAAAGGAGACTAGAGATCCATTTTCTAATAGTTCTACAGGTTAAAGTAGAGGTGATTCACAAGGATGGCCAATGCCTCATTCTGTCATTCCAATAGTGGCCCTGGGCAATTTGATTGCATGGATGTTCTTAGCCATAAGCCCAATAAATGACTAAATATGACCAACACTCACTCTGGTGGTGGTCTCTAAAGGTTTATTGGCATGGATAGAGGGAAGAAATTTTCACTGCTGCTACTGTTCATGATGTATGGAGCACATACATGGATAAATGACATCTGTTCTCAGGGCTTTAAACTAGGCACCTTACAAGAACACTAGAAGTATTACCATTTGAAGCATGGAACTGGGTCTGCTTTTATTTCATAGAGCAACTGAGGGCAAGAGCAAGGCAGAATGTTCCTCATTATGTGCTGTTTATAGTTATACAGTATATCCGCTATTTGGTAGTAGCATTAGAGTTGCGTTTCTCTAACACTGACTGTAAACAATATTATTTCTAAATAATCATTTCTTCCCTTTCTCTGACGAGATCCTGCCTGCTTGGGAGTTTTTCCAGCTCCCCCTTCCTGACTGGCACCCTTCCACAGTTTTAAACTAACAATACACACATCTCCTCTGAGTCTGCATTAAACGCTGATGTCAGTCAGGAGATCTGGTTTCTCGCCCTGACTGCAACTAGCTCAAAAAGCCATCCCCAGTGTGTTATTCCACACTACTTAGCTTCTAGACCTGTTGTATACAATTGTTACAGCGATGGTTGTATGATTTTAAATGCACTCTGAAACCTTCTACGTGCTTCTATAGGACTGGGAGGAAGAGTGGTCTTGTGGTGAAGACACTGAATTAGGAGATAGAGTAACAGTGAATGACTTCCAACTTCTGCTGTTAACATGATTTTCAGGCATGCTAATTCACCGCTCGCTCTGCTTTAGTTCATCTGTTAAATGGAGATGATATCTGCCAGCCTTGAAGGAAGAAGGAATGGGCACACTCATTGGCATTTGGGAAAGAGCTGGCAGCTAGGCTTAAGTGTTCAGATATAAAAATGTTTGGTAATGCATGAAATTCTTCAGTGTAAATGAAAAGGTCACTGYGTTGCTCACCTTCCAAAAAAAGATAGATTTAGCAATGTAGTAGGAACAATAACTGCATTCATTTTTCAGGATGTTCAACTTTCTAAAAACAGAACCTCTGTATTTTTCTATTTTAAGTTTGGCTTGTGCAAATAACTGTCTCTCCAAAAATACTATATATCCATTTAGGGTAAATGGAAAAATTCAGGGCCAGGGAATGACATCTGTATTGCATAAACAGTAAGTAGCACTTGACACCACCTTATCTAAGTGTATGATCTTTTAAAAAACAAAACAAAACCCTCATTCCTATGAACTGTTCCATGTTATCATGGAAAATATTAGCAAGATATTTGTGGCTGTTTTTAAAATAGTAGCAATTAAAATACTTCAAAGCCACAACTTAAAGCTTACATCGTCAGAAAGACGATCTTTCAGTTTTACAGATGTCCTTCATAAATTTACACATACACAAATACGCCCATCGTTTCTCCTCCAACAAAGCTCTCTGTATTAAAAGAAACCATTTGGAGATAAGGAGAGAGATGTGAGATATAAGGAGATATTAAGAAGAAAGGAGACTACAGTCAACCTTTTAACTCAAAAGAAGAGTATTTTCTGACTCATCTCCTCTGATTTCAGCTTTCTTTAGGTTTAATGGCTGTAAATATTTTTGAGAGTCTTCACAGTATGTCATTGCTGAATGAAGTCTCACAAGAAGTTGCATTAAGGGCATAGCCACAACTGTATTACCTGAGAACTGGCCTCTCCTGTTGCTTTTGTGTTTACTCTGGTGGTGGTTTTACAGCAGACCCCATTCCCTTTGGAAGCTTCTTCTCTGAATTGTACTTAAACATGTTTCAGCAGCTATTCTTCTCATGAATTATCCCCTCTGCCCACATTCACTGTTACAAGTTTCATTTCTCTCTTCTTTCCCTGTACACAAGACGGTCTTCGTAAATTCAGTTGAAAAAATGCAAGAAAAGAATATGCCTGCCAGTAATTACCAGTATCCATTATTTGGCCTTTGTTTAAAAACATCCACAATTTTCATCCTTTATTACTTAGTTTTCACTGCTCATTAGGATTTCCTTGAGTCTTGTCTCATCCATTCCCATTCCAAGTAGTAGGCTAGATGGTTTCTCCTTTATCAGAGGAAAAAGATAGAAAGAAASTAACTACTGTGAAAGTATTGTTTGTCATGTGAATTCAAAAATGTAATAATGTTTTGATTCTTAGATACAGCTGTATTAAAAGATACCAAAACAAAGGTGTCTATTTAAGGAAACCCCACACATTTATGGCACCTCCATATGATGCAGGATGAGGCAAATGGTTCATCTGGATCCACTGAAGGAAAAGAGTAATGAAATCCTCTGGATTTCATCCTATCCAAAGACTTATCAAGCCTGACTAGCTGGCTTCTGAAAAGATACTGTGGTGAAGAAGAGCTTTGTTACTTCTTTTGGCTAAATTATAAGCAAACTCCTTGTTTCTCAATGCAAAATAAAATAAAAGATTAATCACAAAACCAAACTATCTTACCAAACAAGATCTGCATCAGCCCCCCAATGAGAGACAACAGCGAGACCTGCCAGCTAACCACAGCAGTGGCTGTCCCCTTAACGCAAAGCGCATAGGAGCTCACTACCCTGAGCTGCACATCCACATTAAAGATGAAATCCAGCTCTCACCAAAGAAAATGGGATGACTTTCTTGGTGGTTTCCAGATACTTAGTGGAAACAGAAATGACAATGTTTTGGGTAACCTTCTTGGTACTGTTAGTGAGTTAAAAGTGTAGACTGAATTGTTTTGGCTATCTGCTAACCAGTAGCAAATATGAAAAACGCAAGACATTGGGCCGGTGCCCAGAGATAACATGCAATTCACTTCCCACGTGGCAGACAGAAAAGAACAATTCCTCACCAGAGTGCTGGGCACTGACTCAGCATGGAGCCCTTTCCAACCTCTCCTGTAGGTTTTAGCTTTTATATGATTGTCTTTTCAGCCACAAAATTTGTAACTGCTAAAATGCTTTGATTCAAGTGACATTAGCATTTCCCACTCAGGAATGAAAAGCAGCATTGGTGATGGGTTATCTGTCCTCTTCCCTACTAGCAGTATCCATCCTCTCTCCAACAGAGTGCCAGAGCATAAGAGGGTCACCATGTGCTGAGGTTCATTTGGGATACTTGATCTCAGCGACAGGACTGAGGGAAGGAGGGATCTGTGAAGGGAAAGGTGATCCTACACCACGTAGGAAAGAAGTACAGAGCTCAAGGGCCATGTTGCTCAGCAGACAGTGGAATGAAGTCCTCCTTGGGCAAGTGCTGTCCTGCAGGCAAGGTTAGATCAACTAGAGTGAGGTCATGAGAGTGTTAGATGATAAAATGCATCACGAGGTTGAAGTAGCTTTCCTAGTTGCTACCATTATCTTAAGATTCTTTCCTGTGGGTCTGTTTTGGACAAAGAAGTGTTCAGATGTTCTTTTTATCTTGGAAAAGGTCTATCTAGAGAAAATTTATTGTTTTCTTATGCCCTATTATAAGACAGTTCTGGGTGATAGCAGATGCTGGGCTGACCAGTCAGATATCTTGAATGGAACGGATCATCTCTTAGCATTTGATTCAGAAAGTTCAGAGTAGAAAGGTTTTGGTGAAGTCCTTAATCAAACAAGGGACTGGAGAAAATACTACTCATAGAATGCGGAACCCATCATCCCAAAAGGGACCTCTCTTTGCATGAGGATGAATGTTACAGAGAATCTAAAACCAGAGAAAAGTAGCTTTACCTTCAACACCTGAAGTTGGCTACAGGAGGAGAAGCTGATAAGAGGACACTTTTAGATGTACAGTATCTGACCAACAAACATGATGCATGCCGAAGGTACTCACAAAATCCAGGTACAGAGGGAAAGCAACATTACAGAGAAAGAAAGAGAGGTAACCAAGGCTATACATAATCAGTGTAACAATAAACACAATCTAGCTTTAGGGTCCTAGCGCCCATTCATAAACATTAAGGCCATCTGACGCAAAACACTCATCTGGACTGAAAACATCCTGCCACTTCAAACACTTCCAAAAACATTGATGAGTAAACTTTGGATTGGCAAGCTTTATGCTGGATTGAGTATTTTTTGTCTTCCCACAGACAGCAAGAAAAAAAAGCTTAAAGCTGTCAGGAGCTTTGCCATGGGTTCTGACCAATTCTGCTCAAGCACGATGATATGTCTGCGTTTGACCAAGACCAAACGTGCACTGCTCAGTGATCCAATTGTGATCAACCGATCAGATCTCTATAAATGAGCAAAAAATCACAGCCTGAATCTGCCGATAAGTCCAGGCAGACTTGTGAAGAGATCACTTCGATCTCAATAGCTGGACGCAAAAAACCCACAAGGACAATGTGGCAAATGAGCAACGGGGGAAACTCAGTGCATAGCGGGGAAATGCCACACAGAGACATCAGAGATTCCACACACTTATTCTGTTTGCGACAGAGGGTTTTCTGGCAGCTGTGAAACTGGAGCAGGAAGAGTGGAGCACAAGCAGAGCAAACTGCAGAAGCAGATTACAGAGCTCAAAACAAATGGGGATGCTCCCAGTGTGCAGTGACAAAGACACAGGTCGAGCCCTCGAGATCATAAACTAGGTTTTGACTGTGGTTGAAACAGTTGGAAACCTCCTGTTTTTCTCCCTGCAGAGCAGTATTTCTTGGTCTTCTCAGTGTCACCAAGCTGACGGACAACTAGCTGAGCTCTCCAGGCTGCTGAGGTGGCTCTGGAAGAGAGAGCAGCAGCTGCCACAGGGATGACACACACCTGCATACATGCTCTGACACAACTGGATAAACCATAAAATATTAGTGATGCAAAACTGCTTATTTAAAAATCCTCCTGACAACAGGACGTGAAGGATGTGACAATTAAATGGGGATTAATGTCCACTGGCACTAGATATGTAGCCATGGAAGGACTTTGCACCCTTTTCCTCCAGCCTCCTGCTGCTTCCTTGCAGCAAGCATTGAAAGGTCTCAGGAGAAAAAAAAACTCTCAAAGTTTAAGAAGTATTTTCTGAAATGCAATTAATTAAAGGTTATACTTAAAGTGTTCCTTGATCTTGAAACTTATACGGTTAACCCAAGTTACTCAGATGGGAAGAAAGACATTTCATTTGAAAATATGTCTCATTTCCTTTGTGGAGAAGCACTACCTCACACTGGAAAAAAAATTTAAATACTAAGCACTTCTACTTCCAATAATGGATAAGTTACATAGTAAAAAAAGTCTAGAAAGTGTTGAGGAAAACCAGACTATGAACAGAAAATGACAATTCTCACTTGACTGGTTAAAATCAAAACATAATTATGAAATTTATCGATTCCCCATGTGCTATGGGAGATACATATACTATGAATGCCTATTTCCATTACATGGGACTTCATGTTAGTTAAGATGTCCATATTCACTTTATCCTATTAGAACACTCTAGTAATGGATAATATAAAATAAGCAATTTTGTATGCATAATTTTACGGAGTTATAGCCTAGCTCTTTGTTCACATAATTAACTATAAACACAAAAATAGTCCCACCGCCCTAAACATATTATTTTGTGTACTTCAGTCGAAACAGTAGGAGGCTAGGAAAGTATATTGAGTTCCACAGTATGGAGAGCTATGAAAAGTAGCCAGTCTTCTCAGTTCTCCACAACTTACTTAATAACTTAATACATATATTTCTAACATCATTGATATATGTAAAAAGGACATTGATTTCTCATAACTGAATTCAGCCACAATCCCCATAGACAGTACACAGATTCTACTGGACTCCTAGTGTAGTTCAGATACTCTAAAGCAACACCCATTTCAGTAAACCGAAAAAAACCAACAGTTAGAATAAAACTTTAAGTGTGGACCATTCTACCCCCAACCCATAATATTCTCGGTTTTGCTGGAAAGAGCTTAACAATAAAAACTATCAGTTCAGGTTTATCTCTCAGCAGGTGTATAAGGTCCAGAACTTACCTACAGTCGATGGAGCTATACTGCAATTTACATATGATGAGCAGGTGGGTGTAAAAGCTATTAATTTGAGAAGGATCCAGTCCTGCCCCCACTGAAATCACAGACCAAGTTGCTACCATATCCTTACGCATCTTAAACGTAGATAACAAAAAGAGGAAACAAATACCATATTGTCCTGTTCTTTTCCAGAATCAAGCTGAAGACATTTTAATTTCTGCCACGTTGCCCTCATATCATAAGCCTCCCTGCTCTGGTGCTCTTGGGTGAAACCCTGGTGGGAGAACTGCAGCAGCCTACAGAGAACTCAGCAGCCCCTTGCAGCCAATTAAGAGGTGCAACCCACCCGGCCCTCATCACCAGCCTTTCATTTGATTACAAGCTGCAACACAGTCCTTCCCTAGGTATTTCCTGTGTAATGTGGAATTCAGAATACCACTGGAACCTACTAATATAATAATTTGCATGTACAGTAATTTCGTATGGTGCATGTAAATCTGCCTTTTTATTAAATTATCTGCRATTTTTATTTTGCCATGTTGTGCTGTTGATTATATTCCTTCTCAGCTGTCTTGAAAGTGGAAAATTTTATCAGCAATGTTCCCTCGCACACACTTTTAACTTACTGTTTCTTATCTCTCCCCTTCCTACCCTCTTCTCAGGGCTTATTAGCCCATCGTGTGTATCTTTGGCAATGATGTGGACTCTTTTGCTCTTGTGATTTTATATATTTTTGGTTAAGTCATACTGTCTATTACAGCAAAAGCCACAAAATGGCAATAAACCATCTTTAAAACCAAGAATCAAACACTGTCTCTACCGATCTGAAAAAACACCTTCCCCACGATTCAGTTAGCTTTCCATTCAGAAGTTTGCAGCTCCTGGTTTCACTACAAACAACACTCCACATTTAGTTATTTTAAGCCAATTCCGTTTGACTCCTGAAAACACGCTGGAAAACATTTGTGAAATATAACACAAAATACAGAGACTTTTAAAGTATAGCAACAGGATTTGTCCTTATGGCTCTTTTGTGGTTTTGATAAAGCTGCATTGCTTCAAAGGCCTCAGGATACATTACTGTAAGACACCACTGCACATTTCGGCCACATGTGCTGACTGCGCTTCCGCTCCTCTGCCAGAACAATGGAAGCCTTCGTGTGCTGAGTCAGTTATCCCACAACCAGGGATCCATGCAGACCAAATGCATTCGCTCACAACAGGTTTCTTTAACCATGAGAATCATGTAAGACTCTTGGAGTAGGTAAAACTTGGGAAATGTGTACATATTTTCAGGAATAAAGCCCAAAATATTATTTGATGTGTGGTACACTACTGAAATAAATAAATAAATAAATAAATAAATAAATAAATGAATAAGTAAATAAAGTTACAAAAAAATAACCAAGGGCCAATTCTGCCATTTCCTCCCTCCTGGGTATTTCCATACCAACAGGGAATTCTGGCATTCCAGGAGAAACCTGCAGACAGCTGGACGGATGGGCTGGACAGCTGAACTCTTCACTCAAACGATCTGCTAAGTTCAGATACCACTGCAACTTGCGAGTCTGAGCTCACATATTTGAATGTGTTCACAGGCACAAAGACCCAAATAAATAAGTGAACCTCGGAAGTTAGCTGAGCAGGGTCTTTTACCCCAAGATGTAATAAATTCTCAAGTCTCCTGTTGGTTTCAATCATAACTTATGAGTAGAATGTAGGCCAGCTTTAATTAATTTTCCCAGTTTGTTTCTAACATGCAAAAAGCTGTAATATACAGCGAAACAGCAAAAGCTAAAAAAAAAAAAAAAAAAAAAAGTATTACCTTCTCTCATTGTAGATCCACAGTATCATCCCTATACACGTGCTTTGATTTCACTCACAATCCAGTTGGGACTGAACTCCAGTTGAGACTACCGGAGGACTAATTCAGGTGCAGTTGAGCTGTCTCAAGCTGCTATCAAGACTTCTAGAACTGACTGACATGCCTGTGCATGTGTGTGTTTGTAAAAGTGAGGTCACTGAGGGTTATCCAGGTAAGGAAAATTTGTCACATACATAGCTTTTATATGGCTTGTTGGAAGCGCACAGTCTCAAGTTGTGTGAAGGGATTTATCCTGAGACCTTGACAGTTTGTATTCTGTAGCTTTCACAAGAAATGTATCTATAAATCAGAAACCTATGTTTTGTTTGTTTGAGGTTCCTGGGAACTTTTCTGATTCTTCCAATCTTTGCTTGCATATGGATAGTCTATTAAAACACAAAAACTGAAACGGGGCGGGGGGAAGACTTCATTTTAAAGAAAAACTTGAAGCATGCCTTCTGCAGTACACAACCTACCTGCAGAGTGCCCACTGAAAACCTCCTCCCAGCAAAAAGGAAGCCTGCACACAACCAGTGCATGCACTCTGAGGTTCCTTGTCCTCTGGATGTAACTAGTTCATTATGGAGTTAATAATATACATGTAAAGAATATTCTGAAGTCCTGCAAGTTTGTAGAAGAGAAACTTTGGTCCTTATGCAGATACAAGTGGATTATACCAAGCTCAGAACATGACTGAGAGCTAATGTCTTCACACCTATGAGATATTCTGCTGAGGGGAACTGAGACATCCCAGAACATCAGCTGATGCCAAACACTAACCCCAGTTAAGCACGTGTCTTGTTTTGTGAATTTTAATACCTAAGAATAAATTCCAGGAACACTAGTATTTCAGTTCTAGAGACAGTGCCTTTACTTACTGTTGGTTCTTGTGCTAGCTCACCGCGTAGTAAAATATCAACTCATTACAATACTTTTACAGGCATTTATTGCCAAAAAAAAAACCCCAAGGAGAACCCAAACAGAACTTCAGAAGGACAATTTGGAAAAAAAAGTAAAATGGGAAGGACAGTACTGAAATTTTTATCGAAAGCCCACCAGGGTCTTTTGATTGATTTCAACCAGTCTTAGATCAAGCCTTCAGTATCTCTAAGATAAGGCAAGGAATTTCCCCCGCTGGTGGAAAGCAACAGCAGTAGAGGTGAAAACTGTCACAGCTGTCACAGTATCTTACATTGCTCTGGACAGCCACTAAGTGGCACTTAAACACCTCATCTTAAACCATGGTGAATCTGCAAACTGTTGTGAAGGGAGTGGGAGGAAAAAAGGAGTTATGCACTCTGGGGACTAATCCCTTTTAAGAACAATGAAGTTCACTTCCTGCAATTAGAGRAACTTTCTAAGGGCCTGACTATGTATGAAAATGTTACTGGCTGAAATGCTGTACAGTGCTCCATGGAAGCAGAAATACTGCACAGAGCTCCGCAGAAGCAACTGCTTCCTCTCCTAAATCCCAGTCCTGCTTTGGAATCAGAGTGCCTCGTTCCAGTAGATCATTACCCACTATTGTGCCATTTTGAAATATGCACTTAAACCAGGAAAATGAAAGTGCCTCATCGCTGCAGGACTGCAGGCCAAGCTAAAGTGGCCCTAACATCTTAGCGTAACTTCTAGAAATGCCTCTGAGTTCAGTTTCAGTTAGAGATCTCTGCAGGGACCAACGCTATTTGATGCACATCAAAACGGGGTTTTACTAGTCAGCAGAGAATCAAAAGTGATGAATGGAGCTTTGCTCTTCTTAAGCCTTTAGTACGTTATTGCTTCCTAGACATATGCCATACTTTCATTTGCATTTTTAATCAAAGAAAGAAACCCAATTTTCCTAATAGTGGTGTTGAATCAACTATGTTAATCATCCTGAATATGTTAATGCATTATTGTTATAATTTTTCTTTTTATCTGGTTTTAAAAATGCTTCTGTTTCATTAAAAATCTTTCTAAATGAATTAACTACAGAAATTGGAAACCATTTTTTCCTATATGAACAACGTAACTGTCATTGGAAAAAATCTGAAGATAAAACCAAGCAGAATAATGTATTAGGTATTTTAGGTGGTAACCAAGCAAGTATCTACAAGCATGTTCAATGTCATTATTGCAAGTATTTCTGTTGTCTTCAATGGAACTAGCCTGAACTTAAAGTGCGTACAAGTTTTCAGCATCAAAGATTCAGAAGTAAGATTTACGTACAATTTGCTTTTTAGATTCTCAAAGAAACACCTCCATTTCAGTTAGCCAGAGGTTTAGATGTAAAATACACCACCAGATATTAGCTGCAAGCTCTATTTTTCACCTTTGTGCTGAATGCGGCCTCCAGAAATCTCAAATTAAGAGAGTTATGACTTTCATCCTTTATTCTCTCTTCATGTGAAAGTTCATTACGTTATGATTAGAAGCACAGCATATAGGCAACAAAGCAACTCAACAAGCCACAGTACATCATGATTACTAAGAATACAATTTTTAAGCACATTCTGCATGTGTGAAACTAGTTTTGTGGTGTTTTTTTAAAGGCTGAAACAAGAAGCTTACAAATGAAAAGCATTCAATCAGTTATGTAGAAGGATCAAACTTAACCCAATGCAAGAGGAATCACCAGCAGTGAAGCTGTTTTTATGACCAGCAATAGATCTCAATCCCTGCCACTCTGGGAAAAGTGGGGGGAGGGTGGGAAAGAAAGGAGGAGTCCACATCAACCAGCAGCTTCATACAAAGGACAAACCAAGTATAAACTGGCATTATCCACTCAATCCTTGTATCAGATCCTCAATGATCAACCTTTAGGGCAGACACACATATCCATTTAAGCCTGTATTTGTCTAGTCACACAAAACATTCTTTAGGAAAATATTTCCCACAGCCCTTCCCATAACTTGATGTCCACAGAGAGGGTAAAAAAACAGAAATATAGAACAACTGTGTCTACACCAGGCAAAGAAAGCACTGATTTTACAACAGTGATTTGTTACTGTTACTCACTTTGACGTATAACAGGATGGGAGATTGTGCTGCTAAAGTAAATACAGCGGTTATATATGCCTCCTCTGTTTTGGTTTTCTGCTCCGCTACAGCCCAAGAGCCCACATCTGATGACCTTGAGGGCACATCATAAATGTCAGCCCAATGCAGGCAAAACTCTAAATGAAAGCTGATTGCATGGAAAAATAAGAAGCTATTTCAGGAAGGTGATTTACTCAGTAGCATCATTTATGAATTGGCATCTTCATATTTTAATGTGGATGGCTTGAATTTGTCCATTAGGGCCATTTTAGAATCTGAAAAAAAGAAAATACAATTGCCTGAACATGCATGTCCATGTTTAAGTAGCTCCAAGTGAGCTAAAGTCCAAGCTTTTCAGAGAAACTTATGAAGCAGAGAAAATAGAAAGATTTTGTTTTTACTAGTCTTGAGGAAAAATCACTGATGTAGGACCCAGTCCTACAATCTGATTCGTGCCAGAACCACTCTAGAGTCTGTCTGGAGAGATTGTACTAACCTACATGACAGATATGGCTGTTGTTTATTCATACATTTGACAAAAGCTATCTTCCCACAAGTTTAAAAACAGATTGTACCGCTTTGAATGTTCTCTTTCACTAACTAAATTACACTGTCCTCAATATGTTATTGTACTGTGTGCCATGAAAACTAACACTGTATTAGGTAAGACTGATTTTTTATAAAAACTGGTTTTTTTCAAAGCAGGTTTTTTTCCCCTCTAAAATATACTTTCTGGCTTTAAATTGCATACAACTATCACTGCACCATGTACCCACAAAATTAATTTAAAAACATCACAACTGTGCCTACTTTATATTCCTTAAGATCATTAATTAATTAAATGAAAAATAAAAACCATCTACTGAATCTAGATTAGACTTTCTGACTTGTGTTCGGAGGTCAATAAGGCAGCATTCTTCCAAACATCCTCTAGTCTTAACTTCAGTAAGCCACAGCAGTGGGTAACTGCAGGAAATACAATGGAGTTCCTTTATCATTAATTATTCTTTGTAGTATCGTACATTCAGCTTAACATTCAATGTTGCTATAAATCAAACAGTATTTTCTGAACTCTTAATTCTGTATATGCGACCTGGGTTTTTAGACTCATTCTCTTTCTCACTCAGAACTTTTCCACAGGCGCAACTATACTTTTTTTTTTTTAATTTGTCCAGAATTTTCTGCTGGCTGTGAGTTGGTTTGAAGCTGCAGGTCTGACTAGGCTGCAAGRTGATGAGGAGACCCGTTCACTTACTTTGTGCATATTGCATCCAACACCTTTGCAGAAGGCAGACTTTATTACTCTACAGTAAGGTGAGCCGAATAACTTTGCTGTTACCTATTTTGTTATTGTTACCGCTTGTGAAGCTGGGGAATTTAACATGTTTAGTGCTGCGGTAACGTGGATAAACATAGCCTCTCAACTGAAGACCTACATTGTACTTTGAGAACTGTGTGGCTACAACAAATTCTCAAATTTTCACAGTCATCTTCCACACCAAGTTATTTTTAAGCTTTTCAATCAAATTTGAAGACTACAGCATCACCAAACTCTTGCAAAGTTTAGGAAGTTGGTCACAGAGGGTTAACTTATTTCTCGGTGAGGGTATTGCTCAGCAAAGCAGAAATAAATTATTCCAGCTGAGAAAATGAAATAAATAAAACACAGGATGGGTACCAGAAAGTTAGTGCCAGAGTGAGGTTTAAGCCACAAAAATGAAGAAATTGTCACATGACAGTATTTCACAACACATTCAACCCCTCAGGGGCAGGTTCGGTAGTAATATTAAGACAATTAGGTGTAAATCATGGAAATGTACTAAAAGCCTTCCATTCCCATCACCATAACAGCAGCAGACACAAGACTGTAAGATATTTACCAGCACGCAGATTGTTCCCATGCTGTTTATGTCTTCTTGGAGCAAGGGTGCTCCATCTTTGGACTCACTGGGCAGGTACGCAGTGACTTCTTCTCACACCATGCTAGCAGGACAGACTTCAAAGTCTGTGACACTTTGTCCAGGTGGCTCTGTGTACAGAGGCCAAGTAAGCCTGCAAGTCTCCCTGTGCACCTCCATCCTCATAGCCCTACTTTTAGGATCTATGTCACCATACAAAGAAACAACATCAGGTTTCCTGCTGCACAGCCCAATCCCTTTGGAGTACCTCTACTTCCACCATCTGCTTGTGAAAGTACCAGGAAAAATTTGTCCCAAATTACTTCATGGTCTCACTTTAGTTTCCAAATTTATGTCAACTTGGAATTTGCAAAACACCTAAGGTGATCTAGCGAGGTGCACTGAGTTGGTTTGGAGCAGAATGCAATTCAATTTTTTTACCTTAGCCCCTAAAGCAGCTCGACACGGAGCTGGACAAACATCAATGCCAGCACAAGGGAAAACACTGAGAATGTACGTCAAGGGATGGATCAGAAGAGAAAAGAGTAACAGAACTGCCTCTTTTGACAGAGGACAGCTATTAGATCTCCTCACTGTATCATCAGATATTACACTTGAAGTAAAACCCCATGGCAGTTTAAGACTGACTGAATCAGGGATCTGAGGTCCAGCCTTCTCTCTGCTCTAGATAGTGTGGTCTTGCTTCTCCTTGACTCTCACAAAGGTGCTCATGAAACTGTTCTGTGATCAGGTTAGGATGCTAATTTAATTGAAACTGTATCACTTTTCCTTTTGGAATATTTAAATTGCTCTGAATTGCCTCACTGAGTGATATCACAGCATAATATGAGAGTAGGGGGAAAGGTAGGAATGTGCAAGTCAGCAACCAAGGGAGTGCAAGGCCACCAAAAGCTGGACTCAAACTAGGTTAAGATGTTAAGAGCAAGCTTTTCTTTGGAGATATGTAAGGAAGCTCTTCTCTATGTGAAGAGGAAGTTTCTGAAGGAAACTCTACTGAAACTCTGGAGGATGCTTGGATATTATGGCTCCAATTACCTGTACTGGACTTCATAGGCCACAAGCATCAGACCTTGTAAGACAAAAGGAATGGTTAGTAGTCAGATGAGAAGCCATCACAAATCCACTAACTATGTTTTAGCCTCAGTTCTACTGTTTTGTATTTCTGCTATGATCCTCAACAGAAAAAGTGAAGGAACAATAAATAATCTTGGCATGAACTCTGGCTCTAAAATGAAGTGCACATGACAGCACAAGTAACACACAGCTACTTTCAATATTATTTAAGTTGAAAAATAGGCTAATAATGTCATCTGATACAGAACACTATACTGTTGAAGTCACAGTTGAAGGAGTTATTAGTCATTCTGTAGCAGAAATTTCTGTATGATTTAGGAGATTGAAGAAATTACAAGAAAATATAATTTTTTATGTTGCTGCCGCTGTAAGAGTGGGAAGAGGCATCTCTTTACAAACCATGTGATTAATTTCATCTTCCTTGGTAAGACATTATCTCTGACTTAAAGTGAGGAAACAGCACTGGTATTGCACAAATGACCTCCTCTGTGTGGCAATCACACATGAGGTTGAGGGAAATCACACTATATTTCTTATAAAATGAGGGTGAACACAGGAGTACTTTGCTGAGTCAGGATGTCACAAAGTCACTCTAGGGTCTGACAAGAGCCCCATAAAGGCTTGGGATAATGGTGCTAGGGACAGGGTCATTGGCCACTAAATCTCCCTGAAAGAAGTGTTCACATACATGAATCCTTTGAACAGATCCCAGGATAGAGCTGGTGTAGTCACAGTTATGCTCTAGGCTTAAGATGAGCATAAAGCCTGATTAATTGTGAGTGTCCAAAGCACAGCTGGCTGTTTGCATTACATAGGACACTCTATTATGATTTACACAGCTAAACTTTGACCTGCTTTATATACTGGATTATGTATGTGCACAAATATGTATTTGATTTTTCATCTGTTTTGTTGGATTTTTTTCCTTCTGTTTTTTACATTAATTTCTCCAGTTAGCATTTGGGAGACAGGAGAGACTTCCTAAATCAAAAAGCAGTGCTAGCAGTTTGCAATTACATAGATTCCATCAAAAAAACCAAAGGTGCCTATGAATAGGAGGCAGAAAACAGCCAAATTAAGCTTGCAGTTGCAAGAAATAAGTCCAGTTACTTCATTTTGCTTCAGTGTTTTATGCTTTTTGCAAAAGAAGAGCCACATTTTAATCTCCCTAGACTCATCAAGCAGTAAAATACAGTAGAAAAAGATCACCTCTATCTTTAAAATTTTCTTGCCTGAATTCTTTTAAGAAAGGGAAATGGTGCTATTAAAAATGAGATACTTAGTGAGGCCGTATCTTAGAGTCTAATGTAAAAACAAGTTGTGTAAGAATTCTCAGTCACGAAGCTAAGCCTCACAACAACTGCTCTGGAGTTCACTGGGCCTCTGCCATTCCTTTTATAGATGAATAATGTGAAGTTCACTCACAACATCAGCTCTGTGCAGCCTCACAGAGAGCTAAGTGTTGATTATCTGAAACCAGCTTCTCCAGCACATAATCAGATCACAAACATGTAACAGAGAGTACTGCATTCCAGGTAATACGGCATGATCTACTTAAGTGCATAAGCTATTGCAACTCATAAAAGTAGGTGAAGGTTGTTTAAAAACATAGTAACTGTTAAAGCAATTGGTGGACCAAAAAAATGAAGACCTCTGACAAGAGGGGAGATCACTGTTGTAACCAAACAGCTCAACAGGGCAAGTGCTTACACAAGGAGATGGGGCTTATCTGTGTCTGCTATGTGGCAGATTTGGCACAAGCAAAGTCAATGAGCAGGCTCAGGTCTCAAGCAGGTGTCCCAGTCCGCTGCAACCATACGGGCACTGCAACTCTCATGGCAACATTTCTGCAGCTGCCAGAAGCCCAGTTCCTGGGCCAAAAGCTGTCCCTGATTTATGACACTACAGAACAAAGATTCAGAAGAAGCAAGCAGACTTGTGCATATCTTGTGCAGCTGTGATCCTGCTCAAATCACGAGCAATATTTCTCTACAAAATAGAAAAGAACAGTTCTATCCAGTGTTTTGCCATTATAGCATTAACAGCTCTGGTAAACACAAGCATATATCACAGGCTGTTATGACAACTTGTGTCCAGACTCTTGGGGAAAAAAAAAAAAGAACTAAACTTAACCCTTTCAAAATCCGAACTGAACTTTTTACGTTTCTTCATACTCTACTTCTGCATCGGTCATTGATAATGTCACAGAAATATTTCTCCTTACAAGACATCAGCCTCAAGTTTCTAGGCTCTCCCTCAAATCCTCTAAACCTCCAGTTCATATCACAGAAAGAAAAAAGGAGAAACTTTCAAACATTCTGAGCATTTGCTTCACTAAAAAAAGGTGACAGTGCTGTCTGCTGACTTTTACTCTGCATACAGGAATTTATTTTACCCTGTGACCAGGAAGAACAGGTGGATGAGGCACTCTGCAGACAGCTAGAAGTAGCCTCACATTCACAGAGCCTGGTCCTGGTGGGGGACTTCAACCACCCAAGTATCTGCTGGAGGAACAACACAGCAGGGCATAATCAATCCAGCAAGTTCCCGGAGAGCACTGATGACAACTTGCCAACCCAAGTGACAGAGGAGGTGATGAGGAGAGGTGCTCTGCTGGACCTCACTTACCAACATGGAAGGGCTTGTTGGGGATATGAAGGTCAAAGGCAGTCTTGGCTGCAGTGACCGTGAGATGGTGGAGTTCAGGATCCTGAGCAGCAGGGCAAAAAGCAAGATCACAACACTGGACTTCAGAAGAGCAGATTTTGGCCTCTTCAGGGATCTACTTGAAAAAGTACCATAGAATAAAGGTCCTGGAGGCAAGAGGGTCCAAGAAAGCTGGTTGTTATTCAAAGACCACCTCCTTCAAGCTCAAGATCAGTCCATCCCAATGACCAAGAAGTCAGGTAAAAATGCCTGCATGGATGAACAAGGAGCCCCCGGCAAAATTCAAACATAAAAAGAGAGAATACAGAGGGTGGAAGCAGGGACAGGTAACCTGAGAGGAATATATAGACACTGTTCGAGCATGCAGAGACATGGTTAGGAAAGCCAAAACCCACCTGGAGTTGAATCTGGCAAGGGATGTCAAAGGCAACACAAAGGGCTTCTATAGCTACATTGGCAACAAAAGGAAAACTAGGGAAAATGTGGGCCTGCTGCTGAATGGAGCACAGGACATGGAAAAGGCTGAGGTACTGAATGCCCTCTTTGACTCAGACTTCTGTGAAACCATTAAGTTTAGAACTGTTATTCTTTATTTAAAATAAATACAAAAGTATAATAAAGGACAGTACAACCTTAACTTGCCTTAAATGTAACTAGCCCAGGGCATTATCATATAAACTAGTAACCACTATTCCATTTGCCAGCCAAAAGTGCCATCAAATAAGATTAAACATACCTAAGTAAAACAAATCATTTGATACACCAAAGAAAGATCAACATAATGGCACATGGAATTACTTTTCCAAACTGAAAATAAGAACAGAAATTACTTGTCCTCTGTAATGTTTTGGCTACTTTGTATCTGCTGGAGAGGGATATGCTGTGACAGTATGCCATTAGCTTCTCATTATCTGTATCTCTCATTCCTCAGAGTGAACGACGCACTAAAGCAAGTTGTCCTATAGAAGGAGAGCGGGAGAGTGGTGCTGTGTTTGTGGAGAATGAGCTCATGAAGGAAACAGCACACCTCACCTACAGTTCCAAACACTTTCGAACTACCACATCTCAAGTGTAGGACAAAAATGTCAATGATCTTTAATGTATATAGTTTTCAGCAACAACAATGATGTCAACAGCATCACATTTCTGTAGAACGTAAGCAAATGTCAAACCAGAGGCCGCTGGGAAGATACGTAGGCTGGTAGCATGTATGTTTTCATTTAAGCCATTGCACTCCTACAGTACCCAAGCACTCTGGCCAAGCTGTTCAACAAGGCTGCGTTTTTATGATGAAGGTACTATCCTGCAAGCACAGATTTACTGCAGAGTTGATTTTTCCTCAGCTTCCACCACCATTACTCAACACAGTATGCATAATCCCCATCTATGACCTATCAGCAGTCTTCATAACCCTCCTGCAGGCAATATAATTGAATCCAGCTCCATTCCTGAGCACCTACAAAGAATATGCATTAATGTTTCAGCTCCACCCTCAGGCAGAAATTACTCAGTCATGAGGCCCCATCAGAACCTCGACAGAATGAGGGTGAAGGGATAAGAAACTCCACTATCTGTAACTAGTGGAAACTTACTGAAGTTATACATGAAGAAGGAAGGCAGGCTCCAGATCCCATATCCGACAGATCTGCTTAGAAAAGAAACTCTAATCCATAAGAGAAGCTCTCCCGAGGCAGTGTAAACCTGTCCTTTTAGTACTAAGTGGAGTGGAATGATCTCTATATGCACATGCTTGTTTTCAAGTAATGTGCCAAGTAGCAGTTTGCCAGGAAAGCTTCCCTCATCCTTCCCTACTTACTGCTATACCAGCAGGGAAAGTGAGTCGTATACTGCCATGATGATGCAATGGAAATAATTATACAATATCCTACAGAGTGAAGACGAAGACCACAATAGGGCACTGCCTTTTCTTTCACTTCTAAAGAGGAGCAGAATGAAGAATTCCTTGCAAAGAATCCTGACATCATTTAGTATTAATTACCTGTCTACTGATTTCTTCTCTAAAGTGGATACGTTGGTAATGGAGCAACAATGAACCTAACAGCCCTGTATTCATATCCAGGAAAAACACTGCATGCGTTCCCACACCCCCATCAATTCTAGATTTTAGCTAAATATCACCCAGCAAAAAATCATCTCCCATTAACAAAATGCTTTCGTATTAAGCAGTAAAATAATCCCTCACTAATCAAGTGTATGTTCTCTCTCAATTTGTATATATAAAGGAGTACAACTACAGTTAATGGACTGCAGTCTATCTGCAATGCTGATGCTAAAAGCCTGACCGTTCCTGGTTTTCTGTACTTTCTACCATCCCCAGTGCTATTGCTCTGTCTGCATGAAGTTCAAGTTTCTTGTCCTCCTCTTCAAAGGCCTTCACTGTTTAGTCTTCTACTCACCTGCTTTTGTCTTAACATACTAATCTTCCTAGTCTACCTCTCCCACAGACATCCTTCTGCCCTCTTTTATTCTACTTATCCTAAGGTGGGGATATACTCAGAACTTATTTCCAAAGCCACAAAGTACCTTCTACTTCAAATCCTCAGTCAGAGCTGACCTAATCCGAGAACTCTTTGTCAAATATAGCCCTACTACACATTTATCTGTGCAGATACAAAGAACTGTGGCTCTTCCAGTTTACAATATTATTTCAATTAGTAACCGGTTGGTTTTTTTCAAATAAAAATAGATGAAGTGCAATTATTACAAAAGTTTGGATGTCCAAGATTGCTGGGTAAAGAGTTGTTACGAACACATAAAGTCTGTGACAAAACCTATCTGGACTACTGTTTCTCTCTTACAGAGCTGAAGCAAATAGAAAAAAGACTCCTCAGGAGCAAGAGTGCCAGCACAGGAGTCTGCCGAGTCACACAGGCTGTAAAGGTCCATGTCCTGGTTTCGGCTGGGATAGAGTTAATTTTCTTTCTAGTAGCTGGTATAGTGCTGTGTTTTGGATTTAGTAGGAGAAGAATGTTGATAACACACTCATGTTAGTTGTTGCTAAGTAGTGTTTACACTAGTCAAGGACTTTTCAGCTTCCCATGCTCTGCCAGGTGCACAAGAAGCTGGGAGGGAGCATAGCCAGGACAGCTACTCCAACTGGCCAATGGGGTGTTCCATACCATATGATGTCATGCTCAGTACATAAACTGGGGGTTGGTTGGGGAGGGGCGATCACTCCTTAGGGACGGGCTGGGCATCGGTCGGCGGGTGGTGAAAAATTGCATTGTGCATCACTTGCTTTGTATATTCTACCATTATTATTATTATTATTATTATTATTATTATTATTATTATTACTACTACTACTACTACTACTACTACTACTACTACTACTACTACTATTATTATTTTCCCTTCCTTTTCTGTTCTATTAAACTGTCTTTATCTCAATCCACGAATTTTACTTTTTTTTCCGATTCTCTCCCCCATCCCACTGAGGCGGGGGGGAAGTGAGCAAGTGGCTATGTGGTGTTTGGCTACCTGCCGGGTTAAACCACAACAGTCCTTTTTGGCGCCCAACGTGGGGCACGAAGGGTTGAGGTAATGACAGATCTGACCAAAGCGTGTTACGGCAAATTTGTTATAAGCATTCATTATGTTGCTGGTCACAATGTTGCTTTATTTGCTCTCAGAGTTGTCGGATTTGTTCTTGGAGTTGTGTCATGTAACACCTTACCTGCTGTATATACTGTTTATCAGTATTTATGTGCTGTTTATCACCTCTGGGAGATGGATTAAGGTTATCGCTTTGCTATACTGTGTAACACTGGCTTATGGTATGATAAACTTATTGGTCATGAGATTGTACTCAGCACTGCCGTCATCCCTGTGCTTTGGGAGCTATCTCTCGGAAACTATTAATAATTACACTTTTTACCTCTTCTCTTCGGAGAGCCAATTTACAGGGGAGACACTTTCCTATACCTTCCCTTTCACATCTTCAGAAACTCCTTTTTCTTCTATCCTCTTCATGAAGCCCTTCACAACAGTTCTTGAGAATTCTGAATATCCTTGGGATGTTCAAACAAGCATGTTCCTATTGCTATGTCTCCTGAATGTGGTTCAGGTCTTGTTTAGGGTTAAACAACTATTTAGGAATACTGTCCAGAGATCAACCCCAGCAACAAGCACTGTGGCTACTCAAACCCCGGCGACAGTCACTGCGGCTGAACCTGAGGAGCAACCCGTGCTGCTATCAGTTGCCCTTACACACAAGAAGAAATCTTGGAAGCGGAAGTCATCTCATCTAGAGAGGGAAGATGGAAAAGCAGGGCCATCAAAAGGAGAAGAGGAGGAAGAGGAAGAACTCATAAACGAGACGGAAACCACCCGACGCCTATCCCTGAATGAGCTGCAAGATATGTGGAAAGATTTCAGCCATCGTCCAGGCGAGCACATTGTCTCCTGGGATGGTGACGGGATAACGGGGCCAGTAGCCTGGAATTGGAGGGTAGGGAAGCCAAGCAGCTGGGATCCCTTTCTAGGGAAGGGGGCATTGACAAAGYGASTGGRMAAGGGGCACRAGYCYTCAGCCTCTGGAGGCAACTCCTGTCAGGTGTGAAGGAAAGGTATCCCTTCAAGGAAGATGTTATATATTGCCCAGGCAAATGGACCACTATGGAGAGAGGTATCCAGTGCCTGAGAGAATTAGCCGTGCTGGAGGTGGTTTATAGTGACCTGGACAGTGAGCAAGTATCCAGAGATCCAGATGATGTCCAGTGCATGCGACCCATGTGGCGGAAGTTGGTAGGAGCGCACCAGTGTCGTATGCCAACTCATTGGCAATACTGTCCTGGAAAGAGGAAGAAACACCAACAGTGGATGAAGCCGTTGGCAAACTCTGGGAATACGAAGAAAGTGTCTTTTCCTCCCTTGTCTCAGCTGTGGAGAAACTATCCCAGGAGGTCCAGCAACTCGAAGAGGATAAGTCCTACTCTCCACCTGCACGGACCAGTATCTCAGCTATTAGGAGTCAGCGTTCTTCTGCTCAAGAGAGAGGATACAGAAGGTATACACCACAGGGCACCCTGTGGTTTTACCTGCGTGACCACGGAGAAGACATGAGGAAGTGGGATGGGAAACCTACCTCAACCCTACAGGCACAGGTACGTGAGTTGCAAGGAAAAACAATCACACAAGGGGGTTCTCCCAGGAAAATTGCCGCTCCAGTTTCCAGAAAACACCTGTCTCATGATGGTCCAGTTTCCAGTGAACAATTCCCCAGACAGAGTAGAAGGGCTGATCTCACTTTGGATTGTAATGAAGAAATTCTTGACTCGTATTTACAAGAAGTGAGTAACGAATACTATGACCAGGACTAGAGGGGCCCTGCCTCCAGCCAGGTGGAGGAAAGGGACAACCGGGTTTACTGGACTGTGTGGATTCGATGGCCTGGCACATCAGACCCACAGGAGTTTAAGGCTCTCGTAGACACCGGTGCACAGTGTACCCTGATGCCATCATCAAGCTATAAAGGGGCACAACCCATTTGTATTTCTGGAGTGACAGGGGGATCCCAAGAGTTAACTATTGGAGGCCGAAGTGAGCCTAACCGGGAAGGAGTGGCAAAAGCACCCCATTGTGACTGGCCCAGAGGCTCCGTGCATCCTTGGCATAGACTACCTCAGGAGAGGGTATTTCAAGGACCCAAAAGGGTACCGGTGGGCTTTTGGTATAGCTGCCTTGGAGRCGGAGGAAATTAAACAGCTGTCYACCTTGCCYGGTCTCTCAAAGGACCYTTCTGTTGTGTGGCTGCTGAGGGTTGAAGAACAACAGGTGCCAATTGCTACCACAACAGTGCACCGGCGGCAATATCGCACCAACTGAGACTCCCTGATTCCCATCCATAAGCTGATTTGTTGACTGGAGAGCCAAGGAGTGATCCGCAAGACTCGCTCACCCTTTAACAGTCCCATATGGCCAGTGTGAAAGCCTAATGGAGAGTGGAGACTAACAGTRGACTAYYGTGGCCTGAACGAAGTCACRCCGCCATTGAGTGCTGCCGTGCCGGACATGCTAGAACTTCAATACKAACTGGAGTCAAAGGCAGCCAAGTGGTATGCCACCATTGATATCGCTAATGCGTTTTTCTCAATCCCTTTGGCGGCAGAGTGCAGGCCACAGTCTGCTTTCACATGGAGGGGCGTCCAGTACACCTAGTGCCCCAGGGGTGAAAACACAGCCCCACCATTTGCCATGGACTGATCCACACTGCACTGGAGCAGGGTGAGGCTCCGGAACACCTGCAATACATTGATGACATCATTGTATGGGGCAACACAGCAGAAGTAGTTTTTGGGAAAGGGGAGAAAATAGTCCAAATCCTTCTGAAGACYGGTTTTGCCATAAAACAAAGTAAGGTTAAGGAATCAGGAGATCCAGTTTTTAGGAAAGAAATGGCAGGACGGATGTCATCAGATCCCAATGGATGTGACCAACAAAATAACAGCCATGTCCCCACCAACTAGCAAAAAGGAAACACAAGCTTTCTCAGGCATTGTGGGCTTTTAGAGAATGCATATTCCAGATTACAGCCTGATTGCAAGCCCTCTTTATCAAGTGACCCGGAAGAAGAATGATTTCAAATGGGACCCTGAGCAACAACAAGCCTTTGAACAAATTAAACAGGAGATAGTTCAGGCAGTAGCCCTTGAGCCAATCTGAGAAGGACAAGATGTAAAAAATGTGCTCTACACCGCAGCCGGGGAGAATGGCCCTACCTGGAGCCTCTGGCAGAAAGCACCAGGGGAGACTYGAGGTCRACCCCTGGGGTTTTGGAGTCGGGGATACAGAGGATCCAAGGCCCTCTATACTCCAACAGAGAAGGAGATATTGGCAGCATATGAAAGAGTTCGAGCTGCTTCAGAAGTGGTTGGTACTGAAGCACAGCTCCTCCTGGCACCCCGACTGCCGGTGCTGGGCTGGATGTTCAAAGGGAGGGTCCCCTCTACACATCATGCAACTGATGCTATGTGGAGTAAGTGGGTCRYRCTGATYRCACARCGGGCYYVRAYAGGAAACCCCAGTCGCCCAGGAATCTTGGAAGTGATCACGAACTGGCCAGAAGGCAAAGATTTTGGAATATCCCTAGAGGAGGAGGTGACATGTGCTGAAGAGGCTCCACTGTATAATAAACTACCAGAGAATGAGAAGCAATATGCCCTGTTCATTGATGTGTCCTGTCATCTTGTGGGAAAGCATCGGAGGTGGAAGGCTGCAAGTCGTAGAAACTGCTGAAGGAGAAGGTGAATCGAGCCAGTTTGCAGAGGTGAAAGCCATCCAGATGGCTTTAGACATTGCTGAATGAGAAAAATGGCCAGTACTTTATCTCTAGATTGACTCGTGGATGGTGGCAAATGCCTTGTGGGGGTGGTTGCGGCGCCTGTTTTTCTAAATTTCTAAAATTTGTTTCTTCTGAAGTTGAACATAAGCTGCAGCAACATAGTGCTAAATTCTTTATCCCAACTCACTTGCTTTTAATAAACAGCTCCCTCAATTTGTAACAAAGGTATATAGTACACTCCTACGCTTTCGAGTTGGGTATCTGCAAAACAGGTAACATCAGTTCACTCCTCTTGATAAATACACAAACACCAATTAGCTAAAAGGCATTATATGACAATATTCAGGGCAGAGTAACAACATCCTATAAAGCATAAGGGATTTACTTAAAAGGTAGATTAATCAGAAATTACACTGAATTTAAGTAAAACAGGCAGGGCTTCACTTCAGAAGATAAGAACACTTGGCATTTCCATTATCCTTTTGTTAAAACATAGGTCCACAAATGCTGATTAGATGTCTACCTCCTAGTTAGGAACCTAGCCTCCAAAAAAGTCAAGAGAAACAACCTTTGCAGTCAAGACAAGTTAAGAGACCAGGTGGAGGGTAGTTTTTGAAAGGACAGATAGCTGTGTGAATCTGGGGCTAAGTAGTTAACATAGGCATACAAAAATTCTGGGTGTTGTCTCCAAAAACATGTAGACACAGCTACAAATTTAACTAGAGACTTATTCTGTTCTCATTCATTTCAAACATGACTAGGAATTTGATCAAACAGGAGGAAAAAGTACTTCAATCTTTTGTTGCAAAAGAAAACACAAAAGAAAATGTACTGGAGATGATCAGTGCTGTGTACTCACCATAATCCTGTAAAATCACAAGCAAAAATAAGTACATAAGCAAACTGCAAAATGCATTTACCAACTTCTATTCAATGCCAAGTTCTGAAACATCTATTCCTTATTTCTGCTCCCTTACATACATAAATTTGGTATTCTACATTTTAACTTGACAGGATTTCTCACTTGAATGCTTATGATTTACAACATATTTGCCTTCTAATTTACCGGAACTGCCTTTTTATCTGGGGGGATTTACCTAAAGCTGTTTCCATATGTTTTGAGCTCTAAGCTTGAGACCACGGATTTGGAACTGCACAATGTTTTGCTATTGGGCAGGTTGGCATAAATCCCACGTGCGGTGTTTATTCACATAATACCTCCAAGATGCTTCAGCAGGATACCTCCTATGAGTCAAGCAAGCAGCATGTAGCAAGATGGTGTTTTCCAACATTATAACTAGAGTCTACACTCAAGAGGTGAAGGGTATGTCACTGTTTTGTCCCCAGTAGATCACAATAGCTTTGTGCCAAATCCTACTCACCTTACTCATTCATGAGAGTTATTGTCTCACATTACTCTCAAACAAAAGAAGAGATCGACTGTTTTTAATGCTTCCACCTTTTCAGCAAGGACACAACTTGCTCCTGGGAAATGCAGACTGAGCCAAATCTCACCCACAGTGTGAGACGCGGATGCCCAACTCCTGTCTCACGCCATGCAGCAGCAAGCCTGCATGTCACAGAGTCGCAGCACTGCACTGTGGCCTCTCTCCCATTCTCCGACACCACCTGCCAGGCTCTGTGGATTACAGAGCTAGGAAGAGGTTTCCACAGTGTCCTGTGGTTGGAGGTATGCTACATATGGAGGCTCCACCCTACCCCCTCCTCCTTCTGAGAAAGGAGGTATCTCTATTTCCCAGTCACATAGGTCTCAACTCAGGAAAACAGAAATTTGAGAGGTCCGACCATAGGATTAGATAAAGTTCACAGTGACTCAAGGGTGAAATCCTAGCCCTAGTGACATCAGCAGAAAAACTCTCACTGACTTGAGGGCCAAGATTTCGGCCCAYATCCCAAACTAAAGTGTTTTTTAAGCCGATGAAATTCAGGCTCTGATCCTGTAGGAGATTTATACACCTTTCACTTCACATACTGAGCAGTTCAAATTCAACTGAACCATTAACATCAAGTAAAGTGACGCTTGTTGGTAAGTTTTAGTGAGATCCAGTCTCTAATTGTAAATACAACCTTAAGATCTCACACTGTAGTGAAAGGTTTCAAACAGCACAAAAGCAACGCCAGGGTTGCTTGCTTCGGTTTTTTTTCTTTTTACTTACTTTTGTCTGATCATCAGCTTTAAATACATAGCAGATACTTCGCTGATTTGCTGCTCCATCCTTTATCAGACAAGCGAAGTAGCTTGGATCGTGGCTGTTGTGAATCAGTTTGTGGACATGCTGTGGCTTGTATTCAAACAAACTTGAACAAATCAACGGATCCCACTGCTGGATTTTCCCTGTGTCTGGTTCACATCGCAAACTCGCTGGTGAAACATAAAGTCGGATTTGGCTCACACTAGGTTCTTCTTTGGAAGGCTTTGTACTGAGCATCCGGATCTCTGCCACAATCCAAGGCAGCATTGACATGGTGGTTAGGGAATGCACTGGCAGAGAACCAACGAGCTGGAGACTGAAACTTGCTGAGAAATCACTAGGTGTTTGATACTTTTTAACTTTGAATATTATTGGCTCCATTTTACAGTCCTTTAGGGAACCTGGACTAATTCACCAATATTTCAGTTCCATGGAAGGACGATATCTAGTTGGTTCCTTTGATTAAGGAACAGAAGAGTTCTGAAAGGAAAAGAAATGTTATGTAGTTGCTGGAACCCTATTAAAAATGAACTGTCAGTAGCACAAATATTTAATAGCTTAACATCACAAGACACATACTGATTACCTACCATGACCTATCTAGCACATTTCTCCTACATTGGACCTTACTATTTCAGGTCCAACAAACATAATAGTACTAAATACATTGCTTGGAAACAAGTCAGTCCTGATTTAAAAGTTACTTTACCACCCTTGCTAAACCATCTGTTGAGTAACTAAACTCAAAAATGCACATTCTTTCTAGCCTGTGGCTGTTTCATGGGCAGGCACATGTGGATCACACTGGCCTATTTCAATCCTATTATCACAGAAAGAACTCAGCTGAGCTATTCTGACCTTCATGACAGTTGAAGTCAGTGCTTGCTGAGACACCTTCACATTTGAAAAAAAAAAAGAAAAAAAAAGGTCATCTTTCTTGTTCATAGGTGGATGATTTTGAATTTGGCTACTAACATGGAGTTGTTTCCTTGGGTATAGTTTGCCAAGTGATCATGGGCTGTCGCCCACCAGACTTTTTCATTAAATAACACCCCAGAAATCATTGTCATCTGAAAATGCTAGCAGTAGTCAACTGACTGATTGCTGATAAACCTGTCAGCAGAGATGAGCAACAATGCTTACAGCATCCCACTAAAAAACAGATGATGATTCACAATTCATGATTGCATTTTAAGGCCTGTCAGCCAGCCAGGAATACTTAATGTTTGCCACACTGATATTGTATCATTTTCATCTCTTAAAATATCAAATGGAACCAAGTTACATACAACCCTGTTATAACCCTGTTATACCCAGCATCTACTACCACTACTGTTATTACATATTAGTAGTTTTAGTAACAAAATCCAATAATTGCATTTATCTATCAATTTCGTTTTGCAAATATAGTCTACGAAAACACATAGATTGGCATTTGTTACACTACCATGTTTCAACTCATTAATTGAACCTGGTTTCAGCTGTTACATTACTTTATGCGAGACTGATGAGAAGCTGACAGGCCTATAATTGCCTATGTTTAAATACCATGACACGAGTTTACCCTCAGCCTTCTGAGAGTTTCCCATGAAAAGACCTATTAAAAAAAACATGAGCAGTCCCAAGAACTCCTTACAAAACATTTTCAATTATATATGAACAAGTATTTAATAAATGGCATCTGTTTACTGTGGCAACAGTATTTCTTGTCTTTGTTCATCTACAAACATGATCAAAAATAGCAGTATTTTTCTCATGAGTTTTCATTAAACTTTGTCCTTTATTTGTCCTTGTAAAAATATTTTCAAACTGAGTTTCTAACAGTGCTTCACCTTGCTGAAAATGAAAGGAAATTTCAGGATTAAAAAAAAAACTTAAAAAAAAATTTCAAGATGGAAATTCATTTTGAATTAAACAAGTGTTTAAAATGCAACCCATTTGCAAATGTCCGAGTGGGGAAAAATGTTTCTGCAGCAACTGGCAAACTGTAAAAACAAGAGAACTGCAGAAACCACGTGTTTGGGTACATTTACTTTTTTGGAACTTTTGCATCTTTTGACAAATGAACTCTGTGGCAACATTACCAGTTCCAAGGATGCCAAATTTAGCAAGAGAATCCAATAGTGCAGGTTTTAAAGACACTATTTGAAGAAATCATCATAAGTAGCATTCTAGATATGTAGAACAATTTTTAAAAAGCCTTTTTATAGACCTCTGTGTGTGTGTGTGTGTGTGTGTGTGTGTGTCTGTGCGTGGGAAGTGTGGAAAAAAGGGCCATGAAAATCCAGAATCTGTATGCCTCATTTCAATTATACTACAACTCTTTTTCAATTATTTTTTTGTTTCACAAAGCAAGAAAACAACCATCTTTAAGATGAATATAAATGCATTGCATCGTATGGGACAGCAGCTTCAGGAAGCTTTTTTACACTTTATCAACACAGACTGCTAAACACAATTATCGTTATAGTGTTGCATCTGTCAGGAATCAGAATGGTCTCTTCTTCTTTGACAAACTATTACAAATTTTTTCTCCTTAACTGTAACAATGAAAGTTATATAGTTAAGTTCAGCAACTGCAAGGAAGATTGGATTCATTCATAACTACAATGGTGTGTAGTCCGAAACACATAAAAATTAAGTTTTTAGCTTTTAGTGTTCTTGTCATTTAGTGGCATACATAATAACCTCAGAATAAGAAAGCCTAAGAAAACTCCATTCTTAATTGAAAACAGGAGAACTGAGCTACCGCACGCATGATGACCTATTAGCCACATACTTTTTGTAACCATATTTCTCAATTGTGTTTTCTCAGAACTCTTTTTAAAAATGCAATAAAATACATGTAAAAATACAACAAAGTCATCCTCATTTAAATCAACTTTTCAAGGAAGAGAAGTTTCATTTGGATTACCACCATCTACCATGCTCTTTTACCCCAGACCTACAAGGCACTGCAGCCTCAAATAGGAATAAATATCATAATATAATACATTATTTTGCATGCTAACTCTAAGGACTGAATAGTATTTAAAAAAAACAGGTTGATACTCTGTCATACTTCAACAAACACTGTACTGCTGGAATGTATTTAATATAAATGCAAAGCTTCTTGGCATTCATCTCTTTTTAACAAAATAAACACCTTGCAAAGTCAACAGCATAAATACTCCAATGTCTGCATTTGTTATTTCTAAAGAACAACAGTTAATACTAAATCAAAACAGTTAACTAGAAGTCAGAATGCTAGTTTTTTTTCCTAACGTTAAGAGGGGCTAAAAGTGCAGTTTCTCAGAGCACAAATTTAGCAGCACCAGAAGGTCTCCTTATCTAACCCATATCGTTCTGTATGTTACCATTCTGCATGTTACCGTTCTGCATGTTTCATCTCCGTTTTCCAGCCATCCTTTCTTTGTTTCCTCCTCCTGTCACCTTTATTTTAATTTACATCAAATCCCACCAGAAATTATATCAATTTCATGCTGCTGGCGTTATTGTCCTTTAAGTTTACACCAAGGACTAGGTTTTACTTCAAGACCATGAAGTATTTATGTACATGCTTAATTTAGACCTAAAAATAGTTCTGTTCATCTCATCAGGCCTATTCCCAGCCATAAAATTAAGCACACATTATGGCCAAAGAGTGTCTGTGCTCTGAGCCCGTCCATGTCTGCCCTGACTCCACCACTTGGAATTTTGGCACCTTCACCACTCAGTTCATCCCCTCTAAAACTTGGCTCTGCAGGCGCCATACCTGTTTACCATCCATATTAGTACAGTAGGCTCGAACAAGCTTCCTATTCCTCCCAAGTGTCTGTCTGATTAACTCACAAACAGCTTTGTCAAAGCAAATGCTTACTTCACCTTTAATCCAAGAGAGAATAGAAAAGGTATAAAAATAAAACGGCCCACTTGTTTCCTTCCACCTAAACTTTGATGTTCCCTTGACAGCTCTAAGTGCCATTCAGCTCCGTTACTCTGGGTTGGGAGAAACTGCCAGGCTTTGCTTCGCACACGGGCTGAATGGCTCTGGTTGTTCTCCCAGTGCTCACGGACATAACTGGGACAGCTGCTCTTTGTCGCCTCCATCAGCATCTTCTGAAGGATCTCCATTGCCCTTGCACTCAGAGCTGAGAAAAGCTTGAGTGGCACTCCTCAGCTAACAGCTTTGCTGCTGTCTGAGAAATGTTAATGTTCTCCAAACTGTATCTTAATGTTGCCACTGTTTAACCTGCTTTGATTTAGCTGGGTTTGCTCCATCAGCATAAAAACAGCCAGGCAAACTGTAGCACATATGACATTTACACAAACCACACTAATAAATCTAACCCCACCTTCTATACTAGGAGACACCAGACTGACTCACTAATGTGAAAGATACACATGGGAACATATGCGTGCTCTTTGTCCTCAACTTCTCTTTCACTGTGATCAACCCAGCCACTTCTCACAAGCAGAGAGCAGGCTTAGAAAGCATGCAACACTATGCTGATAGTCCTGTTCTAGCAAAATCTGACGCTGTGTTTTAAAAAAAAAATATGTATCAGGCTCTTGTTCTCCCAAATTAAGTTGTATTCTCATCTTTTTATGTCACCAGAAACTAAAAGGGACGCCTTCAGAGAGAAGTCAGGGTGATGGCAGGACAGCTACAAAATGATGAAGGGGACAGCTACAAAAATTAGTACTTCTGCCATTCTGGACCCCAGGTTCTCCCTGCGTGAAGGTAGATGTCTAAGCAGCTGTGCATCATGCAGGACAGCATTCCTCAAAACTCACCTTCTCTCAAGAGACCAAAGACTTTATCATGAGGACAAGGTACAGGGTCTGGGTGCCTTTCGGCTAGATGGGGCCAGGTCAGATTTGAGGTTAGGAAGGAGAATCTTGCAGGGTACAGAGAACAGACTGTGTTATTAACCTGGGAGGGTGGGGCACTGGAAATCAGGTTTTGGCAGCTGGGGGAAAACCAGGCAGATTTGGGATGGACTCAAACTAATACAGAAAAAAAGGCAAAGAAGGGAGAGAGATTGTTCTAAACCAAAAGAACACATGCAAATTAAAAAAAAGCAGAAACTACAACAGTGGTGAAGAGTTGTTCTTCTGTTGTTTCTTCTGGACTGGACTAAATTCAATACAGACATGCGGCCAAAAGTTTCAGACTCCTGTTCAGAACACAGGTAACTATTGACCTAAGCAATCCTTCACTCTCCTCCAGCTCTTCCCCTGGTCTGGTAGCAGTTGGAGTTCTGGGACCCACAGCAGAACTGACAAGTTTAGAAGATGAGTCAAGCAAGGAAGCAGTCAGAGCTTCCACACATCAGTGATTAAATGAGGAGTTTGACCTGTGAGTTGTTGAACAGAAAGACCCCAGCTTCCTCAGCCTTTGCAGTTCATCTGAGAGACAACTGTGCAGTTACTCAAGATCAGGCTGCTGACATGACAGCAGTTTTTTTCTGTAATTCGGTTTTCTGTCTCCCCTCCAAGAAGCTAGGCAAAACTTCCAACGATATAGCAAGGTCTTGTGAAAAACAGCTGGTCTTAAAGAGCACAAATTTGTTCAGCTCTTCTCTGCACGGCATTAGTGCTGAACGCTGCCGACAAATGGAACCAGAGGCACTGGTACCGACTGCACTTCACCGCTGACTATTTTAGCAGAAATATCATACTACTTAAGGATTATGAGGAGCCCTGGCCTGCAGCCAGAGCTCTGGAACGCAAGCCTGAACTAAATACCACTCCTCTCCCTCTCTGTCTGATCCCTGACCGAGATTTACATTGTCTTCACTCATGCTGACAGATTTCTCTATCCACCTAGCAGGATATATAGAAAAACTCAAATGAGAATATGTATTAGGTATGTCATGATATGGTCACCGCTGAGAAGAGGTCCTTTTATGTTTCCATCAATATGCAGGAAATTACTCTCTTCTCTGGTATCACAACACAGCATCCATTAGATCCTTCTATGGGGCAGCTAGTTGCAAGCTTTATCTTTTTTCTTGAGGCTTCAAACAACGTTTTTGGCCTGTTTCCTATAGTTAAATAAGATTGTATAGATATCATACCACCGGTTGCTCTCAGTTTTCAAATAGTTCTAATTTAACTCAAACTGGCACTTGGAATCACGATACGCCCTTCTGTTGCAAGGATGTTCTTTTTATCTCTTACTACTTATTATCTGCTGTTTCCTTCTGGAGCTATGGCTTGCTGTGGGCAACAGCATGTGCAAGTCCAGAAGTCAATTCGCCTCAGAAATTATTTTTAATTTCCAATATTTTTTCATATACATGCATTAAATGCTGACTTTTAGAAGACTATTTTCAATGCCGTCAGCAGCTTCAGACGTGGCCCTGAATAATGTTTCACCATGTACTCTGAGCGAATCATTTGGTTTTGTGGCAATAATCACACCTAAAATATTTACTGATACAGCCAGCATTTATATCACTCCTCAAATAGGTTAAAAAAATTAAATAGACTATTAATTAAAAAAAATCCAGCAAAATGTTAATATGTTCTTGATTATAAACATAGAAGTTTATAATCAACTATCAAATGAAGAAAATAGCTCCCTGTTCCTGCCCTTGACACCTGTTGCTATTTCCTTAATAGAGTCCACAGAAATTAATATGCTGATGATTGAGGTCTTCTGAGTCAGCCTCATACGGACCTGAACAATATATTGGGCTGTTCTACCACTGCAATGCACTAAAAAAATTTTTGTAAAAGAAAGCTTGCTAGGTAAATTACATTCTGAATGCCATTCCTTTTTATTCAATTGCATATCCACAGCCAAAATACTTGTATCCAACTTTTCAGTTAACCAAATTATAAAGTGAAAAACGTGTCAAGCCATCCACATATCATTGAATGCGTTTCACATTCCTTCCAGCCTGTCATTTTTCTCACCTGCAAGCATTTCTACTTTTGCATATTACCTATGACTTTCAGCATTTCTATAAAACAAGCTGTGATGAATTTCTATTTCAGCACTTACAAGTGTTAAAAGTATAATCATATTCATCAGCCTAGCGGTATTTGCTATTCAGGAGATGTATATTTTTATAAATTTTGACCCATGATGTTCCATTCAATCTCTGGGCTTAATGGCAGGCGCAAATCCCACCATCTGCACTGCTAAAGGTTCCTACAGCAGATCTGCCATATTAGCCTCTCTCCCAAATACAACACAGCATACAAAGGTCTCAATCTTTTCAAACTGCACTATAAATAACTACATTTGTTTCATACCTCTCACGAACGCGGTTTCAAGAGATCATTCCCTTGTTAATTTAGTATGCGAATCTAATGGGCCATAAAAATACTGCGCCAATGTGTGGGGATTTTAAGGTTGAACTCCAAGTGTGCTGCTGTAGGAAAGGTTAGTTTTATCCTATGGGAAGAGTCGCGGTGTTGCTCTAAGAAGGAGCAGGTTCTGGGAGGAGTTACACCGAGCGATTTTGCATTGATGGGTGAGGAAGGTGCAGGGAAGAGAGAAAAACAACTAAAAGCAGACAGTGGCACATCAGGTCAATCTCAGATTAAATTCAAGCAGGTCTTTTGGTTATTCTGACGAGAAGCCAGCTCTCCCAGGACCCTGCGAGCTGAGAAGGGCACCGCCGTGCCCGCTCCGCTCCCGCCCGGCCGTCCCGTCCCGTCGCCCCGCAGAAATACTGTCCCCAGAGCAAGTGCTGCGACTTCCCCAGGGGCTCCGTTACGACCGACAGCGCGATCCTGCCGCGACAGATGGGAGGGCGGCAGCCCATCCTACCCACGCCGCGGGCAGGGAGTGGGGCCTCGGGCCGGACCCGCCACCCGCCTCACAGCCGTTGCCTCTCGGCCGGCCGGAGGCTTGTGCCACYTCAGAGTCTGGGCACAGAGCACGCACCAGCCCGCCAGCCCACAGCCGCCCCCGCGGCGGGGTGCCTAATTTGTCGCTTCAACTCTTTCACTTCCTCAAAGCTAAAAACCGCTCTTCCTCCTTCCCTCCCTCTAAAAACGCAGCTCGGCCCCGCCAGCGCCGCTCCCCCGCGCCCGCCGGCAGTGGGGGCACGGCGGCCCCCACCGCCGCCCCGGCCGCGGCCCGCGGCCGTCCCCCGCCAGGCCTGGAGCTAGGGCCAGGGTCTGACCGGCCGCCGCCGCCGCTTGCCGCCGCCGCCGCTTACCGCCGCCTCGCCGCCGCAGGATGTGCTCGCTGCAAGGAAGTGCCTTCGGCGGGCAGCGGTCGCGGGCTGTCAGGCGCCGCCTGCCCACCTCCCGCTGAGGGGAGAGGGGCAGAGAGCCGCTAACGGACGCCGGTCCGGGGGAGGGGAGGCCACACCAGCGCCTCAGGGCACCGGCAGCGCGGGCGCCCCGACCGGGCCGGACCGGGCCGGCTAGGGGGCTGCTCGCCGCCTCCTGTTGCTGTCCACCCCGGTCAGGACGGGCCGCCCCGCCTCGGGCTGTCCGCACCGCCCCTACCTGCCGGCGGTCCGGGCGGGAGGAGGCGGGGGAGGCCGGGCCGCGCACCCAGCGGCTGCCGCTCGCCGCCTCCCTCCTCCCGCCGCAGCCAGCGCGGGCGAAAACAGCAACAGGCGGCGGGTCCCCGGCCCGGCGGGGGCGGAGAGGGACAGGCGCCCGCCAGAGGCGGCCGGCGGCRGGCAGCCGGGGACAGGCGGGCGCCCATGTCGCGACAGGCCCTGCTCCCCCGGCCCGTTTCGTCCCTCTCGAGGAGGATTTCGGCGACGCTGCCCCGCGTGTCTGTCACAACCTCTCATCTCCCGCAGAAAACATGCCAGTGTCGCCTTGCCGTAGTGAGCCCGGGTGGGCCGCGAGGTTAGCCGAAGTTGCGAGCACAGAAGGTAAGGCGGGAACCCTTTTGAAAGGGAAGTTTGCTCACAAAACTGGAACTAGTCCGCCACCTGGAATCGGGAAGCAGGCAAGTCCCCCTCAGGTCTGGGCCCAGCCCTGGCCGTGGGGCAGCCTTCCACGGGCCCACCTTCTTCTCTGTATCCCCTTCGTGCCTTCCTCCCACTTCTTCCGTGCACGAGAAGCCTCACATATGTATATATGTATAAAAAATGACTGTAAGAGTTGGCACTAGTTGGTCTTCCAGTTGCCAGAGAGGATAAGGCATGAATGGATCCGGAGACTTAATTGTACTCCTCTTTACTGCTCTTTCCAGATGATCAAGGCACCCTACATTCTGGTTCTGCAAACCACTTTTGCACTCAATTAATTTCAAGTCTTCTTGGCAGTAAGACCACTGATTTACTTACTTTTAAGTCTGTGCACATTTGTAGAATCAGAGCTTTCTCAAGGAAATTCGCTCTGCTGCTGCATGTGTGCTATGCTGTGAGGGGAACAGTCAAGCTGTCAAATGCAAGCACAATGTTGCCCCAGATTATGAAAAACAAGTCACATTTTGGTATGTAAGCACATCCCCTACTTGCAAAGTGTAAGGTGGTTGTATTTACATTGCTTTTGCTTGCTAGGTGTACTTCTATAGGATCACTGACATGCAAATCAAAGTATGAAAGCAGCAGTTCCCTCAGAGCACTTGTTCCCAATCTGTACTCAGTTCATGGTTTGCTCCTTCTCCTTCAGACATGGGAATAGGTATGAGTGCCTCATATTTTCAATGACATCCTTTGTATTCCTTGGGAATAGGAATGCCACCTCCCTGCAAACTGTGCCTAAGTCTTTAAACCATCACTGCTAAGGACAACACTCTTACTCCAGTTATCACCCACCAACCTCAGTATCTGAGCCAAGTGTGTCCTTTTGATTGTTCTAAGCCTGCTGCCTGAGCATTGAATGCCTCTAGCAATGACGTTATGGAAGATGGCGAACTGCAATCCCCACCCAGACAGCTCCAGCACTTCAGCCAAGGCTCATGCATTCCCAAATTACCAACCAATGATCTTAGGAAGACTTTTTTTACTGCTTCACTGTTGCATTTTAGAAGGTGATAATGAAACGGATAAGGATCCTACAAGACTATTTCTTGCTGCTTGGAAAATCCCTGAACAACAGAAGTCAATACTAGAGCATCACAAATACAAATCCTTTCTTCCTTTTCCTCTTTGATAGCTGGGAAAGAAATTGGACTGTGCCTGAACTTATTCATGGGGCCCTCTATTATTTTTCCTGTTATCTCTAGCTCAAACGTTTTAATTCTTTGCCTAGCAGAGTTTTTGTCAAATTACTCATGTTCTGATACAGTATTTTATAAGCAAAGTAAAATGCCTTGGTTAAGAACTACACTTACATTGGTTTAATAGTTCCATTTGCTCTAATTTTGAAAAAAGTCCCCTTTTTTTCATTCAAGTAGACATAAAATATTTCCTTACAGTTAACCGGAGACAAAACAAACCTGAAGTGTTTATAACTTGACTTCAACACCTTGAAAAACTTCAGGAACAGTCACTCATTATCTGTTTAATACAGCCAATCTTCTATAATGCTTATTGGTAAGGTGTAGTAAAAATATAGTATCTGAGTGCCTCAAAAAGAAAGGAAATTTTAGTATAACATTTGCAACGTTTTGTGATAATTTTATTTTAGAATATTTTCCTTTTTTTATTAAGACTAACTAAAAAATCCAAGTAATAAAAATACAAGATCTGTCAATGGTTTTAAAAGGTATTAGTCTGATGTCTGTCACCAGCTCAACAACAGATGAAAATGTCATAATAAGAACAACATATTACTAATGAGATAGAGTGGAGAAATGCACAGGTCACAGTAAGCATCTGGAGCAAACTCCACCATGTTCAGCAGTGTACATGTAAGTGACCATTCATTTCAGTGGTGGTAATACAGACTTAGAACACTGCTATGACAGAAATCAAACTGTTTGCAGAGAGGGTTTTAGAAACAATGCACAAGAGTTTAAAGCAGTATCAGATGAAACAACGAGCATTTAGATATGAACACACTTTGGTGTGACTGGTGATAACACGGGAAAAACACAAGTCTCATGGGACAAAAGAGTGCTTCTGAATAGCCATGTGGTAAACCTGCAACTGTTCTTCATGGTCTGTCCTTGCAGTAGAAGGGTATTTTAATGTTATGTAGCTCATGAGCTACGTAAGGTGATAAGGAAATGTAGAAGATGGGATTGTGCGTAAAGTCACCTTCTCTTTCTGGTTTTAGCACCTATCAGGTCTGCAAGATGTGGTCCCCCATTCTCATGATTCAACATCCACACTTTCCTGAAGATAGGTATTTAGGTGCTTTATTTGAAGAACAAAAAGGTCATTCTGTCTTCTATGTCTGTTTATCCAGGATGCGGGAAGACCAGTTTTTTTTCTACTCAGCTTGAGAGTGTTCAGCCTGCCTCCCATGAAAGTCTCCTAATCATCACCCTCCAGGCTACATTGGACAGCATTCCTTCTCTCTGCTTCCTGATGAAACTGTTGCTTATGTAGGGGGAAAAAAAGTTTCATTTGTAAAAACAAGAAGAAAACCAGAATGGGGGTCATACGTTCCAGTCCCTACAAAGTAAACACTTCTATGTGTTCCAGGGTCTGGAATCCCTGTATTCAGGTGAAAGCCCTGAGCACCAGACTTCCTAATAATGTTCGATTTTCTGAAACAGGAAATCTCTGTTCTTTTTTCCTTCACAGGCTAGTTTTTCTTTACAGTAGCCTATTAACTAAAACATACTACCATCACATTAACCTTTTCAGACTGAGGAGGAAAATCAGCCTGGGCTTTCCACATCCTGCAAACATAATCTATAAAAGAACACCAGTTTAACCATTATCTCTTTGTCCAGTCACACTTTAAAAAAATGCAAAGAAAATCCCACCACTGCCTTTTGTACAGAAACTGAATATACAGGCTTGTATGAGGCATGCTATGAGAACATGTAGGCAATGAAGGCTCTCTTGTAGGCTAAGGAGGAGAAGCAACTACTCACTTGATGCCAGTTGGGGTAGGATTGTAGATCAGTACAAATTTAGGCTGAACGTGCCTGGCCATGGGTGAGGGCAGAACTTGGGGCTGCTGTGACTGTGGATTCACCCTTTGAAGTACCCAAGGCAAATGGGAAGTTTTAAGTTTCCACCCGAGCTGCTTTCAGAGTTCAAGTTACTCAATCAGCAGTTGAGCAATAACATTTTGGATTATGAATTTGAATGCAGGCACCTACATTGTGCTTCAGTTGCATTATAAGCCTCTGTGCTTTTCCCTCTGGATTACGCATAATGATGAATTTCTACTGCTATTATATAAAACAGTCTAAGTCTATTTGTGATTTGTTTCATGTAAATCTGTTTAGTACCTTATTAAGGGCATGATACTAACTGTTCTGCAGTCCTTTGACTTAAGTGAGCTCTGGATGAAGTACTACATTCTTACCCAATGACATTGTATCTCCAGATGCTATTTATATATAGTTCCAGACATTCCATAAACAAAATTTGAATGATAACTGTTATTATAGCACGTTTGCTTATTTCACATGCTGTAGGAATGCATGCCAGCGACATTAGTTAGTGATTATCTTCATAGACAAGAGGCTCTCTGTTATCACTGATCATGATTAAGGACACAAGAAAGAGTTGAGCTACCGTTACAGATCCTGCCTGCTGCCTCTGTGGTTTTGCGCATTTCAGATGTCATGATTAATCCTCCCTCCCCTTCATTCCCATAAATACATTTGAAAATATCTTACCAGTGATTGTGCGAGTATTTTAAGCTTTTCCTTTTGTTTGGAAGCTGCTGTTGCTATGCCATCATTTATATTACATTTTATTTAGGTGGGTGTTAGGATACGATTGGACAGTTTAATAGGCTCATCCCATTATGCACAGTGTTCTGATGGTGCATGACCTCATTTCAGTTACCTGGCAATCGCTATACAGAAGAGAAATGTTGGCTTCCACGTTGGCTTGGAAGTTGAGCAGAAATACTATCCTTGATGAATCTGTGTGCTTACATATTGCAAAGAAATATCGTGAAGGAAAGCAATTCAGGTCAATTTAATTACCTTTGATTACTTTTGTACTTATGGGCAGAGAACAGTTTTGTTGGTCATTATTTTTATTTACAATTAATTTTCAGATTTTACTTACGTATGGCATCCAGGTGCCTTCAGCCATGGAATCCTAAAAGTCCCCAATCTTGTAAAGACTTATGCTGATGCTTAGCTAACAAATGATAATTTGATGTCATTTTAATGTTGCTATTCACAGTGACTGTTAAACAAGGATATAAGGTTTGCTTATTGTCGGTGTGTCAAAATAAAACCCACAACCACTAGAACTTTGAAAAGCAATAGTAAGCAGGAAACTTCATTTATAGAAACTTTGTAGGTGAATTAGTTACAGATTTAAACACATACTTGTACAATATGAAAAGAATTCATTATATATTAAATATTCTTTTATAGTGAATTCCAGTTATCCTTGTATGATTTGTTGTTATATAGTAAAAGTCTTCCTGCAACTCAAGTACAGTACTTGTATTTTTCATAATATGCAGTGGACTAAGTTCACAGCCTGTAAGGAAGATGAAATGTATTTATTCCCTTCCAGCCAAACGGTTTCATAAAATTTACTGGGAAAAAAAAAACAAACTTCAGGGGTGGATTTAAGTTGTGACTAGTAAACAAACTAATAACCTTAAAGTGAAGTCCATCAGTCTAGGCTTAAAGCATTACTATGCTTCTATTTTTTGGCAGAGTTTTTAGTACTATGCTAATTTCTCCTTAGTCTAGAGGCATTTCCCTGCTAGCCCCATAGGCATGATTCCCTGTAGGATCAAATGTTTACAACTTTCATTGGAATTACGAGTATTCATCTGTTGTAAAAAACAGGCTCATTTTACATGGTTTTGGTAACTTACGGATATGTCTTTCTCTAGGAGTAGCCAGGGATTCCCTTACACTTGGGTTCAGTCTGGGCTGCAAGTATTCTTTATTCTAGTCGTGGCAATTACCATTTCTGGTATAATATAAAATATTAGTGCCTATGCCCCCAGTTCAAGGCTGGTTACTCACAAATTACATTTGTCTGTTTTTTTTAATGTCCATCCTGGGACTAACCATCTCTAAATTGGCTTCACTATCTTACACAACACTTCGATGGAGGAATTAGACCAGCTGTGAAGAAGCTGTAGCTTAGCGCTCATTCCAACTCGCAATACTAACTTCTCTCCAGTTTGCAATACTACTACTGCCTTTGTTTCAGTTCTTTATTTCAGTTCTAGATCCTCTTTCTCTGATGCAAGACAAGGTTAGTAAAGACTCTAGCAACAACAGGTTTCATTTTGTAATTCTGTAGTTTGTCGTAATTGTTCAATCAGCTTGATAAACCAGCATGGTTTTTTTTTGTTCCCCCCAGGCGAGGTTGTGAACTTCTCTTTGGAACAGAGCAGGGAATGGAGCAAGTAAATTCCTTGTCCATGGGAGGGCAGAATGATACAGATTTGGCCATCATCTTGACCCTATCTTTACTGTTTCTGAGGGTGCTCTAAAGCCATCTTAAGGATGTCTCTATACGTCAGCTCATTGCTGGCCCCACTGCCAGACTTCTAAGACGCTTGCAGAGTTTTCCAAGTGCATCCACTCAGTGTACAGCACTCAATCTCTCGTAGGCCTTTGTGGGATGGCTATAAAGGCCTTTCTGTCTTGCCTTATACCATATTCACCTGCTCCATAAGACCTTCTGTATAACCTAAGAAAAGGGGTTCTCAGCCTGCTGACAATAAATCACAGCCTCACTGTACCAGTGCCTGGTAGAGGTAACCTGTTTAGGGGATCACTTAGGTGGAAGATAAGAGAAGGATGAGGAAGTTTCCTCTAAAGGTGTAAACAAGGAGAATGGTGAAGACAGTGACAATAGGGGCAGCAACATCATCATGGCCCTACTATCAGCATGTTAGCAGAACCAGCCAGGCAGCCACCCATCCACCCCAGCACTACCAGGGACTGCCTGCTCCTAGGAGAGATGACGTCCCTAGGAGATCTCCAGGCAGGACAGAAGTAGTAGTTAATGCATGTAGATGATCCACAAATAACGGCAACAGCTCAGCAGAAACCCAGCCTGTCACGGGAACCTGAGGGATAGACCAGGCCATCCAGTTCTCCTGCATCCCTCAAGAGTGAAGCACCTTGACAGACTCTGGCCAAGGCTGAACACAGATGGCTTTCCTAGAGAGAGGAAACATTAGCAAAATCCAGATCCAGGCTTGGTATGTAGAGGCCGATGTAAAATAAACATGCCTCTCTAGCCTGTGGAGATGTTCAGATAAATACAGAAAGCAATAAAAAAATTCAGGACCTGTAACCATACTGTCTTCAGACCTTCCCCATGAATTCAGTAAAGCATCCTTTACCACATTCTGTAACAAAAGAAATGCAAGACCTCCCACACTACAAATGAAAATAAAAAGAATCATGGAATGGTTTGGGTTGGAAGGGACCTTTTAAAAATCATCTAGTCCAACTCCCCTGCCATGGGCTGGGACATCTTTCACTACATCAGGTTGCTCAAAGCCCCATCCAACCTGGCCTTGAACACTTGCAGGGATGGGGCATCCACAACTTCTCTAAGCAACTTGTTCCAGTACCTCACCACCCACATCATAAAAAATTTCTTCCTTATATCCAATCTAAATCTACCCTCTTTCAGTTTAAAACTGTTACCCCTTGTCCTGTCACTACAGGCCCCAGTAAAAAGTGCTTTTCTGTCTTTCTTATAAGCCCCCTTTATATATTGAAAGGCCGCAATGAGGTCTTCCCAGAGCCCTCTCTTCTCCAGGCTGAACAACCCCAACTCTCAGCCTTTTTTCACAGGAGAGGTGTTCCATCCCTCTGATCATTTTCAGGGCCCTCCTCTGGACCTGCTCTAACAGGTCCATGTCTGTCTTGTGCTGGGGACCCCAGAGCYGGATGCAGTACTCCAGGTGGGGTCTCAGAAGACCAGAGTAGAGGGGGAGAATCACCTCTCGACGAAGCCCAGGGTTGCAGGCTTGTACAGATCCACAAAGCTTCCCCTGCCCTGGGTATAGCTCATCAGCGCCCAAATCGAAGGCGCTRCCCCAGCCTGCCTCCTGTAGAACTGTTCCTCTGTCTGTGCTCTCCAGCTTGGGACCCTGCACACCTGGGGATCTTACCAGCCGAGTAACACAGCTGGCCCAGCCAGCTGCAGGGCATCCATCCACACTGCAGTTTAAGGTCAAATACAACTGGGGCCACAGGTGGAGGCTGCACAGTCCACCCCCTGTGCCATACGTTTGTAGCACCACTTGTTCTCTGCCTACTTAGGCTGCTGGGGGAGTGTTTTATGTTAATTATATGTGTACTACAGCTCTTGCTTCAGTGTTTTTCTTTCAAGAAGCTTTTGTCTTTAGCATGCTGGAAGATGATGCACACCCCAGCATGGTATGCCCCCTACTGCTGTATCTTCTGGCAAAGGTGCTGCTGCTGGGTGACCTGTCTTAATTTTGACCCTCAGTCCACAGCGATCACACAGAGGCTGGATACCACAAACAAGTCAGTCTCAGAAGCACTGACTGATGTCATCTAACCAGGCAGCGAGCAGTCTGGGTTGGGAGCTGTGAAAAGCCATTTGCTTTGAAGCTCAGGCTGCAATGCAGTGCAGGAAACCATGTTTTGCAAGGGTGGCCTGTGGTCAAGTCACAAGCCACATGTTCAACTCTACCAAGAGTGAAATTCAGGTATAGGCCCAACATTCACCCTTCCACTTCTCACGTAGCCAGTACCTTGAAATAAGGCCCCTTACTCCGTTCTAGGAACCATGTGCCTGTGTCTCCCCCTCCTCCTCCTGACCTGACATTGGGCTAGAGACAGGTATGGACATTCAGTAGTGTACGTGCCAGGCCGGTAGTGACAGACTGGTACCAGGTTGCAGTAGATGACTACCCAGAAGCCAAAAAGCCCAATGCCACTAGATAAAAAGTGCTACTCCTTGAAGAACCAATTGCATCTGCATGTGGAGTGAAACAAGTCATAGCTGAATACGAATGGCACATGCATCCCTCTCATCATGATGCTGAGAAATTTCTTGAGCTTTCCAAGAGGTTCCTTCCCCATACCCAGCTGCACAACTGGTGCAATCTTCAAGTTGTATTGAAAATAACAAGGCTGGAGAACTTGACTTCCGGGAGGATAATAAAGCTTTAAAGTTTTGCATTTATAAAAACTATGTAGCTATGGTTGTGAATGTAAGTCATAATTTACAGTTACCAAACCAGATTCCATTTACCCCCCCAAGCTTCATCCTTGTACCTGTTCTGCCAGAACTGATGGTCCATCTGAATATGACACCCTACATCAACCGTTAACCCACACACCCAAAAGATAGCGCTCCTTCAAGGGAGGATGTTCCACATAGAAAGGCTCTTACTGGGAATGGCAGGGTGAACAAAGTAAGGATAAGTTAGGAGAATCAGGTGCCCCAGTCTTCCGTTCTGCTTCTCATCCTCCTGCTGTTTTCTTTTAATCAATGTGTAAAAGACAGAGCAATAGCACATGGGAGCTATTTCCTTTCAGCTTTGTTCTCCTACTTGAGTACAGGACACAATCTCCCCACGCTATCTCAGTTTAATCTTCCCCCTTACCTTCTTCTCTTCACGTCTCCCTGCTGCCTCTTCATAAATGAAGGAAAACAAGACCTCCTGTCCTGAGGCGCATGGACAGAAGAAAAGAGGAACCTTTGCAATAGCAGGGTTAAGGAGCAGTAAGGTTCCTGCTTAATTTCTCTCCTCAGCTCTTGCCACATTGAAACTTAGAACAGAAACCTCAGAGACCCAGCTGCATGCTTTTTTCAGTGATGTGTCAGCACCATTCCATACTCTGGTCTCACAGACTTGTACCACACACTTACTATTCCAGGTCTCAGGCAGCTGGGGACCCAGCATCACAGGTACCGAGGAAGCAGAGGAAATGGAACAAGGGAACATCTACTATTGACAAGCACTTCAGATTTGGGCTATGTCAAAAGCTAAAGTTGTCATTGTCATTTTAATTCCTTAATAATAGATCCTTGTTTTCATGCCTCCATCTTATGGATGGTCTTGAAATCCCTCCCCATCTCAGTTCTAGATGATAAGGCATGAGTTGGACTTGGAACTCTCAACATACTTCCAGGGACAAAAGTAAGATGACAAAACCCAAAATTTTAAAAGACTGGTAATGTTGCCTTCAGATTTCATGAACAAAAAGTTTCTTTAGTCAGAAAAAAACAGATTAATAGACTCTTCTGCCACAAGGTCAGGTGGAAATGGACTGGTGATCGATTCATCTATCAATGAGTCTCAGTGTCTTAAGAAGTTCTACTTTCCTTTTGAGAATCAGTTCAGATTTACAACATGCCAAATGTACTGTTTTAGCACACTTAACATGCATGAAAAAAAGTCTAAAATACTATATATTTATTTTAAGCCTTTAATTTGTCCTTAGCTTTTCAGAAGGAAAGGACAGTGGGAGTTGATATGTGCAGAAATGTCATGCAATGTGACAAAGCTGGTTGCACTAAAGTCAATATTGAGATTCCCTTTACAGTTACTACTACATTCAGTAGCCCCTAGGGTCCTATTTAGGAGTATGGACTGCATTATTCAAGGCACCAAATAAACATGTATCAATAAAAACTTTTCTCTTATACTAAACCAAAGATGATACATGGAGAAAAGTAGAGTGTGTGAACAAGCACTTTCTGCACAAACTAATAACCTACCTTTTTAGCTTTCTACTCTAAAGGACTAGGATTTGATTAACAGCACACTCCGTTTCCTCAGTACCTTTCTTATTTATTTTAAAGTTAATTTTCTATGCCACACAGGTGGACCTCAATATGAGTGATTCAGATGCTGCCTTTGGCTCTGCACAGCCAAGAAAAACTGACGTGACAGCCACAGAATGCAGGGACTACTCCTCTCCTTGTGTTCTCCGATGATAACTCTGAAGTCTGTAAGGTAAAAGCAGGCATCCAGTGTTCTTTGCTAACAAGGTAAGCTAGTATTTACTGGGGATGGAATGGCAAGTTTGTTCCTTTATGAATAATTTGCTAAATCTGATCTATGCTTGGTCTGGCAACTAGTCATTCTCCATGGGATACCAGAAGTAATTCTGGCAAAGAGGTTTCTTTACCCAAGAAGTACCGGGGCTGTTAGAGCTATACTGATATCCGAAACAAGTACTGAAAATGCAGAAAACCCTTGTAAAAGTCAACTGGTAACCTCCAAATAACCTTCTCAGGCTCTGCAAGTGCGGACAACAGCATGCAAGAAAATGGAAACTTCTGCTCCAAATTAGACATGCAGAGTTATTCATTGAGTCATGGTAGTGTACAGTATGACAGACTGTGAGATTGGGGTATGCTTTGAACTAATTATGCTTAGTTCAATGAGGCAACAGAAAGGTGCTGTACATAGATATATTATCTTAACATGTTCAGGTATTAAAAGGCAGTTTAGTACACTTAGTATCTCTAACCTGGAATATGATATATAGTCCCACAGCAAGTAGCTCTCCAGCAAATTCACTGTGACTTCCTTGTTTATTTGGGCCAAAATCCCCAAGAAAGATCACTATTTCTGAAACATTTGCCCCAAGTTTGTCAAAGTGTCACCACAGGCTTTCAGTACTTCTTGTTAACAGAAGAACTTGCTTTGCAAATCTAAACCTAGGTAAAGTTGCATAGTATTATCAGATCACGCACACACACAAAAGAAATAAAAGTCCCCACAAAACAGGCTGCATTTCAGAAATCAGGATATTACTTATAATATTTAATTAAAACAAGTTTTGATTGAAATACATTTGCAGTCAACTTTTAGTTCATAAAGCTTTTAGTTCAACTGATTGGGGTTTTTTGGTCCTTTAAGGGTAAAGGTACTTTCCTTCCAAAGTAAGATACTAGATTCAAGAGTACCCAGAATAACTCTTAATAAAAGCAGAAGTCTTTTTAGTCTGAGTTCTCAGATGTTTGGTCCTAAAAATCCTTACTTCTTAAATAATGCACTTCTAATGCTGCAAAAACCAATTAAGGTAGTAATTTTGCTATTTCACTCAGTCTTTCGTTGAAGATTATTTTTTTCTGGTTGAAAGAAGTGTTTTTCAAGAGCATTGACCAATTCATCTAGTTCCTTCTTCAGCTGCTCAACATCACTGAGAAAGAAAATCCACACAAATACAGAAAACAGTGTCACAGTGGAGAAGTGAAAAAAGGAATTTTTAAGTCTCTGCATTGTTTTAGGCAAACATTTTCTATTAATGCTAAAAGTATATACACTTGATTTCTTATGGTAATGCACTGATGTTCACTTCCAACTGATGTGCATGAAGGCACTTAAGAGTATGGAAAAACATAAACCCACAATATAATCTAAAATAGAACAGCCAGTTTGAGTTCAAAAGATCTTCTATTACTAAATGTATGTGATTAGAAATGTAACTTTTATACCTGTAATAGTATTTTCAGATGAATTTTCATCTGTGAGAAAGCATTATTTTCATTACATAAGTTAATAATTGCTTATCTTTAAGACTACATGATTTCCAAGGCTATCAGTCAAGGATATAATTACTACACATAAAACGGTTTAAAATATATTAGAACACTTTATATATAGTTATGTAAGTTTAAAGCAACTATGTATGTAAAAAGAGAGCGAATATATCTACTATCATTTAAGGCAGAATGTTTTTCTTGATTTTTTTTTTTTTTACTGAATGTGAAACCAAGTTCAAAGGAATTTCAGTGACAAGAAGAATGCGTCAACAAATTTTGCAGAACTGAAGCTTTATGCAAATACATTTGCTAAAATAATGACTGTAGTAATATTATTTGATCATGGAGAGCCCCTTCCCCACCAAAACAACACCAAAAAGCCACACAGCCCCTATTACACAGAATTTACTGCTATAAGTGACAATACCTGTTTCCAGGAGGTGCACAAAGTTCAGAATAGTATTTGATCTTTGGTTCCGTCCCACTGGTTCTCATTGTGGCCACTCCTCCATTAGCAAAAGTGAACGTTATCATTTGGCTACTTTTACTAGTGGGAAGTATCTAGAAATAGTAAGAATAATTTTTTAGAAACTTGGAAAGTGACTATGTAATGAATTCAAGACAAAACCCATGACCAGATGTCACATAATATAACTAAAGGATCAGTTAAAATTGAGCTTTGTTCTGTTTTCTTCATCATTGTGGTCTTGAGACCACAACAGGCAAATTACTGCCTTACCCTCAACCTAGAATCTGGTAGCAGTACATTACTGCTAGGTAGCTCATTTCAAGYCTAGTCAACATTTTTACTGCAGATAGAAACTGCTCTGTGATGGCATTTCCCAGGAGGAAAAGAAACATGGATTGTGGAAAACTAAAGAACCCAAAGCCACATCTCAGTGACAGTTTAACTTACAACAAGATAATACAAGATTGCTGTAGCAAGACAGCGAGATCCTCCTACCTCCCTTTACAGTCTGTCATCTTAGAGAGAAAAAACTCCACAAAACCAAACAAAAAAACCCCAACCCTCCCCCCCTCCTCCAACCTTCATTTCCTCCCACCAAGGCAAAACAATCATCCCCAATCTAACTTATTTTAAGACTCAGGATGTAACGTAATGTTTAGAGTGTTTCTTCATAGAATTTTTAATATATGTGTATATACATACTTACATGATTTACATACAATTTAAAAAATATACTTACAGCCTTTTGATCTGGCTGGCTACTGTCATACCCGGTAGTTAGATCCCTTATTCCAGAAACTTTAAATCTACCGCAAGATTTTGGGTATGTGTTTTTTCCATCAAAATTTCTAAGGTTGTCAAAAAGCTGTTGAATAACTGTAGGATCATGGCAGATGAAATATGAAGCTTTGGTAATATGGAAGCCATATCTGTGAAGATGCAATATTAATGAATTGAAGAAGCAATGTTCTCCTTAGAGTTGTACACCACACACATTATACAACCTTCTATAAAGCAAGAATCTATACTCATGGTCACCCAATTGTAGCAACAGTTCACCCCTTTACAATTTTAAAAAGGCCTCAACAGCTTAATTGTCCTATTTTACATACTTCAAAGAAACTTCTGTGCGGACACCTTTTCCTTTTAATGATTAAAAATGAGAATCTTTACTGCTAAACCAGAAGAAAAAAAGATGTCATTATTGCCTTGAAGAGATCTAACCACCATAGGAAGAGCACAGACTACATCTAAATAGCTGCCTTGACTGGATTCCAGCTGACCTTTTCCGAGTAGAACAAATTCCAGACTGTTTTTTCCAATCACACTTCAGAAGCTGCTCTCCCACTGAAGTGCTTCTACTAAACCAAACTGTTCTGAACATCATCTCTTCACCTTATCTGTTTGCTGCCAGGTAATATGATACAGAAACTGCAAAGACAAATGACCTGCTAACACTGACTTTTCAAAACAGCATGTTGTTGAAAAGCATACAAGCCTGGACTGGTTGTGTAAGTGAGGTCTTACTAAAGATCAACACTTGATGAGCATCCTTGATGCCAGGGAAAATCTGAAGGGCAAAATCTTTTGTCAGTACTAGGATGTTCATGCTAGAAACCTGAAAGGTTCCTTAAAGAGGGTCATGTTTATACCAAAATGGACATCTTGAAGGTCAATAGTTGTTAAATCAGTCTTGAGAATCCAGCACGGGAATTTACAAAACCTATCCTATATTTGAAAGAAGTGATGAGCCTGCTAGGACTGTCCCCTTTTCCCGATCTGCATTTACTTCTTTGAGAACAGATCCCCCTTCTATACCTCCAAAATACAGAGTAGAGTTTCTTCTGCTTCAACAGCAACTCACAAGACAAATCTGGTGAAGAATAAAGTAGTAAGGAGTAGAAAACACTCCAACAGACGGTGGGATCGAGTGCACCCTCAGCAAGTTTGCAGATGACACCAAGCTGAGTGGTGCGGTCGACACGCCTGAGGGACGGGATGCCATCCACAGGGACCTGGACAAGCTGGAGAAGTGGGCCCATGTGAACCTCATGAGGTTCAACAAGGCCAAGTGCAAGGTCCTGCACCTGGGTCGGGGCAACCCCCAGTATCAATACAGGCTGGGGGATGAAGGGATTGAGAGCAGCCCTGCCAAGAAGGACTTGGGGGTGCTGGTGGATGAAAAGCTGGACATGAGGCAGCAATGTGTGCTGCAGCCCAGAAGGCCAACCGTACCCTGGGCTGCATCCAAAGAAGTGTGGCCAGCAGGTCGAGGGAGGTGATTCTGCCCCTCTGCTCTGCTCTGGTGAGACCCCACCTGGAGTACTGCCTCCAGCTCTGGAGTCCTCAGCACAAGAAAGACATGGGATGGAACACCTCTCCTATGAAGAAAGGCTGAGAGAGTTGGGGTTGTTCAGCCTGGAGAAGAGAAGGCTTCRGGGAGACCTTATTGCAGCCTTTCAGTACTTAAAGGGGGCTTATAAGAAAGATGGGGACAGACTTTTTAGCAGGGCCTGTCGCGACAGGACAAGGGGGAATGGCTTTAAACTAAAAGAGGGTAGATTTAGACTAGATATAGGGGAGAAATTTTTTTTACACTGAGGGTGGTGAAGCACTGGAACAGGTTGCCCAGAGAGGTGGTAGATGCCCCATCCCTGGAAACATTCAAGGTCAGGTTGGACGGGGCTCTGAGCAACCTGATCTAGTTGAAGATGTCCCTGCCCACGGCAGGGGGGCTGGACTAGATGACCTTTAAAGGTCCCTTCCAACCCAAACTATTCTATGATTCTATAGATATACAGACTACATATCTAAAACTGCAACTCTATACTAGCCCACAAGCAAACAAAAAACACACACACAAAAAACAACCCCCCAAAACAAAACGAGAACTGCCCCCCTCCAGTTCTAGTTATCAAGCATCAATTTAATAAGGCAGATTTGTATCCTTCCCTGTATCTGTAGCTTTTCCACAAGCAGTGCCTATGTGCAGTGACATCTTACTTTGAGGTGCATCTACAGACTGCTTTTATGCTAAATACGCTCTGACTTTGAGAGTCCTCTTCAATGGCTATGTACACAGCGGCACTGTGGCACAGCTAAGTTCCACTCAGTTAAATATTCTGTTTCTGAGGGCAACCTGAAGCAGGTGTTTACTGAATGAGTATCAAAAAAAAGGCGCGAGCCAGAGAAGGATAATTCTCTGAATATACACTTCCAGCTACTAGTAATTAAGGGAATTCTCACGTCAGATGCTATATTTGCAGCTCTAGGCATTAATTCCTCTTCCGTGCATTTATATTACCGTTTACTTCTGCCATGTACAACAGCTGATAAATTCCACAATTTATTTATGCAGTGTGTTAGCAAGTCTTTGCCACTTGATGCCTTCTTAAACAGTGGATGAAACAAGCATGGCTAGTGCTGCATGCAAATGAGAGATCTGAGGATTGGAAAACAAGAAGCACCAAGGCTGGAGTTTTCCATGAGTCTTTTTGCACATTCCACCACTCCTTTGTTAGCGTCTATGAGACATGAAGAGGTGGAGAATATCTGCCAGCCTGCACTACTCCCTCCTTTAAAATGAACAACCCAACACCCTCACAAAAAACACTCCCTGTCCCATGAAATCCAATAGCCATCTTTGCTATTCATTTCTGTAGGTCTTTGAACACATTAAACAAGAACAAAAGAAGAGTAGCGCCTCATATTAAAAGCTCTCAGAGGGATACCCAGCTGTATACAGCCAATAGTTATGGCCAAACAGTCACAGCACTTCTGCGTAATCAGCTCAAATCTCAGTATTCAGTAGCTGAAAGAACAACCAACATATACTATCCATCAAAAAAAGACAGAATAATACAATAAAAAGCCTAACTTTAGAGCCAACTAGAATTTATTTAATCACAAGTAGCCCTGCAAGTGGGACAGAAGCAAGCTGGCTTCTATGAGCAGCATAAATACACCAGAGCTTCTTAGACCCATTCTGCCATCATTTTTGTGCATCTGGCACATTTAAGCAGCAAGAGGCACTACAATCTCTACAACACAGCAATACTGCTGGCCAAAAACCAGGCCAATCTTCTGTAAAAGGACCGAAGAGCAGAACTTCCCAAAAGGGAGAAACCTTTCAGACAAGCGAACAAAAATACCTCAAAAAACTCATTAACTAATAGGGAATTAGTAAGGTAATATTATTATTTTTAAAATACCTTAAAACAATACAAAACAAAGTCATAAATATATTCATGCCCATGAGGCAGGAGCGCTTTCTAGAAGATTTCTAGAACACAATTCTGTGTTAATAGTACAATAACCCAATTTTTACTTCTTCACATACTATAGGTTGCTATTGAGTCCCTATTAACCCCGGTATGTGGAATGGAAAAAATCTGAAAATTAAACAATTATAATCGAACTCACTCATCATAGACAGCTTTCAGCTGCTGAGACAAAGACAAATTCCTGGTTGCCAAAAAGCTAGCCATCTCCGCAGTTATAACAGCAGCGCTGACACCATCTTTATCCAGAACAGCAGGACAGCACATATACCCTAAACAAAGAAAACTATATGTATTTTATATATTTTTATGAGGAAATAAGATAAAATGGGGAGGGGGAGTTAATCAAACCAACATCTTTTAAAGCAGAAATGCACATTACCATAGTACAGACATTTTAGAGTTAAACCAAAAGTGTGAAAATTTGATCTTCTCATCAGTGTTAATTTTGATAAGCAAGGTATTTAATGGAATTTCAAGATAGAGACAGATTTGTATCGTATCAGTGCCAGACGCTGCCAAGTACTTCTGGAGCTCTCATGAAAGAGAGATGCCACACTGCAGGAACAATGCAAGTATAGCACTTTGTCTCAGATGTGATTACCCTTACATGGTAGCATATGGTAACACTGATAATTATCTGTGAAATTAGTCACGTTTTCCCTCGTTTTCAGGTACTGAGATACTCAAGAAATAGCATTATAGCTTTACAATTTCCTTCTCACAAATTCATAGCTTTTATTCATGGCTTTCCAGTTTACAAGTATAATTTGGGTGAGTTTTTACTTCATTTTATTCACATTTAAACTTAGCTTAAAACTGTCAGCTAAACATACTCAACTTGAAGTCTGAAAAATGTGGTTTTTTGGTTTTTTTTTTTTTTTTAAATAGCTTGTGCAGAATTTGCAGTCCAAGTCTACATAGCCATGCTACTGAAGATATATACACCTAGCTTACATCACCATACTCTGTGCTAAGCAGAGATAAAAAGGATTAAAACTATTAATATCAATCATCCAAATGGATGGTATCGATTACTCACTGGAAATACACCCATTGTGTTGAGGGCACCTTTACATTGCCTTTTTTTGCAGTAGTCCTACTTTCACTATTCTACAGGATACTAGAACATAATATTCTGTTTCTTACCTATAGCCTCCTCAAATGCAAAAAGAACAGCTTTTCCCTGGTCCATGAGCTGTTTGGCACGGTTGCCCATCCACTTGAAACCTGTCAGTGTTTCCTACAGCAGCGAGGAGAAAAAAAGGCATTAAAACTAAAAGCAGTGTTTTACAAAGATATGACACTGTGTAGGTAAGCAAATAAAAGAACATGGAATAACATATAACAGCTTACCTCAAAGTGAAAACCTTCCTTCAGTGCAATCGCTCTCAGGATTTTGGAAGAAACAGTACTGGATAACATGTAGACATCTTTAATGGCACAAGTATCCCTATTGTGATTTTTCCAGCAAGTGAAGATCCACCAGCCTAAAAGAGCTCCCAGCTCATTTCCAGAAAACACTTTCCATTCACCACTGGATGGGGGGGGGGTGGGGGGGTGGGGAATAGAAAGTATATGAATTCAAAGGATAATATTGGAAAAAAAAAATCTACTGGTTCTTCCATATGTGAATACTAGCAAATAAAACCACTGCATCTGAGTTGCAAGTAGCAGTAACAAGATACCATGCGTTCACTAAGAACAAACAAAAAAATTCCTCCCCCGAAGAATTCTGAAGTGGTTACCTTCCTCCTCCATCACACGTACCAGCTTTTGAGTTTATCCAAAGATGAAAAGTGGTATTTCCAGCATATTTTAAGTAAAACAAAAATATTCAGCAGACAAATTATAAAATCAATGATTAAGACAAGCACAGAGACACGAAAATACAGTTCTCAAGTGATCAGTATTTTTAGTTGACTCAGTGACAAATACTTTATATTTAATCACAAATACACCAATTGGTCCTTGAGGAAGATTGAAAAAAAACTCAAACAGGTAAAAAAAGATTAACATTGACGTGTTGCTAGAACAAGAAAAATTGAAGGAAAAAGGGAAAGACAGATGTCAAAATTGCCCAAAAATTCCCAGTCACAAAAGGGGACAAAGACACTGCCAAACTGACAAAAATCAAGACCTACAGAAACAGTACCTGTTGTGAAAGAGAAGCACTCAGTCTCCTGCATTTATTGATGCCAACAGGCACAAAGCAATTCACAGCGACAACTTAGTGTAAGAGCGCTGAGAGAGTGTGCTCTAGCAGGAGTTTCTGTCAAAGAAGAAGTACAGATACTGTAGAAGCCTGTATTAATATTTGATTAGTGTATGAACAGCTACAGCAGAAGTCTGAGAGGAGGACGCAGGACTGAAAGTTAGGAGACAACTAAGACTGGCTAAACAATTAGCAAAGAGGTAGCAGAATGAGAGTACTATGCTCTCAATGGCGGTAAATACAATAAACTAACACCCCCTCTTCAAGTCTCTGATAGCTGTAAGTTTTAGACAAAAAACATGAGTGATCTTGCATTCTTGTTTTAACCCACCATAGCTAGCACAAACTAAAGCTTTTTATGCTTTTTCCTCAATGCTGAATTGCCAACTGAGGCTAGCACAGGCCAAAAACATTAAAATAAGGATATTCCAGCTAACACTGCCAAAGATACAGCAGAGTGCCAATTAGCCGATTCTTCTTCTAACGGCAGAGAAGCCTCCTTAGTTCATGCTGTGAGGATAATGAGTTAAAAAAAGCCCCAAAACCCCAAATAAAACACCRCCACCTTTGAAGCTGCTACAAGACCAGAAGAGATTATCTGGTAAGCAAAATGGATATTTGCGCTGTCTCCTTTTACTGGGTTTTTGGACTTTGCATAACTGATTCAGGTTCAAATACTTGTGTCATCCACAATCACTGAGGACATCTAGCAGCTGCCCATCTCATCCCTTGGGTACCAAGGACTGTTGCCATGATTTTATATCCCTCTTCTGGCTCTCAGGCACAGGGAATTCATTTACACTATTTCTGCTCCTGGCCCAGCAGCAGATTTTTGTTCTGCTCCTCTCTAAGCTGAAAACCTTGAAGTTTACTTTTATTAAAGATTTATGGTTTCTAACTGCTCAGATTAGTTTCTGCTTTATCAAGGTAGATAAAAGAGAAACACCACTATTTGGAGATATGATACCAAGCGCAGTACTTCAGCTTATTTTCATTCATCAAATATAACCACAATACAGAAATGCAAACAATAGTAGAAGTACATGGATGTACAGAACAGGCCATGAAATAAAGGGATGGCAATATTGGGTCAGAACTATAGGTTACATATTCCATACACATGAAAAATTTATGAGAAGCCCCTGTTTGAGCAACTTTACCTTTTGTGATCCCATTCTTTGACCAGATATACATAGATAAATAACGCATGTATAGCTGGTCCTTAAAGGAGAGAGTACAAATGACTATACTGAGAAGCACCAAACACTGACAAAGCTTAAGGTGAAATGCAGGTACATAACATTATGCATAGAAGTGGGGAACTGAGCGAGAGAAGCCCAAATCATCTAATGATTAGTAAAATGTCTGGTCTAACAGTATTTGAGAAAGAAGGAACTCATATTAAAGAACAGGGATGTTCCCTATTCCTGAGATTATCAGGGAACTATAAAGGTTCTCCTGAATATTCAAGTTAATATTTAATAAACATAGTATGAAAGAATGTTTATCAGTCTTCTGTGAAAAATTTCTAACTGAAAACCTACCTTTAAAAAGGTATAGCACAATCGCAATAATTCACATGCTTCTGTGCATGCCTCAAGTACAGCAAGTGTCAAGTATTTATTCAGGCTTCTGTACAGTGTCTAATATTAATCATTATTTCGTTTACTGTCCCCACTGTGGTCTGCTTCAGACAGTCCTCTCACACTTCCGTTGTGTTTTCAGTCCAAAACCAACTACTGTGACTATTCAATCTTCCTCTGCAACACAGGTTGCAGTAATCCCCCAAACAAGCCTAGTCTTTAAGTAAAAAATGTAAATGGTTTGCATTTCTTTATTACCATACCTCTCTTGTTTCTCTGCCACTGCAAGTCGATCAGCATCAGGATCATTTGCTAAAATGATTTTTGCCCCATCTTTTTCAGCCAAAGCAAAAGACAATGTCTGGAAAAGTGGTAAGCAAGACCAGATGAGTGTTAATACTCCCACATAATATTTTCACTTTCCCTATAGGTTTAAATAAATTGAGAAAATTATTTAAATCTCAAACACCCAAAATCGTGATGTGTCTCTACAAAAAATAAACTTCAAGCCTGGCAGCAGTAGAGCACAGTCAGGATATTTAACTTCACCTACATCATTCCACTTCTGCAGCCTGAGTCAAAAGCTACTTAGATTCAACAGGATCCTTCAATACCAAAGTGTAGCAGAAATACTTGTAGCAGAAATTCTAACCACCTGTCAGGACTTCCCCTGTCCCCTCCCGGTGTCATATCAGAACAATTTAATCCTCGTATTTCAGATGCAAATTGTAGAAACTTTCCAAAACCAACTGTGAAGATTTTTTTTATTCATATTTTATTTTTTAGAAGGAACTGTATCACTTTGTTCCATGTGCAGATGCTGCCCGTTCTGTTGGAGTGCAGAACAAAGTAGTTTAAAGTTATAGCTAATTATTACCTGACTGGTTCAAAAAGAGTTATAAATTTCAATGAAAGGATACCAGCTAACTTCACTAAATATAAGGCTATGAACACAGAAGAAAATTGACCTTCAACCAGTATTTATAGCCATGACTATTGGCAGAAAGGAAACACTGCTTGAAAGACATTGCAACTATTTAAAAAANTATTTAAAAAAAAAAAAAAAAAAAAAAAAAAAAAATCTATTTACCAGAACACCCTTGCCTTCTTCAGGATTTGGATACTTCACTGTGGGAAATTCTGGATCAGGATCCTTCTGCTCCGGAACGGCAAAAGGAGGGCTAAGGTCAAACGCCTTGAAGGCCAACTGCACGAATTTATGACCTACACCATGCACAGAAGTATGAACAAATTTCAGGTTTGTTTCCTTGTTTATATTCCTGAAATAAAACAGATTAACAGTAAACTTGGATATGGAAGAACATTCTGCACAAAATTGACTACGTTCGGAAACAGATATGACTCAGTATTCTATACCACTGTTAAAATTATAAATTAAAGGAGGTCAGATTTTAAAGGCAATGGCTTGAAAATTGGCTTAGCCTCATTTTTCAGCAATATGAGTCACTTGATATCTAATGTCCTGGTATGTGCAAATCACTATAATAAGAAAGATAGTACACTCTATGCACCCCAAAGGAGGCGAGTGGAAAACAAATACAACTGACTAATAAGACTCTTCATCCCCAACTCCGGCATTTAAACCAGCTCCAAAGACTGTGAACACAGTGAACCGACAGCAGCGTGCCTCTTTTGAGCGCACTCATTTTTATGAAGTACATTACTGAAAGCGTAGAACGCGCCTAAAGGCATGCAAACTCCTAAGGAGACATTTAACTCCTATTCTGAAAAAGCAGCATAATTTCTCACATAGCCCAAACTTTCTAGTAATTCTGACTTCATTTTTAGCAAAAGTAAGAACATGGTTACTGGTGGTTAAAATTTTCATGTAAATAAGCAGATCTAACAGGTTGCTGCTCATCTAATCCATAAACCGATTCTACTTGTTAAGCACAAAGAGAAACATCCACTTGATTTTGTTAAGTTTTTACTAAGCAAGCGACAGGAATAGGCTCGTGCAAGGCGCCCAAGGTCACCAGGAGCACACGCAAGGCCAGAATGACAGAGCAAGACCTCCTTCTTCCAGAACTGCCTTAACAGCATGGTTCACCTTCTCTCTTAGAAGCCTATTTTAAGGCTGTTGGACCATCAGTGTCAGCTCACCGCCAGCTGCACAAGATAGCCCCAATCTTGCTGTGGCATTTGGTTGATGTGTGGTCATGCGAATACAGGGAGATGATACAATCAGAAACTAATCGCTCACTTTGCTGGGTTAGACTTCTGCCAGACCAGCTTTATGAACTGGCTTACTATGTCACCACACAGCTGCCAGTGCTACAACAAACGATGACAAGGCGGCACAGACAGAACTCGATCATGGCAGGATCATGGCCACCCTGACTTCCATCAATTTAAACTGCCCCGCTGACGTACTAGATGGAAAATCCTGTACTATTAATGGAGTTAACACCAGTTACCTGTGAAAGCACTGTTTTTGTATGTCTCTGAAATACTCCTTATTGACTGTGGCATATGGATCATGAAGTAGCAGGCTGCTGTCAATCAGTTTGTCATCCCAAGCCTGAGGCCACGGCTCTTGGTTCTCCTCAATAGCCTGAGAAATTCCTTTGTCATGAGGGGAAATGATCTGAGCACCATTTTCCCAGTAAACCTAAATAATAAATAGGGTAAGCGAGTATTTGGTCATTAATATTGTAGGATAGCTTTGTTGTTGTCTAAGGTGCACTACATTCGGTGGAGTATTACAGTAAATTAGGCTTAAGTATACCCAGAGTATTCCCCTGTTCATATTCTCAGTGTTTCCTCTCACATCCCATTTTTGTTCTATAAAAAAAGCTGTTTACTATCAAAATCCGTAATGAAACACAAAACAAGACCCAGCTCATTGAGAAGATTCAAGGATCAGCCTACCAGCCTTGGGACTGATAACTTGCCCATGCTATTTCATATACTTTCTTCCAGATTTTTAGGTATAATCGTTATATATAAAGAATTCTTAAGAGGAAAAAAGTGTGCAAAAGTGAAACACATTTACCACAAAAAAAATTAAGGAGAAAGACACAAAAACTTTGCAGCTGCTTACAGCAGCAGTGTTGCCACAACAGCAAGCACAAATTCAACTAAGTTTCAAGATGTTCATTACTTGTAGTCTTCTCCTTTTTGTTGATTGTTTACACATGCAGGAAGAGGTGTATTTATTATGTTTTACTTTTTGACAGTTGTTTCCACACTTCCTTCTACTGATGGTTTACAGACCGCAAGTTTAAGGAAAGATACCTAACAGCATCTGGGCCAGGTACCTATGTAGCCAAAATAACAAAACATTAAGAAAAAATGAAGTTGATTAAAAAAAGTAATTGATAAAACATCCAAACAAGCGATCAAGATCAATACATGTAATATTAAAAAAAAACAATTTTAAACAGACATGAAGTTCTGGAGGGAGAGACAGCATGAAATCATCCGTGCTAATGCCTTGTTTTTCTATTAAGATGACAAAAAAGATCTCCCAACTTCCATTTTTGTATTTTGGAAACAGTCTGTATATGACTAGTCCACCTATGGGATGATTGGCAGACTGGCAGCTCAGCCATGTTTTTCTCAGTGAAAAGCAGATTTCTGTCATAGGAAAAAAGTCACACTGATAACTGTGTCACTTAGCAAAAAATATACTACAAGAAATTAATGGAATTTATTCAAAACGTTTTATACAAGCAACTCATTAGGTTTCACATATTTTAATTCTCTGGGTTGATAAAACTAAAGAGATCTTTTTAAATCATGAATTTTAGAAATGATTAATGCTTTTGAAAAGAGGTCAGTTAATATTTTAAAGCGTTCCAAAGTGCACAATGGTGTTACTTATCTTCCTGCTTTTTAGAGCTAAGATTTTAATTATGTTATTACTATAACATACTACTAGCTTCAAACACCTACACCTAGAAGAGATCAAAGTATCAATTAATTTGGTCTATAACATGATAGGAACTATACAAGTGTCTCTACATGGAAAAAAATGTTTGAAAAAAGCCAGAAAACAGATCATATAGGAATACCTTGTAACCATTATCTTGTTTTGGATTATGGGAAGCCGTAACCATAATTCCAGCACACAGCTTCAGATGAGTTACTGTGTATGGCTGTAACAAGAGAAAGTTATCTGAAGTGGAATGTGCAAAATATTATATATTATTTATTCTCATGCATATGCACTACTTCCATACTGCTGAACGAAAAGAAAGCCAGGATGTGATTCCTACAGACTGACTCTCTAAAGCAGAAGCTAAGTAGTACTTGCTCCACTAGACCCCACGTGGCACAACTTTAGCCCTTGCTTTTTCTTGTGCATTTTCCCATTTATATATTCTTAGTGTTGTTTCAGATACTTTGTGGATCTCTAGAGTAGTGTTTTTATAGAAGGAAACCGAATGCATGTGTTGCCTACTGTAGAATGACTTGAGATACCTGAGGTCTTTAAGGGTGCAAAGTCTGTTGGGGTAATGACAGAAGTCTGCAGACAGTAGAGAATTACAACTGGAGCAGTCTTGTCCACACCATCTGTTGAGAGCAGCTGTGGAGCAACTACTCCATCGTGATTCAGAAGATAATTGTTTTGTAGAGAGCTCTTATAAAGTAGTGCAAAACAGATGGAGTGAATGAAAAATAAACATTATTTGTGACCACAGGTCCAGTTCGAGTTTACTCCTGGCTCTTTATTTAATAGTGAATGCAATCAACTGCAGTTCTTGCAACACTGTTTTAAGCTGCACTATGAAGAATTTGACCCTAAATCTACCAAAATTTGTAGCAGTACAAGAATGCTACATAGAAAATCTTCATCCCGCTGTGTTCTGTTTGCAGCACCCACTGGAACAACTGGTATTGGGTGAAACTGTTGCTTTTAGTGCAAAGGTAGGGGTTTTCTTTATTGCTCTAGAGCACTGACACCTAGTGATCCGATGGTGAAAAAGCGGACACGTTCAACAGTCCTCCCAGCATAACACCGCTGCGCTCCAACCACCTGCTATTTAAAAAGGCTACTTTGGATTCAATACCCCAAAAAGAAAAAAAATGATAAAAAAAACAACCGAACCAGCCAACTAACCAACCAAAAATCACAAAACTAAATGTGTGTGTATGTTTCAGACTTCAGACTCCACAGCAATCTAGAAACGATGAGATGTCGTCTACAAGGAATCTGCCTGAAAGCAGGAATGAATAGAAACACATCCCACTGTCACTGATATTCCACTAAGCTTCTTCCTTCTCTTGCTGTGGCTGTTGTAAACTAAATATAGCTAAATAAGCATAAGACTAACTGCAGGTAGAGCTTAAAAAGTTAAAAGTGGTTTGTCTAGTTTTCCTTAATGTAAGTAATGCAAGATAGCTGACAGAATTTGTGTGTATATAAAAAGATATAATAGAGAAACCTACCACAAAAGGAGTTGGTGTTATATCAGAGAACAGATAAACTGGAACTCCTTGACTGATGAAGGTATTAGCAGCAAGTCTTGCAAACCTAAACAGGAAGAAAAGATGCCTAGGAAATATATTCATTTTCTCACCAATTAGTTTCCTAGAATTCACGGCTTCCCCTCCTTGACTCCAATTAAAAAAAAAACCCAAACAAAACCCCACATAAATAAACCCCAAATTATTATATAGACCCAATTTAAATGTGTTCCCTCACTATTCCCAACAGACAAAGCACAACTTTTAAGAACTGCTTTGACATTAACAATGTAAAAATATTATAAATCCCTCACCTTGATTCACTCTACAGGAAGAGAAAATACTGTTGAAGCAGATATAAAACCATAATGGATCACAGAAGACATCTACAAAATACTTAAAACCTAACAAGTACCTTTTGCTACTACTTCCGCTGGAAAGATGGGCACGAGCATCAAAACCAATCACAACTCCTCTCTTTTTCAGGTCACTGAAATTCTTCTCAAGGTATCTGCAAAATCCCTGAAGACAACAACAAATCCACCTCATTAACCCAACCTTAATATTTCATTTATCATTGCATTAAGATGATTGCTAAGATGTTGACGTCTTAGAAAGATGAGTGCACATAACATGTCACTCAACTGGACTGGGATTCTGTTTGTCTAGGACCAATAAACACCAAGAAATACCAGAAACCTTCAAATCAATATAGTGAAGCTGGACAGCATTTAAGTACTTTTCCAAAACTCAGAACCAACTCCAGAAAGAAATAGTTAACATGATTAGTCTGAATTGCAGATTTTGAGAAATGATTTAGCTGTGTTAGGTCTCAGATGAGGAAGAGAACAACTGGCCAATATTTCAGTTTTTTAACTGAAATCTCTCCATTTTTTAACTGAATCTCACCCTTAATAATGACACCTGTTTAGGACACGATACACCACCACTCCAGGCTGCAGTAATTTAAGGTTTGGGGTTTTTTTAAGCTCTCCCCAAGTAGATCTACTTTAGGACCTATATGTGTATATAGAGCTTCACTGCATTTATGTAAATTTATGTCCAACATACACAAAGCTTAGCCAAATGCTGGCTACCTTTGGGTTTTTTTGCGGCTGTTACATCAGGACTAACTGATCCACTTGAGCTTAACTGTAGCTGTGTATAAATTCAATTGCATATCAAATATGGAAAATAACTTATTTTAATGGCTTAATAGCTTCTCTCTGCTTGTTTTCAGAGATCAGCACTCAGCTAATAATTATCGTTTAAATGACTTCTGAAAACTGGAGGAATAGTAAAAAACTTGTACTTCCATAGAATACCCGTTTGCTTGTCATAACTGGGGCTCTTCCGTTCACATATACAACCAGTTACGTGAGATAAAGCGCTGAACACAGTACCTGGGTTGTCTGGATAATAGTCAAGTCATTCATGTGGGAAATCCCTGCTCCCATGGCAGCTCTGAGCCCTGCTGTGCCAAACTCCATCCGCGAGCCAAAGTACTTCTGCAGTTCTCCGGCATTTCCTTCAGCAACCAGTTGCTTCACTATTGTGGAAGTTTTTGGATTCTGTAGATACAAAATTCAGATATTCTAGAAAAGGTTTTGGTTTTTTGTTTTTAATACACTTAAGCTTCTTAACAGAACTGACTTTCTTTCCCACTCTCTGTACTGGACTATTTCAGTATCAAAACATTGCGCACCACTTCAAGAACACCAGAACTCCTGCTACATCTTCCTAATTTTAAATCACTAAAATAAGCAATGCTTGAGATTGTAGATGTATCTCCTTAAGTGAACATGCTGCCTTGGCAGCAGTGTATATATCACATTTTGGGAAGTGAAAAGATTTCCAAGATGTCTATTTTAATATTTTCTTGGTTTAAAAACAAAACAAACAAAAAAGGCACCTTTACAGTTCAGAGAATTTTTGTCATCACAACACAAGAACTACTCTAAACATATAAGAAAGTTAAGCTGATGATTAAGAAATATTTGTTACTTCCATAGCACTATAAGTAGAGTTTAAAAAAAAAAAAAAAAATCATAACCTTGTCTCAAGACTGGCTAACACCAGGGGCAGCAGCAAAACTAAGCAGACTGGTCAGAAGATAAAGAGGACAATTTGCAATATATATGCAGGTAACGCTTGTAAAAATAAGCACAACCCTCAGGATGAAAGCTTAGCAGCTACAGCTGAATTCTGAAATAAAATGACTGTACAGAGTGGCGACGGAAAGGCTGCGTCAGACTGCTTGCAAACAGTGAGGGGTTTCCAAGTCTCACTGCTTTTCTTGGTGTGTTACTTACATTGACTCTTCATTGTTACCAACTCTGTTTCCAAACTTAGGAACTAGTAAAGTCCTGTATGCCCCAACATCTCAAGCTTAGTAACACAGGATTTGTGAAGTCTTGTATTTGATTTCTTGAAAACTGATGAGCCCACAGGACAGATGGCACACTCCAGCCACTAGGCAACAGGGTTATGTGGAGCGGCGGCATACTTCGCAGGTTAGTCACCGCATGATTACACACACTCTACACTGGAGTACTAAGATCGTAATTTCCAAACGGACATAAGCTTTGATTTCTGGTCAACCAAATGACCTCATAAAAGTCACAGACTTCACTATTTCTTGCATGACCTAGGTATGCTTACAGCAAGGGAAGGCATATCATCCTAGGCAAAAAAACCAAAACAAAACCAAAAAACTTTCTGCAGCTCCAGAAAATGCTGCAGAACGTGCACAGTAGTAAGCACGTGAGTGAGCTTGCATACAAAGGTGTAAGCATTCTGGAAACCAAACTGAGACCAGGGTCTGGATGCCCTAATCATTGATCTGTGCACCTGCTGCTGCAGGACAAACGCCATAGTTTAAATAAACACTCAAAAAGCTAAAGAGCCTTTGGTGCTAATGAGCAAACTATATAATGCAGAATAAGCTGGACTCATTAAAGAAAAAAAAAATCAGGTTTCCTGGGTGCAGTAAGCAATTAGGTACCCCTGAATTACTGATTTCCAGTTTAAGAATTACCAATTTACCAGCCCAAGAACGTTGTAACTGACACTTCCTTGTAAGAGGCTCAACATAATTCTGTATTATTATGGAGTAATTATATTCTATAATTGTAAGAATAAATATAATTCTATGTTATTATGGAATAATATAGGTCAGCATAACTATTCTGAGTTTAGGCTGTTTAAAAGTTGACCTGAACTTTTTGCTGCTGTATCAGCCCTATGTCTCGTAGGTAAAGCCTGAACATCACCTTCTGCATCAGGCTTTGCACGGTGCCTAGTCACCTTTTTTCTTCCCCTGCATGAGCTTTGTGCACAGGAGTTGTCCCTTACCATTCAAACAGGCATCTCTTTAGGTAGCTTGCTGCACACATTTGTATAGATGTTGGACACACTGGAAGCTGTAATGCCGATACAGAAGGGCAGCTTGACGCTAGGATCACACTGTAGCTCTCACAACCAAGGAGATTCTTGTTTGTTATTGTTGTGCTAGAGGAATTTCCCAGGTTTGGCATCTACTGGGAAAATACAGGGATCCTCCTGTTTTTCAGGTCTGGCTAAATGATCGTACTTATCCAGGTGGCTGCCCGAGTCTCGGAGTTTCAGTCCACATCATTTGCTAGAGAAAACTTCATTGCGTGAATTTAGTTGTTTGGGTTGTTCCCCCCTGCCCCACCCACCCCCCACTCTAAAAAGTTATGGTAAAAGCCAGGCCCGAGTCTGTTTAATATAGCAGAAGGATTTTTCCAGAATTACTGTTACAACTGTTTATGGCTATATTCTCCTAAGAATCTGCATTTTATTTTTTTTTTTACTGTCCAGATGACTGTTCCCATTCTGTTTCAATTTTCGGAATGTTATGATGCCATTGTACACAGCTAAGGAAGAAAAGTGAACTTTTTTTAAGCAGAAGAAAAAGCCAAAACCAAATCCTCACAGCATCTCTACTAAAGRAGGACCCAATTGTATCTGAAGGATGAAGTGCTGTTTTTTTTCCTTCCTCGTTGGTTCTCTCAGGTTACACTTTTTCTACTCCCAAATAAAACTGGATGTGAATATGAGAATATTGATTTCTGTGAATAGAGTGRCAGAGGTTTTAATACAGAGTTAATATCCGGTAGCGCAATTTGCTTAAACATCACCTGGTAACACTTGAGTTATTTACCTTAATCGACACTACAGGAAGGSCCCAAAGAGGTTTCATCAGTGCACAAGGTTTTAGAGTAGAGGGACAACTACTGACTAAAYGGGTTTTATTTTTAACAAAACAGAAGCTACCTTCTATCCATAATTTTATGATTGATAATAGAAAGAATGAAAAATATGGTATTACTGTAACGAATACAGTGATGAAAATAGCCTGGTAACAAGCTCAGTAATTGTCATCTAGGTAAAAACTTCCTGTTAAGTCAGCAGGGCCGTCTTCAGCCATAAGGGCTTCCTTTTGCAAACTACTATTTTATAAGAAACACGCAGCTTATCATCATTAAACATTAACCTATCTCTACACATCAAAAAGGAACCTTTTTTTTYTATTATTATCAGAGTAAATGGACAAGGGTTATATCGGATTGTTCTGTTACTCAATACAAGCATGTAAGAGCTCCCTGAGAAATGAAAACGCCTCATCGTTTTTGAGCAGTCGGCAACGGGTACCTTTACCGCACCAAGCACTGCCACAATTCAAAAAGCCAAGACTCGCCCCAGGCCGCCTCGGCACTTCACCAGCCATCGCGCCCCTCCCCAAGTCCCTGCGTGACCAGCAGGCCCCTTCCGCCCCGGCGCCCGCAGTCCCTGCGGGGAAGGGAGGACCCCGGCGCCCCGCAGGGCTCCCGCAGGGCTCCCGCAGGGCTCCCGCTGACCGTCGCCCCCGCCGCCCCTCACCTTATCCCAGAGCAACCACTGCTCGGCCGCGCGACGGAGCGCGGCATCCCCGGCGGAGCTCCGCGCTGCCATGCCGCCGCTGCTGCTGCTGCCGCCGCCGCCGCTGCTGCTGCCGCCGCTGCCACCGCCACCGCCGCCCCGCTCCCTCCTTCTTCCGGAGCGCGCCCGCTCCGCTCCGCTCCGCCCGCCGGGGCTGTGCCGGGCCGCCCCACCTCCGCCCCGCCCGCCTGACCCGGGCCCGGGCCCAGGCCGGGGTCAGGGCCAGGGCAGTGCCGGGGCCGCCCCACCTCCGCCCCGCCCGCTGGGGCCGCGGCCTGCGGCGCTGGGGGACCTCGGGAAGAGCGGGGTTTTCGGTGATTTTATCTGACGAGCCGCGTCCCTGCGTTTCACCGAGGGGCTGAACGTTATCCTTTCCCAAGCCCTGCGCGCCCGGGACGCGGCGAGGGGCTGCCCCGACGCCGGGAGAGCCGCCCGGGGCCGCCGGTAGCGCCGGAGCTGGCCCGGGGGCTTGGGCGGTGCCGGGCGGCCCGGCGGGCTCCCCCCGAGGCAAACGCAAGTACTGAGCCAGCGCGGGGTGCTGCGGCAAGGGCAGGCAGCGGCAAGGGCAGGCAGCACCCCGAGCGGCGGCTGGGCGCGGCCCCGCGCCCCGGCCCCCGTACTGCGGGGAGGCGGAGGAGGAGCGCCTTCCCGAATCCTCACGGCAGAAACGCGATAAATAGCAGAGCTTGTTTGCACTTACCCGCGCTGCTGCCTCCCTCTCAGCATGACTGACAGAAGAAAACTGTCAGTCATGACAACTGTCAGCCCAACTTTTCATGGGCACCGGAGTAAGGCTACTTAGATTTCTTTTTAAAGTCAATATAAATGAGGGATGATCTCTGAGGAACCCTGATTCATAAGCAACATATAGACATGAAGTCASCTACTTAAAGCATTAGATGCATGTGTGGTATCTTTACTTACTTTTTACTGTCTCTAATGAGACAGCACGGAAGGGACAAAGGACCCAAGAAAAGTTTTTAGCCGTGTCTGGKTTTGGACATCCTAATAACAGTGTAGCCAATCCTTCCCATCATAAAAATAGGAACAAATTGCATTCACCTGGAGGAAAAGAGGGAAACAGCCTGGAGAAATTCAGTTTCCGGCTTTCCTCTTCCGTTGCTGGATCCCATATGCTCAAGAACAAGCTGGAATTCTGCACAAGCCTAGCAGCATGCAGGGGGGAATATTTTAGTGAATTGACCTATGACTGGTCTTTTTCGTGTTTAGTCTCAAACTTCAGAACTTAATATGACTTCTGTTTCTCTTTTAATCACCCACCAGTCAACCATAGGAAGTTCTTTATGGAAGTCACAGTCACAGCGCTCTACTACTGCTAATTCTGAGCGAGCACGCAGCAGCCTGGCCGCACATCGTAGCCCCTTCAGAGAGATTACCCAGATGAATCCTGGATGATTCCTACTCAGTGCTGTGAGAAGTTGGCTAACTCCATTCYCATTATTGGGGGCTAAAAATCCTATTCCTAAAAAGAGCTCATTCAATATGTTCTGAATATGTTATTCATGTTGACGAATGCTTTTTGTTTATTTGTGAATMAGTTTTCTATATATTACACCCTTTCAAGTTGGAGCTGCTCATTGTTACCGGCTGAAACGTATTGTTTCTACGTGTTATCATTTATACACTAAACCGCCTATTAATGGTATGTATGACTGATTAGAATAATGAGTACTAATTGGGTAAATTTTCATAGAAATTATGACTTGTACAGATATTTGGAAACCTTTCAAAGTTCATTAGTATGTTACCAGAACGCATGTGAACAACAGAAATGCTACACATCACTTGCAAAGATGTTAATATCCTTCTGCACTACTGATCAATAAAAATAACAGTTAAGATACCCTTTTGGAAAAACTCTTGAGATGAAAGATCAGTGGAACCGAAGAGTAAGGAAAGCAAACAACTGGTAACTGAATTTCACTCAGGAAAATTGATTGTGTTCCTCTTGCCAGAATTAAAGACTAGTTAATACTGCATTGATTGAATAATTATTACAGCTTATAGCATAGTGTCTTCAAGAGAAGCCTGAGTTGCCAAGCCATTGCTCTGTCTAAACAGTTCCTATAACCTAGGCGGGTTTTGGCTGGAATCCCCTGAAGATGCCATGACAAGCCCCTTCGGCCAGTTTGATTTCTTCCAACTTTTTGGGCAGAAGTATAGTCCAGAGAACATTGAACTCTCTTTCTTGCATAACAAGATACCTGGCATCAGTCTCCCAAAGTACGAAGGGAAACAGCGGTCTGATTGCTCTGGAGTTTCGGGGACAAGGTGCTCGCTGTTCAGGAGCTTTTCCCTACGTTTTGTCCATCTCTGAATCTGAGCTAGACCAGGTGCTGCATAACTGCAGAGAGTGCTGTAAGGAGTGATTGGGATTTCCCTGCTCAACTCTGCAGTACAGGCCAAGGTAGGGGGAAAATCCCTGGGTATGGTATACACGCAGAGTATGTATCGCAGGCGTACTGAGGCTGCTGAGCAACGCGAGGTCACTGTGGAGGTGGCGTACAGGAGGAGGAGCAGGCTCCCTGGAGCCAGCAGAGTAACTTGCCAGCGTTGCCAAGTCCTGAATCTGAACTCCTGTGAGGGATATAGCTATCCAGGCACTTTCCAACAGCGTTTCAGTGGGAACAATCTGAGCATCCCCTTTGTCCCATGTTTAAAGGATGAGGCAAACGAGGAAGGGGCTGCCCTTGTGGAAATGTCACTGAACTTCTGCCATGCTTCTCAAAGGCTGGAGAGAAGTAACCACAGAAAAAAAAAGAGCATTTGTGTAAGTGAAGAACGATACAGCCACTGAGACGTTGACTTTGCAAAGCACTCTGACAAAGTATCACCACTGACTCAACTGAAGGAGTGGTGGCAGACAGGAACAGGTCTGTGGAGCACCTCCTCTTTCTCCTGAGTGCCTCAGGTTGACTATAAATCAGACAGATTTTCTTCAAGATGGAGGAAAATGGTCATCAGGATCCATCACATAGCGTAGTCTCAACTGTGTCATTGAAAACYTGTTGGAAAGTCCTGGTCTAATACCTTCTGGGACTGCTCTGAACAGAGTGGCCAGAACCACGCAACTTGCAAAGTGCCACAGTCCTAAAAACTTCATGATCTAATGGGACTAAAAGAGGCTGAAAAAGGAAGAACAGCCAACTGCTGCCTGCAGTGGCTCCTGTGATTCACATCATTTTCAGGCAATCAATACATTGAAATAATTTCAAAATATCAGATAATCTAACAAATAGATCCTTCCTAGTGACTCTTCCAGAAAGTGAATTTCCAAGAAAGAATTAGAAAACCAACAGTATTTCATAAGAATCCCTAGATACTGGGTTGGAGAAAAGTTATATTTGTTTGACCACAGATCAAAAACCAGATAAAACTGAGTCATAAAGGATGGAGTCTTCTTCCTTTCTTTTCTCCAGCTGTTACCTAAACCAACTGAAGTTAGCAAAATAAAAAAAAAAAAAATAAAAAACAACCAATAAACCAAGTAAGTTTGCTGACTTTATACTCTTTCTGGGAACTTCAAATACTGCAGCTGATTTTACTTGAATCTTCTTCAAAACATGTGGAAACATTACTAAATTCAAATAAATGCTGGAATTTCAGAGTGGGATACTTTGTAGGGTACTTAAAGCATCCCTCTTCACTTACACTTACTGAAGCCAAAAGTTTCAAATGAATAATGAATGTTGTAACTCGGGCTCAGTATGGTTGCAGCTGCACAGGCTTTTCATACCACATATGAACTAAATGTGCTTGTTATTTCTTTAGCCGTAACACCACAGCAGTAAACTGCTTTATTTAACCTGTTGATAGGAAGAAAAATGAGTAACGTGATCACAATGGTACTGATCAATATTTTCTAGCAAGTTTTAAATTTTGTGTTAACGGTGTTTTTATTAAGGACTTGGTCCAACTTTGAGACAACCAATCTGTGTGTGTGGTCATTAAATAACCTATCATTTCTTCTCAAAGCATGGCAGGCTGTGAACATGCCTGCTCTCTGAAATGAAAAAAAAACCCCAACAACAAAATGACTGTAAAGCTCCAAAATCACTCATGGCTCCAAGTTAGCCACAACACAGGACATCTTTGGATCATGTCATACTGTCCAGATTGTATTTCATGGAGCGACTGCTGTGTTGGGTACAGTGTTTTCTCTTTTAGCAAAATAGTCTGTGGAGACAGTCTTATTTGTCAGTCAGAAGACTAGGAATCAGTTTGCAACCTTTTGGAGAATTTTTAAGCCCATAGGTCTTTTGCTGGTGCWGCAGATGTTACTACTACAGCTTGCTCTGTAAGAGCAATATAACTACAACAAAAGAGAAATCCTGAAAGAAATTTAAAGATGTTTAAATTTCAACTCCATCTAAGATCACAAACAAGATTATTCCCCAGTCAAAACGGCATGTGATTTCTGGAATTGTCAATAAACATGGGACTTTGAGAAATGATATATTTGATGCTATTTTTCTGGCTGATGAAAGGGGTTTATCTAATATATCTGTTATATATTTTTTGGTTGTCATTTGGCTGTAACCAGCAAGGAAGGCTATTTGTTGCACTTTGTAAGGCGTTTCTTCAGCCCAGCTTTCACACTGAAGAGCATGCCCTCACTGGAAGGAAATCCAAGGAAGAAAATATAGGGAAGAAGATATAAGGAAGAAAAGAGAAACAAGCATGGGACACTAGCAGATGATAGTTGTCTTGTCTTCTTCTGGTGGGTGCTTAACAGGGTGTGAGCAAAGCTTTGCACTTGCTGTCGCATGCAGCCAGCCAGCCATAGGAATAAGGGTATTGCAAACCTAAGAGATGAGACAACCAGTTAATGGTTAGATGTAGACGTATTTTCTCCCTTTTTGTCAGTGCCCACACACAAATTTGTCGGATCCAATGTTTCAGTTAACACCTGAAATACAGGTAACAATGGCAAGTTAGTGCCAGCAACGTCTTGTGTATTTTCAATGCATCATGTAAGTTTAGCCCTAATTGTTAGCACAAGTAATTAAATATTACTCGTGGTTCTTCAGGTAATAGATGAGTTTGCCATGTGACAGAATAAAAGGCACATTTATTAAGGAAGGTGGTGTAAGCTGATGAGATCTGCCAAAGAGCTAACAAAAATCTGAAGCTGTTTAAGTCATGGACTACCTGGCCATTCCTTAACTGTTGTATTAGAAATTTCATAGGCATCACAAAAAGACATTTCCTAGGGAACCTTTCGATATAGCATACTATTTGGCACATGCTGGAACAACATGAGAGATTACCAGTTAACTGTTATCAATAAGGATTTTTAAAAAATCCAGTTATCTACAACTATAGGTTGTACAGGGGGATTTTATCAATGTGTATAAATATCTGAAGGGAAAGTGCAAAGGGGACAGACCCAGGCTTTTGTCAGTGGTGCCCAGTGACAGGACCAGAGGCAACGGGCACAAGCTGAAACACAGGAGGTTCCCTCTGAACATCAGGAAACACTTTCTCACTGTGAGGGTGACTGAGCCTGGCACAGGTTGCCCAGGGAGCTTGTGGAGTCTTCATCCTTGGAGATATTCAAAAGCCATCTGGACAGTTTTGGGCAACCGGCTGTAGGTGGCCCTGCTTGAGCAGGGGGGTTGGACCAGATGACCTTTAGAGGTCCCTTCCAACCTCAACCATTCTGTGATTCTGTGATAGGTGAGATGTCGTATGTTCTGGCAAGGAACCTAAATTTTTTATTGCTGACTTCTGCATTACTGTGATACAGCCGTACAGAAAATTTGTGAAATGCTAACAGAAAGTGAGTATCACAATCAGTGCTATTTTCCTGTTACATATGCAGATACTACATTTAAAGTCTTCTACCCAGTTCCCACATTTTCAGTGAGCTTTTAGTGCATAACTATTCTCCATTTACTGCCAATTGGGACATAGCAATTGCTATTTGTGGTACCTACAGAAATAAAGAAGAGGACTAAGGATTATAGGATATTACTGCTAACAAGTTCAAGTTAGCTGTAGGTTCTCAGAGCTTGAAGTGCAGAAAAGTCTTAGCTCTACTACTTTGTGCTGTCTGAAAATTTCAAGGTATTTTATTAGTTTTCACCTTCATCACTAGCTTGAAATACCAGTGGGAGGCAGAAGAGAAGAAAGCTTTGATTCTATAGCACAGATTGACTGGCAAACTGCGGCGCACGTTGCACATTTCAAAAAGCACATATAGCACTCACAAGAGGATGTTGTCTTAAATGAAGAACTGTTCTTGTAACCCGATGAGAGGGGAGAGGGAAGCAGGGGAAGAGCAGGAAGGATGTAGCAGAGATTGTATTCCAGGCTTGAATTTTAGTATTTGTTCTCCACTTCTGTGGTCTACCAGCTAACCCAAGGATGTGTCAGGTTATTTTATGTTTCCTCTTGGAAATTTTTTCTCCATTGTTTATTGTAAGCCTCTCGTTCACAACTGAAAGTCTTTTCTAATTTCTATTGTTTGGCATAAACTCCTGACCTCTGGCAGGCAGGCAGATCTCAGATCCTGTGGCAGCTGAACTACTAAAACGTGCTTTTTCTGTCTTGTTCTAGACAGCACCCAGTTTCCAGGTTCAAGGGCGAATTAACTTACGTTTGTTCAACAGACAGGACAAAGTTAGAGCTAATGCCAGTTCTTTTCAAGTATATTTTGGATTGCTGCCCTTCTCTTAGGTGTTGCTTCACTTTTAAAGCCCAAAAATGCAAGTTTAAGTGAAAAATAAAATTAGTATGGCTAATAAATACATGATCTTGAACTCACCCCTTAYGCAAATGATTCAAATTATGCTGTGACAAAAATGAAGTATTTAATGTTTTGGTTTCACAGAATTAGAGAGTAACATGCACAGATTATTTTGGCCCAATTCCTTTATGAAAGAAGTGAGCGGGGTACACTATTTTTATATATGTTCTTCGGTTCTGTTGTAACTGTAATTAAACTTTCTTCCCTTGTTAGGCAAATTCTGGATACCTAGGTAGACTTACTAAGCCTACAACTTGATTTGGACAAGACAGTGCTGTCTGTTACTGAAACGGGGTTGAGAGTGATTCTGACAGTTCTCTTGCCCTAAGTTACGGAAAGGTTTCCTTAACCAGTATTAGTTATCCAGAGTGGAAGTGAAAAAATCTAAAGTGGTCGCAGCATAAATATACTGGATAGATATTTGCCTTAACAACAATAAGTTGTGAGGATTATAGACAAGTTTCCCAAAAATGTTAAGCTTCTAAATCCAACTTTAGACTTCTAAGTAAGCTGCTTCTCAAAAGTGCTGAACCTGCAGCAGTTCCCATTGAATGCTCAGGCTTGTAAATGTGTGACTGAGAGGCACGATGGCAATATCAAAGGGGAAACGCAGTTGCTTTACAAAAAGTGGCACAGTATGCTTTTATAATATACAGCTACACTCCACAGTTTACACCACCAAAGTTGAAATATTTGTTTTACAGCCAGCAAAACTGAGCTCACGTGCAAAAGATTTACCTGATGTCCCACTGATGGAGGAAATAGTATCTAAAATATGGAAAGTTGGTAGCTTCACATTTGTGCTAGAAAGGTGCTCTAAGAAGAAGGTAACAATAAATGCCCTACCTTGCTTTTCCTAAATAAATTAAAAAAAATCTGCAATTAAGGAACTGATTTAAAAGAGGTAAACTCTTACTAATGCAGATTATTCACTCTTGGTAAAGGAGATAAAGCATATCTTAGTGAAACCATACAAGCACTAAATGAAAGGCCATACTGAGAAATTTATATAGCAGGTCTTAAAATGGCCTCAAACAAATCGAAGATTGAACTACAGTCTTCTTTGTAAACAGTTGCATTTTTAAATTTCAAAGAGTTTTAGTTAAAATGTAACAAATTAGTTTAAAAAATTAACTAGGTTCTTCAAAAGCTTTTATTATTTCAGTATTCATGTCATGATTTGATAGGAAAAGGATGCCCTCTCTCGGTTATAGCAGAAATAATTACAGAGATAATCTAATGCTATAATAGTTGAGATAGAACAGCATTCCCAGTGTCCTGCCTTGTCAAAAATCCCCACGTTTCTGCCAGATAGCAATTGTTTGATAATTTAGTGCTAGTCTTCCTGTAATTTGGGGGCAGGAGTTTCCTCTGCTTGTCTTTAGAATCGTGCAATAGAAAACAAATGTCAGCGAATAAAAAATATCTGCACTGTTCCTCACGCTGCTACAATATTCCTGTTTCCATGATGTTCCATTATCAAGGAATGAAAAGAAATACTGAGAACATAGCAGGAGCTCCATGCATTTGGAAAACTACCATCTTTCCCATATCTCATTTTGCATAAAACTTTAAGTTGAAGTTGTATTCAACTAAATTTTACTTTCTGAAGTCCTATTGTTAATATAAAGAAAACTTAAGTAAATTATCATAGTAATACGCTTTAGTAAAGACTCTGAAACTTCACTATGGGCCTAGGGGGTTTGTTTTGCTTTCTACCTTCCATGACCAGATTGTTGAAAGGAATTAATGTTGCCACCTCTGAGAACAATGTGCTTCTGTAACCATTCCTGTATTAAATTTTTCTGGGGTCATGTGCTTGCTCGGTAAATGCAAATATCTCACTAGGTATTTGGCTCGATGCCTTCACTGCTTTAGAAATTGTTTGGAGATTGGCTTTCTGATTAGCATAATTATGCTCATTTTTATTCTCGGTTTACTTGCCAAATACTCGGACTCAAAGCTACTTCCTGCTTGTTCTATTTTGTAGGCAAAGGGCTAGTCACAGTCTGCTTGTTTTTCATGGAAAGATTGCAATGATACATGATCAAAAAAAGTAGTAGTATAATGTCTTGCTATTCGACCCCATGTCCTAGAATGGGAATGCACTGAAAAGGTTTGAACATGTTGATTTAAACTATAGTTTCTTTCCTATATAACAAGAACAGCTTCATAAGATCACAAAGGGTAATTAACTCTTTGCAAATATGCTATAAGTGATTCATAATCTTTGCCTCCTCCAGCACAATTATCTGATACCAGTAAGAGACATTTCTGCCTTGTCCAGGGATGTGTGACCACCATTCAGAGTTTGAAGTATAATTAGATCTATATTAGGAATTGATAGTTCATAGTGTAGTGCTTCAGATCATATGGTAACCAAACCTTAAAAAAAAAAAAAGACTAGCAAAAAAAAAAGCAGTTTACAAAAGCTTACTCTTGAGGAAGGAAAGCACTCCTTACACAAAAAATGTACTTGCAGATAGAGATGGGTAACAGGAAAAGAAGAAGCATGAGTCGCACTTCTTGGGAAGCTTGAAGTTTGTTTGAAACTTCTTAGGAAAATACAACGTGGTACAAAACCAGCACTGTAGAAACCTTTCAGTACAAGCTCTGCAAAGGGGGCGTTATTGATTCCAAAGGACTATCTTTCCGTTCCCAGTTCTGTTAAAATCAGATTTATCCTTAGAATATCTGCTTGGGTCTGAAGCAGCTTTAACTTCCCATTCAGCGGATATATCACTCTGAAAAAAGGGAGAAGTTTTATTAAAGTGAGAAGGTTGTTAGTAGGGAAGAGACAGAATCACAGTATTAAATAACATATAAAAACAAGTTAAGTAATATATAGTTTACACTTATGGGCACTAATTTAAAGCTTCCATTTGTCCACAGACAAGCCCCAGATAACCCAAGACAGCTCTACTTGAGGAAGCATTTATTGCTGTGTGTATGGTCAGCAAAGATGCCAGGATGGCTTGGAGGCTCTACAGCATGTTCACTCTGTCGACATGGAAGACCCCAAATCTGGTGACCATGTAGACGGGCTACAACTGCCATTCAAACCCTCTTTGGTGAATGAACTATAGGTATTCTGCACCGATAACGAAGAGAGAGAACAAAGTTTCCGTAGGTGCCAGCTGATGAAAGGACTGTATTGAATGATGAAGTTTTAACACTACATTCTGAAACCTGTTCTTTGTTACAGCACTCTACCGTTACTTTATTGTACATACTGCTGGTGTATTGTAATATAATATTATTGTAGAGGAAACTGTACAATTTCCTCTATAGATGTAAATATTTGCTGGAACAAAGTCTTCCTGACAAAAACACCATTAAAGAATTCCCAAGAAATTCAGTGTCAATAAGATGAGATAATGTTTTTCTATTTAAAGACTTGCTTTAAAGCAATAATCTGTCTTATAAAAGAAAAGATTAGTAAGTATGAAGCAAACTGGAATAATAAGTCCCCTATATAGCAAATACATACCTACCCATCCCATATCATCAGTGGAGGCAAGCGTGCCATGCAGGCACAGACAATCATTCACATCTTTCCTTCCATGAAGCAGCAGTATGTGAGCTCAGTCACATACCAGATAAACTGTCAGCAAGAAGACTTACTGAATACACTATTCTAAATTCTTGGTTGAAATGATTAAACACGGCATTCAGCTCATGCTCTAAAAACAAAGCAGATAAATACACACACAGACACAGGTCACTCAGTTGCCCATGCTACAGATTTTGAATCATGCAGTAGCTGCAGTTTTCTTAGCACATCCCAAAATGTGTGGCACAAATTTTGGGCCTTTTCCTTTTAAACATGTATCCTCCTATTTTCTCCCCCTCCCTATATTGTGTGAGAAACTTCTACTACTGTTAGCATACATTGCAGCAAATTTAAACAGCGCTAAAAGTTTTATACACAGCAATCTAACAGTAAAAAGTTTGGGTATTTCAATATCTTTTAAAAATAAGTTTGCAATCTTTTAAACGAGATGCGTCTGTCTTCAAAGTATTTTCTCAGCTTTCTTGTTAAATATTGCAGTTTTATGAAACATTTTTTTTTTCTGATTTAAGTATTCAAAAAAAATGAGTCAGCTTTGGTATCTTAACAGGAAATTTGATAAATATTTGTGGCAAAAGTGGGAAATAAAAATGGCAAGAAAATAAAATACTTTTCTTTCGGCGCTTCTAGAAGATGGGTGTTCTCTGTCTGGGTATGGGGGTGCTCCCAAGCCCAGGGGTGCTCATGGGTCCCCCCACCTCCATCTCCCACCTCTGCCTGGTGTTTGACCCCCTCTGCAAGCTGCCCAGAAAGCGGACATACGGCCACCAGATGCAGAGCTGAAGGTTTCCACCCACCCCATGAGCTGATCTAGTGCTCTGAAGGGCTGAGAAAGCACCAGAAGAAGCCATGAGGAAGGAGGCTTTTTATTAAAAAAMCCCAACTTTTAGATGGACTTTACTGCTTGGCAAGCAGGAGAGGAGGAGACCTTGTACGTGAGGGAGAAGCTTATTCCTGTCCCTGCTCCTGGTGCTGCCACCTCCCACCCTGAGATCTTGTGCACAGAGTCCCAGTTCTCCTCCACCATGCTCTTTTCCAGTGCAAGAGCTAGGACATGTTAAACAAAAGTAGACAATGAAGGTTCTTCATACGAGATATAAATTTGTGGAATTCCCTGCTAAAGATGCTAGAAATCTGCATGGTTCACAGGGCAATTAGAAGGTTAAGGAATAGAAATTCCGCAAGGGCTATTGAATATGTAGGCATCACTTCTAACCATGTGTGCAAGGGTGCAGATTGTTTGAGGCTGTGCAGATAGTCAGCTGGAGTAGCCTTGTCCTATAGTCTACTCGGTCTGGGTAAACACCTATGGGCCTCAGCTGTGAATCATCTTGTAGATAGAAATGTATTTAAGGGAAAACCTTGTTTATTCATATAAAAGCAAAGTTTGCCCCCTCAAAAAAGTAACATAATTACATGGTGGATAGTAGCAGCTGTTCTAACTACAGCATGACTAACCCATCGCTCTTCTTGCCAACCACTTCTTCCTTCCTTAGAGATCTGCATCCTCTGATTTATTTTGCTGCCTGTTATCTCTTAAAGTCAATACATTTAAAAAATAGTTACTGTGTGAAATATAGGACTTCAAAGCAGATCCTGATTCTGAGTGTCGTGGTTTAACCCTGGCCAGCAACTAAACACCATGCAGCCGCTCGCTCACGCCCCACCTCCGGTGGGATGGGGGAGGGAATCGGAAGGGCACGAGTAGGAAAACTCGCAGGTTGAGATAAAAACAGTTTAATAATTGAAATAAAATGAAGTAGAACAGTAATAATAACAGTGGTAACAACAACAACAAYAGAATATACAAAGCAGGCGATGCACAATGCAACAGCTCACCACCTGCCAAACTGACGCGTAGCCCGATACGCAAGAGCCTGTCCCGTGACACCAGAGCCCCCCCAACACACTTAGTTCTTATACTGAGCATGACATCACATGGTATGGAATACCCCATTGGCCAGCTGGGTCAACCACCCCGGCTATGCTCCCCCCGCCAGCTTCCCATGCACCTGGCAGGGCATGGGAGCCCGAAAAGTCCCCGGTGCAAGCACCACCCAGCAACACCCAAAACATCAATGGGCCATCAATGCTCCTGTTATACCAAAYCCAAAACACAGCACACACCCCCAGCTACTGGGAAGAAAATTAACTCTGTCCCAGCCRGAACCAGGACAATATTCACCCCTTATTCTATACCATCTACGTCGTGCCCAGGTCTCACATTTTCCAATACATTCCAATTAGTCATCACCACTTTTCCTGTCTTTTGATATACACACACAGATATCATTCCCTTAGTCTATGGGCCATCCCTCTAAAATGTCCATTGAGTTCATTTAGTCCGTGACTTTGGGCTCCATCTGTCATAGCAGTCTTTCAGGGCAGGAGAGATGGTGTGTGGTGTTGGATTGTTGCATCCTGAAGCCAATTCTGGTTCCATTATCGCTGCGCTCGTCTGGTTTTACCATCGTTGCGCTTTGCTCGGTTTCATCAGAGTTTCTTCTTCATTAATCTTGGTGATTCTTACTGCAACACCTTTGATATGACATATAGTAACCATAGAAGTGRTGACATACAGCATTATATAGCAATTGACATCATACAATTCAGTTCATTGGCTATTCTCACCCAAAATCAAATCCCCCTGAGGTACACATCGGACTTCCCCATCCTTTCGCATTACCCACCAAGTGCACCCAGGTCCTTGAGCAAAAGCAATCCCACAAATGGGTTTTCCCTTGCCTGAGGCAGGAGTAACCCAGACTGTCTTCCCCAGCATATTTT
>JAYKAV010000297.1:82189-136850 GCA_035582835.1 Phoebastria nigripes | reverse complement strand
TCCCGGCTATGCTCCCTCCCAGCTTCTTGTGCACCTGGCAGAGCATGGGAAGCTGAAAAGTCCTTGACTAGCAGACTACTTAGCAACAACTAAAAACATCAGTGTCTTATCAACATTCTTTTCATACTAAATCCAAAACACAGCACTAGGAAGAAAATTAACTCTATCCCAGCCGAAACCAGGACATCCTGTCTTATCTATTTCATTTAACCTTGTTTTTGGTCCAAAATAATCTGACAGTATTTTAAAATATTTAAGATTCTCTGGAAATGTCCTCTAGTTTTGATACATTTTTCTTTTGTGTTTGACTATGTTACAAGCAAGTCCAATACTAATGAATTGATAAAGCTAAATTACGAAGGCTTTTTGTGCTTTGTCAGCTGTATGCTGTGATCAATCTACATTTCAATTCTGAATTATGCGCAGAGATCTGTCAGTGATTGCAGCACTGCATTCACAGAAGACAAATTATTGTCAGCTTTTCCAATGGTTTGTTGCCTGGAGGAGACATGCCGTCTCCTAACTTTTAATTTTAGATTTTCTGACTACTATTCTAAGCTCCCCTGCAGCCCACTGTTAAAAGCGGTCTAAACCCAAGCAACTGATTGCCCTTTCTACACTATCTACAGCTGTACTCGGATGGTAAAGCTCTGCAAACAAAACCAGACAAATCCAAAAATCCAAATAATATTACTTTGGCACAAAATGAAATGTTTTGCTTTGGTGTCAGAGCCTTAGTACCTTTGGTCTGACTCTGAAAAATGTAGACTGAATTTGAAATTTAATTGTGTCAAAATAAAAATTTGAAAATACTGTTTCACAAACATCTGTTGCTTTCCTGAAAGAGCTGTGGCCACAAGTACTAGAGGAATTTGACACAGATGCATACATAGTTTTCATCCTGCCTCAGCCTTTTGTTGAACTTGCTACTTTTTGGCAGGTATTTCCCAAGTTTTAATTACAATGGCAAGACAATTTTGGTTCACTTGTGTAATTCTCTTTTTTTCTCTATATATATCAATTTATCAAATCTCTAAAGCAGCAGCATGGGTGAAGTTTCACAGTAAAATACTGCTGTCAATATAATTTCTTTATTTCATGATAGTTCTGAGATTGTCCCCAGAGAAAGAAGTTTAATCTTGCTCAGAGCTCTTAATGTGCCTGTTCTTGCAGATCATCTCAGGCAACAAATCCCACTATAGCTTTCAAAAAATTCCTGATTTTTTTCTACCTGCAAAAAGAAAATACTATTTACTTGCTTAAAGGTAAAGGTTTTACAGTTAATCATTGCAAACAGAAATGCTCATTTTCTGCCACTGCAGCAAACAGTCATTTTCCTTTTGGAGTATTCATTAAACTGTTGCTCTCTAATTTCCTCCTGCTGATGCAGCTTCCTCTTCACTCGGTTATGCCTGTTCCTTCTTTCGCTTCTGACTCCAAAAGCCACGTTGATGCATCGGCACAAGGAAAATGCTGGGGCAGCAAAGCAGAACAGACAATTAACTACTGCTGCAATAAGTAATATGGGCTTTGAGAAACAAAACTGATTTATGATATAGCCATACAATCTATTCAGGCCCAGACACTACAGCAGGTCCAAAATCTCGACAGCTTCGATAAAATCTCCAAACAAATTTCAGATTTAATCTGCATGTTACAAAAGGGCATACATCTTTAGCTTCTATCAGAAGAGGATGCAGTATTTCCCCATGTTTTTAAATATAGTCTTCCCTGATAGGTATTAATAATAGAAAACTGAAACAAAAGCACATTAGCTAGTTTACCCTTCCTCTTTTGCTATGTCTTTTTGATGAGATGAAAAGCAAAATGAAACAAACACACTCTCTGACTACAGTATTCTCACACTTCAACTTCTGATACTCTGGCACATGCAAGTTACTACAGAATATGCATACAGTGATATATGAAATGACATTTGCAAAATATGTGATTATATGGCATTTATTGTGCTTCAGTGTCACTATTGCTCTCCCACACATCATACTCAATCCCACTGGGGAACAGTGTGCAACACTGAAAATCTAACCAGGGACCTTATGAAAATAGATATAAATAGCAGTGTTAATCAAGCAGAGGATTTATTTAAATCCTTTTACTCACCCAGATGCTAGAGTAAGACTGTAAATAGATGTCTGTATATGGGCTGGAACTTTTGAAATAGGGAGTTCATGAAGCAAATTAGATGATGCAAGTAAAAAGGTTAATTAAAGCAGAATTTCAGCATTTTGGCTATTCTTCCACTGCAAGGCATAAGTGCTCCTTATGAATTGCACCTTGGGTTTCATTTTCAGTTTTTTTTCTATTATTGCTTCCCCTCTTTAAAATTGCTCTAATAAAAAGCCTTTTCCCATTTTTCAAACAGGTGCTTTTGAGTGATTGATGACTTTTAATATTATTATTCGTAAGTACAGAATTAATAACACTTAACATGATTCCGATGCTTTCCATAGGGAGTAAGTTACACAGAGGCAATACTCCCAAATGCTGGAGATGTGACTCTAAATAGCCTACTTGGAGCAAAATTAGTTTCTAAAAGCATTTACTGTAGGACATACTAATATTTACTGAGAAAGCAAATGAAAGAATAAGAGGAAACAACAGAGATGAGGTTCATCTTTATGCTAGTGTTATGTTTATGAGGTCTCGAGCACAAAAATAAACCCACTTAGTCCTCTTTAGCATAATAGGCTTTATTAAAGTCAGGAAAGTGCAGAGGCATTAATGGTATGCTGTTAACTATATATGCAAATGTTGCTCTGTGTCAGGATCTCAATAACCACTACCACAATTAAAGATACAACAATCCAATTCCGCACCAAGGGTGTTTCAATTCCCAATTTGTATGAAGTGTATGGACTGCAATGAGCAAAAAAGTCCTGTAAGAAATGACATCACTCCTAAACACAGTCATTGTATTTTATAAGTAGTATATTACAGTCCTCTATACTGGAGAGGAAGTAAGAGACAAGTTATCAAAAGGCCAGCACAGTATTTGCTGAAGGTAAGAATCATTCCAACAATAATTGAAAATGAGCAGGTTTCCTATTATTCTGTAAATGAGCTAAACTAAAAGGACTTACACAATTAATCTACACAATCACAGTGTATGATAAAGAATGATGAGTTTTCCATTTATTTTTACCTAGCCATTTTCTATAATCATATACCTCAAATACATTTTATTAAGTACTATTAAAATAATCTACAAAAAGCTCATTCTCTTTTAACTTGCACAGAAATTTCCCTCGAGTTGAAAGGGTAGGAGGATATGACTGAATTCCCAATTCCACTAAAGTCAGTGTAAATATTCTGCTATTTTCAATGGTATATAATTTTACCATTGTTCAGGTTTGTCTTGAAAATACTGAAGAGGAAGAAGGGAACGGCTGGCGCAAAAGCAGACTGGGTGAAATGAAATGGGGAGAAGATAAAGGACAGCACTAAAAAACAGAGGAATGGACTAATAATCATGCATGTCTTGTATCTGTAGAGAAACTATGTTAAATATATACACAGTTGCACATCTACTATTCCGTTTTAGGAAATACAGCACCTCAAGGGAACTCTTGGGGTTCAGAAGGACATAGGAATTGATCAGCAGAGTAACACACATGTAACTCATAATTGTGGGGTTTTTTTCTATACAGAACTTCAAAAAGTCTTTTCACATTCTTACTTATACATCCTTAATTTCTTTCTTTAAAGAAGGCAGGGCATAACTAAGGTTAAAGTTTCTAAGTGGCAGTCTCAGAACTTCAGCTCTTACAAGGCTTAACAAGAATTTCAGTCTTAACCCAATGAAAAAGCATGGCTTGAATTTTTAGCAACATATTTCCTACCACCCCTCAGTAACGTTGGGAAATACTCTTCACTGGCAATAGCTGTAAACCAAGTATTTAGAAATAACAAACAACATTGAGGACTAGTAGTCTCCAGGAGGGATACATTTCCAACATAGCATGTGGTATTTTAGCTATGCAACTCCCACTGAACCTGCAGATTATAGTATTTGGCTTAGTTACATAATTTCAGTTAGAATCTGGTTCTTATATTTCARGAGTTGATCGGACTGGCTGCTAATGGCTCTGAACACGATAGCTGAGCCTTCTGGCACAGCTCAGCTGCACATTAGTTAGCCCAGCACAGAAACTCAGCGCACATTTGGCCTAAGTCCTATGGGTGGATAAATGCAATTGAATTATCTTCTAATCTAGACACTACTTCAGTCAGAAGGGCCAGATTAGTGAAATGCACATGTGCAAATACCCCACTCTTTTCTCCAGCTGGCATAACAAAAAAATGTTTTTTACCTCCTTGTACTCCTGACAATTGCCAAGAACTGGAATAGTTGTAAGACAGCTAAGTTAAAACAGCAGATCATGATATCTCTGCAGAAAAACAGCATCGTATCTCATGAGAATCAAAAGCTGAAATAGAAAGAATTATAACTGCTTCTTTTGTTTGCTAAATAGCTTTAATTCCTTGCAATGGAAAACTGGAGCTAATGAATATTCCTAAGCTGTTTTGAATTTCAAGTGGAATTTCTCAAGAATTTTGGATGCTCTGTGTAGTGAAGTTGAATACTGTAACTCAAAACACAGATCTGTGAGCTGCAAAGCACTCTTGGGTCCCCTAGCTTAGACATGAATTCCTCTGGCTTAATGTCTGTCATTCCCCCTCTCTGGAGGGCTTTCAAACCTAGTGTCTTGATTTCAGGCAAGTCTGACAAAGGTGCTGAAGTCTCAAATACAGTGACATTTGAACAAATGCTGACAACAGCAGAGAGGAGAGATCTAAAATAGTTTTCCCCTACTGAAAAGCAGGTTACAGCATGAGCCCACAGCTATCTGTAACGCTAGGCCAGCCAGCTGGGCCAGCAGTGTATGCAGAGTTTAGAACCAGGGCCAGCACACAAGGTAGACCTGAACAGGGCACTGGCACGGAGACTGAAGTTAGTAGACCAAAGAGAGATCAGAGGTTATTATGGGTGGGAGAAGATTGTCTTTGATTAATTCAGTGGCCGTTACAGTAAGGATACAGGCCACAAACTAAACCAGACAGACTTAGTTCCACTGTCCATGTTTAGCCCGGAAAAAACGTTCAATTCTTCAGTTATTCTCTCTTCCAATAAAAGCTGACAACAGCATAGTAAACTTTGGTCTTCAGCTTAAAACAACATTAATTTATTACAGATCCTCTCGAGTATTTGGCTCTTAGCAAAGAAAAATAATATATACACTAGTGAAAGGCTGTCTCCATTTACCTGAGAACACTTTGCCAGAAGATGAATTCCTGGCACAATAAGCTGGGTGGTCAGAGGAAAGCTGGAAATACAGCAAGTCAATTCAGCATTGGTATCCACTTTCTCATACATTATTTTCTGGCTATAAGGGCTCGGGGCAATCTTACACATTATTGTTTATGTCAGTCTGCACATTTAAACATAAAAAAGATGCTCTTGGACTGAACTGATTTGATATTTATTTGACGAAGCTATCAAACCATGTGAAACGCACAACTGATACCTGGAGGTAAGCCCAGAAACCTATAGACATGACAAAAATGGAAATAATCTTGTTTTATTGATGATTTTTATAGGTCCAAGAACAACAAAGAGTATGACTGAATTATTTCATGAAAAGAAGCACAGGATTATCCCAAATACAAATCATTTCAGTGTATCACTTCTCATTCTATCATTGTTCTTTATTCCCAAGCTACCTATTAAGCTAATGAAACAAAAATTTTCTCTGATCAAACTTTTTCATGGAAACATGGAAAAAAATTATGGATTTGCAAGTTGTGAGTCTATCCCCAGATCACTAAATAAGTCTGGCTAATTAATGGCAGTCTTTTGTCTGCAGCATAGATAAAACAGTACAGTCCAGATTCTGAATAGATAATAGAAGAAAATGAGTTAAGTATCACTAGTACAAACTATATAATTATTTTGCCATCAGGACTAAATTAAACTTTTTCCAAGCATATGTGGGAAAGAATATATAAATAACAAGAAAGTTGTTTTTTTCCTTCTTTTACCAAGGAGTTAGTTATTTCCTCCCACTTACACTGTGCAAGTAGATCTCTTGCAAACCGCTCTGCAGACAGTTGTTACTGTTTCTCAGGTTTGATCTTCTAGACCTTCCGCTTCCAGTCCTATAGGTCTCCTGATCAAAACACTGAGTAGAGATTGTTATATATATTTAGACTAATACAGGCCCAGATTTTCCAGAGGAGCTAGGGGAATCTCAGTAGCAACAACAGGCCAAGTTTATGCTCCCAAACCATGAAATATGACCACAATGAATTTATCATGCTGAACATTAAATATTCAACGTTTCAGAAGCAAATTTCTTATTTCTCCTTTACAATTCCACCTTAGAAAAATTCTTGTCTTTATGTCTTTGATTAATTCATATTAAAGTTTGATAAGCTCTAATTTCTCCCTTTAATGGAATTTTTCCCATATCACTTTTTCAGAACTATAAAAAGTGATTAGCTATAGCCTTAATTTTCGTTTAAACAAAAAAATTATATAATCCATAATCTATTTTTTCTGCATTTCAGACAGCATTTTCCACACTGTTTAGATTAACAGTGAATTTATTTTTTTGTAAAAGTACATGTAGTACACCTAGTTTCATACACAGCTGGGAACATTTTTTCCATATTTGAGATAAATAAGTGTGTCTTTTTACAAATGCTGTCTATGAGTAAAGAGCTTGTTAAATATCTACCCTCCCAAAAGTCATTTGAACTGGCTTTCTGTTATAAACACAAACTAAATAATTACTGCAATGGCAACAGGTTAAACATGTCTAGAAAAATACTTCATGCTACTGAATGATAGCATAGATTCCTACCAGAGTACAAAGTCTTCAACTTTATATGACCTATTTCAATCTGATTCAAGTCAAAAATAGGAGTTTTATCAGGGAGAGGGTAAATATAGAGAAATCAATCTTCTTAATCCAGTTCTTTGTGGGCTAGACCGTAACGATTGCCATAATTTTAAGTGGTTACATTCACAGGCCACTGCCAAGTCATAAATCAGAGCACTGATATTTCTAAGCACATCGTATTCCGCTGAGTGAGTACCTTAGAGATCCCCTCCCATACCCTAATACATTAACAGAGCAAGCTACCACTTCTTTGGTGGGTAAGATGTTTATCTGCATATACTGTGATCCATAAACACCTTGTAGTATAATTCTGCAAACAAATTTGACTTCAAGTGCCATGTTGGGATCGAGTGCCACTCTAACATATCGGCTTACAGTCTAGAATCCTGCTGGGAACAAAACGAGATCAAAGTGGCTGGAACTGTCTTGGAGAATATTCATGGTGTATCAGGGAGCTGCTGCCAGTGCAAAGCCCGACTCCACTCTCTTCTGCAATGTCACACAAGGGTGAAAGTATGCTGGTTGTTTGCTTTAAAGTAGGAAAGGACATGGCTTGGGAGAAACTCTGCCGTACTGCACTGTAATTTCTGCTGAACAATCCCCTTTCCTTCTTCCCTCCTCCAGTATAATTTATAGCCAAGTGACCCAGAATCAAGGATCCAAGAGCTCCTTCTGCTCAGTCCCCTCCTTCATTCAGGCTGACCTCTGCCTACACAGCACTGAAAATCAAGTTTTTCAGGTGACCTCCTTGTAGCATGGGCGTCACTGGCAAAGCACTCCTCATCTTCAAGCCAGAAAAGATTTCACCCAACACATCCATTCCACCTGCAGCCTTTTTATGCTTCACAGCATTTATTCCAATAGTTAAACATGTAAGCACTAGTTCAATAGCTACCCTGCTATTATACTATTAATATTAATGATAAAGCACCACTGAAAACTTCTTGACAACCAGGAACTAAAAGCTCAAGTAAACTAAAAAAACCTTTTTAAAACTGTGCTTTTCTTTATGGCTCTTACTTCACCAACCAAGCTCTTTGTGTGGTCTTTGTTTAATTTCAACTGTTAAACTGGAAGCATAGGATGCATCTTCCAATTTACGTCTTATTCCTGACTAATGAAATACAGTAATGGTCTCACTACTGACCAAAAAACAAAGAACATTTTTTTGGAGAGAAGAAAGCCAAAGGTGGTCAACTATATAAACTTAGGAGAGGCTTTAGGATCCTTTAGAGGCTAGGCATGTGGTATGCAACTGCTTTATATACCGCACAGCAGGACTGGTAGTAATAGCCAAAGTTTCAAGAGCTCATACAGTTATTATATAACATAAAGCAATTGAATTTGAGAAAGTCATTCAATAAAGCTATTGAGTCACGTACATTTAAAAAAATGCACAAATAAGTTTAAACAAATTAACTGAACCAAAAAAGTCTTTATCAGAGATTATTATTACCAATCCAAGTAAACAGCAATCCACAGATACGTCTTTGATGACCTTTGATAGATATATAAATCCAGGTTAAAATTCTCCCTAGCATTTTAAAGAACACATTGGTAGAGTGAGTTTTTGATTGAATGGGTTTTGGTATTTCCCATTATACTGCCTTTCAATTAGCATCTTCTTTCCTTTACTTTCTCCACCCCTTTTATTTCTTTTCTCTTTACTCATTTTCTGTTTCTATACTAGCTGCCAAAAAAAATCTAAACTAAAACACAAACCCTGCCCACCTCATCCAAAGAAACCATAACCAGCTGATCCAACAACGTCTCTTCCACTCAAGCCAATAAAATCATTGCATACATCTGCATTGACAGTCTCTTCTGCTCAAAGAAAACCCCAAACCACAACCCAAAACAAACAAAAAACCAACCAAACAAAAAAAAACCCCAACAAAAAAAGCCAAGGTAAAAAAGAGATGGAATAATACGGCAAACTACTGCAATATAAATAATGTACTGGCTGAGCAACACACATAAGGCTTTCACTGGCATAACACACACAGCCAAAAAGCAGCAAATACTGTTCTCTGAACAGTGAAATTCTCTGAAGCTCACTATCGCTGCCCCATTGATCAGCTAACGGAGTTTTCTTTTTTGTCAAAGGAGTTGTTCAACACTTTCCTCAAATACATGATGTAAACCCTTGATGTTCCTTCCCACTTCTAAATGCATCGTGAAGAGAAAGGCTGTAAGGCTTTGTAACATCTTTTTTCAGTTATTACACTCCAGAAAAGATAGATGCTAACTGCCTCATCAAAACTGAGCTAAATGTTAATCACTCTGGGACACAGACTTCTATCACCACTCTCAGTTTGGAGTACAGCAGGAAGCTCAGCACTTTATCCAGCAACTGATGCTGTAAACAGCATAAGATCTTCAACGCACCAATCAATAACCAATAATGGTTACCCACTCAGGCAGGGTAGGAATATTAAAGCAGAAGAAAAAGGGCAACACACAATTGGATTAAATTTGTAGAGGATGAAGATCTTCTATGCCTATTGCCCAAAAGCTGTAGTCTCTTAATTTGTGTTTGTGCATGCATACATACAGGCTTGGGAGCCACCAACATATCCATGCTGAAACCTGTTCAAAGACAAGAAATATTGCTGCGCTCTGAGTTGTGTACAAAAATCCCCATTGTCACCCTGGTTGCCAATGACCAAAAAAGACAATATGTTACTGCAACCTCAGCTTTACGTAACATACCAAACATAACAGATTAATAATTTATTCAAGAGCTCTTCTCCCATCTCTTAAGTTCATCTCTGTCTGAAATGAAGACATTCAGGAAGATACCATAGGAAGGTACCATAAATCCAATACAGTGAAGGTAACATTTCTCCTTTAAATTGGCAGACTGAAATACTATTCATAGTCTTCAGTATGACGTATTTCTCTGTCTTCTTTTAATCAATCCCTGTTTCAGTGTTTCCAAGTTCACAGCCTACTTAATTAACAATTATTTTACTTCCGAACTAAACATCATGCTTACATTGTTTAAGGACCATAACTCCTAGGGAAAATACCTGACAACAAATTGACAATGTGAAATAAATATTAAAGATCTTTCTGGGCGATATTGATATGCATATATTCCAAATCCAGTGAGTTTCAATGCTGCATATTTTTCATTTACAATCCTATCAAAAATCCACACAGTAACTTCAGTGGTTAACAGCATTTCCTGATTAGCTTCAGTGAAGACAGAAACAAACCCCACCCTAAATACCAAAACACAAATTGGTTCCCTTTACAATAACTTACTGCCAGATACAGTTTAAGATAATGGTCACTTGAGAGAGAAAGGAATTTTTGGTAATTCAGTGGAGAGATAAAGTATTTTCCATTTTCATACTAGGATATATCCACAAATACCGATGACTTTATTTTGTTTTGCCTTCTCTTCCATTCATTTAATGCATCTTTCTCTTGACTGTCTCACACAAAATCTATTCCACGTGTTTGCAAGTATATCTTCGTTATAGGTATTATTACTACTATTATTATTAGGTTTTAAAGCTCTTTATTCAAATCAGGTGTTACTACATATTGCTTTACTTCCCAAGCAAAGAGCCAGGCCTTTCAGCTCGTCTAAGGCAGCACAGTTCCAATGAAATCAATGGCACCATTGTAATTTACAAGCCGCTGAGAATCTGCCCCTGCTTGTTTGAACAGCAGCTTTTTTACGTCCACAAGCACATGGGCATAAAAGTCTGCCGAAAGTTCAAAAGCATTTTTAATTTTTGTGCACTTCTTTTCAAACAATTTTAAAGTTATTTGGGCAGTAGAAAAAACACTTTATCCAGCTAGGTTCCAAAAGTGTTTAATACAGTTCATTGCAGTAGGAGTGCTTAATGGGCATTTTCAGGCTGCTCCTTATCCTGCTCACAGGATTGTGAGGATCCAATTAATTAATGTCAGAAAAACACTTTGAAGATAAGAAGCACTTTCTGTGATGATTTTCTCAAAGAACCAAGGAGCTTTTGTTTCAACAGCCAAATTCTGGATGGAGGCATGAAATACAACCCCAGACACTGGTGGATTTCAGCAGAAAACACCACCGAGAGAAGGTGAAGGAGGGCAGCCTTGCACAGCAAGAAGTTTTAGTCACTGTTCCCACCTTCCCTCTGGAACTATTTACCATGCTGAATGGATTTTAAGCGCTAAACAGCTACACTGCTATTTATTATTAATTTTAAAAGGCAGTGTCTTGAAATACTTTTGGAACATCTTAATGCTCTATTAAAGTCTGGGAGCCTTTCAAAGAACGAGAAACCTAGGCGGCTCTGCTTATACTCATAAGCACTATGTATGCAAAACAATGCACAAGATGAAAGGTCTGGCCCGTTATTGCATTCCCTCAGAAGATCAGTTCTAGGGTTTTTCTTATATTGATTTGGACTCTGAGAAAGCCAGATCATCATGACAGTCAAGAGATTCAAAATAAATATTTAACTCAAATCCACCGTCATTTCTGCTGGGGATGCAAATATGCAACACCTTTGGTAGCACCCTCACTTTCATCTCCATCGTGAAACCCAATACTTTGCAAAAGATTAGTATAATTTATCTGACGCACAACATGCCAAAACAGAATCTGTACTTCGGGCTCTTAAGTACCTTAGACCAACTAAACACATTACCATTAACATTAAACATTTGCTTGAAAACCTCATCTACACAGTGTATTTTTAAGGTTTTAAGTGGCCAGAGTCAGCACATATGCAGGCCTAAAGAATCTCACTATTCCATTATTCTGCACCATTAGGGAGAGTAGAAGTTTCACCCTTGCAAGTGGTGGTACTGAACTGCCTTTGAAGTAGAGAAGAACAAGAGGTGAGAACTGCAACTCAGACATTAGAAGCTGTTTTTCAGTTTTCAAGGGAAGAAAGCCATAGGATGGCTGCTTTATACTGGAAGAGGGAAGAAAAAGCACAAGCAGGTGGCAATGCATAACAGTTATCAGTTCTTGTTAAAATCTAAATCCCACAGGAATTTRACTCTACATATACAATATTGTACCAATTTTAAGACGTAGGTATACCAGAATGAAGGAGCAACAGATGACTCGCGTAAGAGCAGATGCTATAGTCAGTGCTTACTGTTCTGTCTTGTTAATTCATTCTACCATTCTACCTCTAAGACATGATGAAAATTCAAAGACAGTAAATGAAAATGGCACAATTCACCAAGTGAAAAGAAAGCAGCATTAGTCCATGACTAATGACACTAAATTCACCAGGGAAATCTGCATCCTCAGATGTATACACAAAATATACTAAGGAAATACTAAAAAAAATTTTAGACTTCATTACACATTGATGTTTTATCTGCTCTGTCACTGTATTCCTTTGTTTTAACATGCAGCACTCTCAGTTTTAGATTCTTACCTTACAATCTAACAGATAACTTACTACTCTCTAATACTAAGGAGAGTTGAGGGCCTCTGAGCTTCTTCAGAGAGTACTCATCAGCACCTGCAGAATTAAGGCCAATGGAGATGCATTTAACTAATTCTGAAGCCTAGCTGAGTTCCAACATGCCTGATTTTGGTTGGACTTCATAGGAATCCTGACCATATTACCATTGTTTTCTGCTTAAAAGAAGTGATGAAGTGACAGACTGAAAAAAGCCTTCATCAATTCACCTCCAGAAAAGTGTTAAATTGTTATTGTTTCATCTGCATTAGGGATGATATTGAAATAAAACGCAAATGCTTACATCCCGTTCCACACTCCCTGTTTCTTCCTCCTGAATCTTTAGAGACATTCCAAGGTGGGAACCATTTGATTTCACCTTTGCTTCAAAAGTGTATGCAGTGGAGATGGAGATGCTAAAGACATAGCACACATTCTAAACTGAAAAACAACAGAGAGCAGTGAATTTTAAGATTCCTTATTTGCTTTGTTTCTCAGTTTAACTTTCAACTTTAGCCAACAAAATCTAACTAAGGAACATGACTCTGGCAGGATAGAGTATCAAACATCCTAAGGCGTCAGCCTCACCTGATTCTCAATAAATACAAAATAACGTTTATCTTTCAAGATGCATACTGGAAGTCACATTGCTGTTTTCTTAAGTGTTTGAATCTCTGAAATAATTGTCTGGTTTTATTTTTACAACAACATTGTGTTCTACTTGTTAGTATGTTCATTTCACAGTCTGTTTACTGAAGACAAATAAAGGCAAAGAACAAAGATGCAAGCTGCACTGTCCTAAATAGCTTGTGAAAACACTACTTCTGTTTGTTGTATGGTCATCAGACATACTTCTCCCTGGGTTCTGGGTACACACCTCTCCTGACACATGAACTACCACATGCAGTTTGCTATAAAGAAGCACTCCAAAGGGCCACCATCAGTACAAGGTAATTCAAGGTTAATCCAAAGACCTTCATAGAATTTCCTATGTTTATCTTTTTAAATTAAACTATCTACAAGGTTCATGACAATGTACTAAATTACAAATACATGACACTTCTTCACAAACTAACAGAATGGAATAAAATCCTGTATTTTCCTTTGCAGTTCTCCAAAACCTGTCTTCTGCACAACTGCTCAGAATTGAGCCCACACTAAGAGGCACAGGGAAGGAACCCTCTGTTTCATTCATAAACCAGTGAACCTTTGCTTATAAATAACTGACAAACTTTGCAGTTTCAATGCACAATACCTCTCCCTCTAATAGAGCTAACCGCTGCTAGTTAATAAACTAGGTTTGTTGCTCGTTAGGACTGTACGAACAGTTTCAAAACAATCCATGAAGAACTGTTTTGAAATAGAGACTCAAAAGCTTTGGGAATGAACTATGATGTGCTATTAAGAGAGACAAGGGTTATAGGAAAAATTAATTTCTCACTGTATCAATAGATACAGTCTGAAGAAACTGCTAAGTTCTTAAGATTACATGCTTTTTTCAACTGACATATTGGAGACATTTTTTCAAAAGTCCACTTTGTTAAAAATGCAACAGAAAATGATGATGTTGGAAAGTTACAATCTCTTAACACAAATTTAAGACTGCATCATGCTTCTCAGGTTTTTTTTTATTGTCAGAAGACAACTGAAGAAAGGTATTGTCTGTTTATAATGTAAATTTAAGCTCAAACCAATCCCATGGCTTGGCCTTCCCCTGCATTATTTAGGCTTGGGGAGGGAAAGAAAAAGTATTCAGTAAGAACAACAGAAAAATCAGAGGGAACTATCAATCTGGATATATAACAACCTCTTCTAGCTCTGCCAGACACTTAAGGAAAAATCAGTCCCCCCAGTCCTCTGGAATACAAACCTAAAAGAGAATGATGAAGTGTTATGACAGAAATTCAACAGTAAACTTATAATTCCACTTATTGAAGGAATCTTTATTCTGCAGTCTGACTGAACATCTGCAGACACATTATACACTAAGATGTTGTTGCCTTAGGTCCTTACAAGCAATTTACAAGACAAATGATGGGGCCTCTTTTTGCCAATAAAAATGTATCTCTTTCCCAAGTTTTCCAAAGCTCTGGTATTGCTTATCATTTAAATGTTCTCATGGTTTGGTTAGAGTCCTCCTGCTCAATAGAACAGCCCTGCTCTTGCTCCTCCCTGAGGTTTACCTCCCATAATTTCAGTGAAACTGCTACACAGAATCCTTATTTTAAGTTACRTTCAGATGTTCCTTGCTCTGTACCAGCTACAGATGAAGTGTTTTACAGGTGCGGTGGAAACAGCTGTAGCCTCATGCCATAGCAATCGCTTACACCAACTGACTGCATGCTGACTCAAAGCTGTGTATTACTTTCTTCGGTAGAAGTGCTGGTGTAGGTGAATATAGGTGAATGAGACAGACTGAGGTATTAACCTCTTAATGCAGATTAGCTGCAGCTGGACTATCATGCCCTTAATAAATCCCTTTATTAGCATTTTGTGGTTACTGGTGGTCAACAGATACTCAGTTTTTCTATCTCAGGGTCCCTAAGCCACGTCTAGATTAGCAGTGCGAGCTGGTAACCTTTGCTAAGTAGCTCACTGAAAACAACTTCATCATCTCACAGCAGACATTCACCTGACCCAGAACTCTCAGCCACACTACCAAAATTTTCAGAATTACAGCAGTTTAATTGTAACACAAATATATAAAATAAATGGAGCCATGACCATGGGGTAACTACTGCTGCCATGGGTACAAATATGAAAGAAAGATTGGGTCTGTAAGGCTTCTAAGCGCCCAAATTCTTCTGACACAAAGTATTTGAAGTAATATTCAATAGAAAACAAAGACATTGGGCACGTTAAGAAATAAAGGATAAAGTTTAATCTCCCTTGACTAACTTAATCACACAGTCTATAAATTAAGTTTTAAATCCCCATATATATTGTGTATTAGAAAAGACTTGGATTTCTTTTGGAATTTAATGCTGCAACATAAAAAAATTCTCTGTAGATTAAATCTCTTTGTTGGATCCAACCATGAAGCCACTAACCATGTAGAGTTTCTACTGAGTGATTGTTTTACTAAAAGAGATTTTTAAAAGTGTAAGAAACAAAAATGTTGAAACGAAGAAGTTCAAAGGGAAGTAAGAGACGCAACAGCAAAAAAAAAAAAAGATAAAAATATGTTTCTTTTACAGAATCAGACAAAGATGTAAGAACACATTCTATCTGACTAGATCAAGGGACGCTTAAGGAACAAAGAAAGGTTTTTCGCTATCCAAAAGAGAATTTTGCTCAGAATAAAATAAGATTAGGGAATCAAAGAATGCTGTACAGAAATACCTACGACAATTGAAACCAGGTTCCCAATGATTTTTTTCTTAAGTTCTGTTGTGTAGCATTCGAACAACTATTTAAATTAGTAACAACCTCTCCTCTTGGCAAGAAAAGGAAGAAATGTGTCTTCATGTGATTTGGGAATTTGCCTATGGATAGTTTATGAATTTGGACTGGCTGGCACTGGTCATTCTTTATGTATAGCTAAGTCAGAGTACAAAATTCATTTTGAATTAAAATTTATAAGAAGTAAGAGGAGAAAAGTATTGTATTGGACCCATGACTAGCAAGGTAAGATCACTACACCTTGATCAGAACTTTAAAAAAGAACATCCTTAGTCAAAGTAGGGTTTACTCCAGATAAAAAGACAACTGAGCAACAGATTACATATGAGGGACTTTAATCAACTCACAAAGCTAATGACTTCTAAAGAGTACATGACATTTCCAAAATGGTCCCTTGTTGGCCATCTTAGAGACAAAAGAAGAATGGAGTGAAAGCAGAAAGTCAGCTGCATTAGTGAGAGGAGAATCCACGTTACCGAATGTTGGTCAGTGCCATGAAATGTATGCATTGTAAGATGCTCAATTAACACACACTGTTCAGAAGAGCTTAGATTTTTTTAAGCCTTGAACAAACCATGTGTTGATATTCCAAACACTGTGCACTAAAACCAATGTTCAAACGAGTATTTTCATGCAAACTACTTGATGGTTTGGTCATCAACTAGAAGACAAAAATAATCTAAAGCTTTGAAATCTAAGAAGTTCACATTAATTGGGTTCAGATTAATAAAAACTGTTCAAACAGCCCATCTCTCTCATTTTTTAAGGCATTTTCTTTGAGATTTTGCATTCAAGTTCCTTGGTTCTGTCCGTAACTGGAAACAGAAGTATAATCAAAACACTGTGAGAAAGGCTGAAATTAAAGATTTTGGGGTCTGACAAGAAGCAGGAAATACTGAAAATCTTGCAGAGTCAGTTCTCCAGAGGCTTCCAAGCCAAGGGGGTTTGCAAAGTTATATAAGCAACCAGATTGCTGGGTGCTTTACAAGTCAAACTGAACAACCAGCCTTTCTGAGCTTCCTCTCACTATTTTGCATACTTCTCTTTATCCCTTTCCCCTCCTTTGAAAACAACCTTTCCATATTTCAAGAGAAGGAAAAAAACATTCCTTTAATACAGAACTTTCGAAACAAGCACCTCAGTGGGGCTCATTGCTGCTGGCTGTTGTTCAGATGATGTATTTGCAGGGCAGATCATCAAAGCAACAGCAGGCTTCAGCTGGTGCACTGCTGTAGTGATAGCTGTTTTTATAAGAACATTGCTTACAAACAAATGGTAAAAAAAAAAACCCACAACACCTCTGTCAAATGATGACAGAACTAGGAAACACAGGAAATGAAAACCTGATTTCTATGAGTTCCAAAACTGGTCATAACTGCTGTCATCAATGAGTAGGTATGAGCCAAAAAGCCTAGCCAAATGGGTGCTGGAAAGAAATATTCATATTCTTCTTCAAGATGCAGAGGGAAAAGAGGAAAAAGGCCAGGAAGCCATTTACCTGGAAAAGCAGCAACACGGAGGACTCTCCTAGAGATTCGGGCCAGATGGGAAGCCACCAGTCTCCTAGGCCAGGCACCCAGACTTCTTGCTCAGCACCCCAACTGAGGGCCACCTCTCAGCAGATCTTCCGCAATCAGCAAGCAAGGAGAAACTCATTTAGAAGCTTGTAAGTGAAAACACCAATGGCAAGCAACATGCAGAAGACTGTTTTGTAAGACAGTGGTGGAAAGCTGTGATACAGAAATTAACCCAGCCATTGAGGCTTAACCACTTTCCCRAGGCTAGGGGAAGGAGTACTTCCCATCACCCAGATGAGTAACATGGTCTGCCTTTTTTTAAGATCTGCCACTTAATATATAAAAAAGAATAAACCAGCTTTTGAGAAAGCATTTCTTTTGTATGTTTTCAAAATGTGCCTGGAACCCTACAGACCACTATACAGAGTGTTAGATATTAGCTGGCTGTTTAATGAAGCCAGAAGGGAAAAGGTCACCTTGGAATTTACTATAATAAGATAACCTTGCCAGAAACTCTAAAATGTAATTATTTAAGCAACACCGGTATTGAAAAAATATATGGTCAGCAAAGAATAACGTCCTAGATATATTCTGGTTCAACTACAGGTCATTAGACTAGGTACGACTCTTGTGCAACTTGATTTCAGCAGAGTTGAATTAATTAACACCAGGGTTGAATTTCATCCAAAATCTTAACAACTTCAAGGGTTTTAGTAAGTGATCAGCCTAGCCAAGTAATACATGTTGGCTACAATAACATGAACATTTCTTTAGTGAAAGAAACTCTGCCTGCAGAAAATCAATTTGAAACTATTTTAAGGACAGTAATTCAAAGGATATGTAAATGTAGACGTGTGTGCATGAAGAACCAGGCATCTTAGTAATGAACTTCAGGTAAGAAGTGTTAGAAAGATAGCTATTGCACATTTCTATCTGTCTTAATATACTGTCTCCTATTAGTTTTTAACCCTTTTCCATCAGAAGCAAACCTGTGACAGTCTTTATTCTCCTTGGTGAAACTTATCTACACATGCATTATCTTCAAACATACGCTGAACTCCAAAGGTCAAATACTGACATAACCTGCAAGGACTTTAAGTAGCACTGTATCAGATCATAAGTGAAATCCCCTTTACAGCTTCAGGAGTGTTCACACTGGATTTTAAATTGCCTTCCATCCTATACCTTACGTGAAGCTGTCCCACCGTGATTCTTCAGTCCTGGATTTTTCTGGTTTTGTTCTTTTAAATTTGATGATAAGCTGATATTGTTTTCAAAATTCATTATCTTGTAAAGGCTTTTACAAGTGAAAGATCCTATGCTCTCCCTGGCTTTGTGTGTCCTAGATGTTTATCTAGCATCACCACAGAAAAGGCCTTCCAAATCCCAGAATGAACTAACCCACGTGACAACACACATACAACTGTGGCTAGAGAGCATAAGCAGCAATCTCAATTGTTCTGTAACGTAGCATTACCTTTTAGGAAGGAATGGTTTAATAAACAAAATATTATCAATAATGCAATTTGTATACAGAAGAAAGTACAAAGACTGTTAAATGTACCACAGTGAACACTTCATCCTAGCTATGACTTTTTTAATAGGGAAAAACCACACTCATTGTGACAGGAATAAGACCACAGAAGGCAAGATTCAAACTCAGACTGACCCAAAAATTCTTGACAGAATATGACAGAAATCTTCTAAGATTTCTGTCRTCTCCAGGCATAAACCAGAGACTCCTCATGCCTCTTCACCATTGTCTTGAATCCTCCAAACAGAATGTGGTAGCCAGACTGGCTATGTTGAAGGTAATTATCATGACCCAAAATAAGAGTAGGCTGTAGGCCCCACACCCACTGAAACAATATTTTGCAGAGGGAGACCRTGAAATGATCAAAAATCACCCATGTAAACAAGTTTTGCCATAACCAACTAAACACAATACTGTACTTACTTTTCAGCTTAAGGAAATGCAACCCACTGAAAGTCTCAGGCCAGCATATGTAGTCTAAACGTAAATCCTGAAGTGAATCTTACAGCAATTAGTGTAATATTAACTCACATCCACTGGACTGGGTAGTTGCTAAAAAATGCATGTTTGTCTGATCAGACTCTGAGCTTCTGTGCATAAAACAACAGTCATGGAAAAGCATTTTCCTGGTTAGGTCAGCATTAGACACTTCAGTACTGAGCCTGTTTTTAAATCCACGTAGAGAAAGACAACTCTCTTAGTAAACCTGTGTTCGTTTTGAATTAAAGCATGGCCACGCAAAAATCAATTAATCAAAATTATTATTAATTCAGATAATCAATATATCTACAACTAAGCAACCAATGCTAACTAAACGGAATTAAGTGGAAAAAATCAGAATCTTCTCTGCTCATTGGGTCTCTTCTAAAACTGATGTAGAATTGAACCTTTTGAGGTGGCCAAAAATTGGTTAAGCTTCTATTAATGGCCAATTTTGTAGAGTCAGAAAATATCTAACCAAAAGTAAAATCTGAAGCACAGAAGGAAAAGACTGAGAGTGKAGACAAGGAGGTAAGGCAGAAGCAAATAAGCAGGCGTTAGCAATTGATATTACCATTACCACGTTTTTATAGGAATGCTTGATTTTGCAAACATTTTCCAAAAAAACAAGTTGTTCCTCTTTCTGTGTACTATTTCCTGACTCTTCAGTTCAGTATTCAGGAAATAACTACGCAACAGATTTGCTAGGATTCCTAATCATAAAAAGCATATTTTAGGAATATTATTCACAATGTTCTGGTTAAGTTTACACAGAGATTCTAACTGCCTCTTCAGACATTAACAGTTTACTCTGAAATTTCCTTATGGTTTGAACTTACTGTGCTTAATTTCAGTTTATTTAAGAAGTGATTCCTTAAATCTTTTCTTCACAGTTTGGAGCACATCATCGTCTGTACAAAGAAATGTCTTTGTTGTTTAACTCCAGCAGAGAACAGGCAAGAGGACCAAGGACAAAAGGTAAAAAAAACAGCTATTCTAATCCAGATATTGTAATTACATAGTTTATAAGTAATGCATTCAGTAAGCTGTACATGTGAGGGAGAAACTCCAACTCTAATGCATAGACTGACACATATAGGGATGCACTCAATGAATAATATACAGCATAAGAAAAACAACGTCGAAGTCCTTGTGGGGGTTTCACAAGTCCATCACAATAAACGTACGTAATAGCATAGCTTTGGGTTGCAGCACTTCRTAAACTCAAATGAAAAAATTGCAGATTTTGCTTCTGAATAGAAATGTCAGAATTATCAGTGGTGCACTGACAGCTCTCACTACTTATTTGGGACAGCCACTGAACCCAACGCACACCTAAGCGCTGTAACAGAAGTTTACTGTAAGCAGATCCTTTGTATATAAAGTAACTGAGAAAATAGAAAAACTCTCCTCCCCTGGCATATTCTTGCATGTTCATTCCAAGCCCTGAAAATTCAAACACATATCCTCTCTTCTCCATATTACTATATAATATCTATTGCAACTTTTTTGCACAGAAACCTTTAATCTTGTATAAAAATAAAAAACAAAAAAAAMCCCAAAAAACCAAAACATTAAGAGCAATTTAAAAAAATGTCTATTTTAAAGTGTATTAATTGATCTAATTAGCACCACATGAAGGAAATAAGGAGTTAATTGCCAATATATAAATTATAAAACTTTTCATATGATCACATGTGATATAGCAGTGCCTGTAACAATGTTTATCTTCTAAATTCTCTGCCAGTGTTCTAATCTAACTCCTTTATTTGCTGTAAATTTGAATCTCTAAACTGATTTCAAAATGCTATTTTAAGCTCAAGAGCTGCTAATAATATTTCATCATGAGACATACTGCTTGAATGCTATCTGCTGCAGGGAATACTGAATAAAAATATCTTTTAGAGAATCTTTTCACAGCCCCTTTAGTATCAGCCACTGTTGTTTTCATATGACAAATTCCCTAAATCCATATTCATGTTCAGGCACACCAATATTCACAAGAATGCTATTAACATCTCTTGGACTTTTGTTTAAAAAAATATTAATGTGTAACTCTTACTTTAATCACAAATACTGTATACTAGCATGTGCTAATAGAAGATGCTAGAATAGCAGAGTATCGTTTTAGAGAAAGCAGGGAAAATGGATTAGATCCAAAGATCTCCCTATCTCATTTAGTGGCTGAAATAACTTAATTCCATGAAAAACAAAATTGAAATACATAATATATTCCCTAAAGGAACTGTAAAGAGCTTTACAATTAGCAATAAATAAATTTCACTATGAAACATCTTTCTAGTAAATAGTTTTCAGGTAAGGCACAAAATGTTAAGAGACTTGCCAAAACTCTAATATATATACTTTCATAAGATATCTCATAAACATCTACTGCCAACAATGGCAGGCAGTATGTCTGGTACCGTCTGCAGAACTGAATCTCAAAGTCTTATGACTCCAGATTCAGACAACTGCTCTAGAAACAAACTGTTGCTTCAGTTTTGGGACATTACCAGATTCTTTCGAATTAGAATAAGCTCATTACACATGGGAAGTGTATTTCAGAACAAATGCATTTTCAACCATTGTATCCATCAGTCTTGTATTAAGCTACATTTTAATTTTTACTATTGATACCTCCTTCCCATCAGATTCTCTTGCTATTGAGGCTATGGATATGGATAACAACCAGCTTCTTTGAATTAGGTTCTCAAAACCCAACATGCAAAAAAGCACCTTCCAAATAATCACTTCGGATTCATGTCATTTGGCTTTAAAATTTTGCCATTATCCCAAATCCCAATCCCAAAGATGCTGAAGTATTTATACTCAAACCCACATGTTTTGCAGCATAAGTGCTGTAACGTACTGGTCCCACTTAAGGTATTATGGTCCTACTTAATTCAGTGGCAAGCTTCCCACTTCAGTGTATGAGAACTGGCCAGCTGACGATTACCAGTGGGATAAAAAGTATGTCTTTGTCTCTTTTCTGTACAAGACTAGCATGTGACAGAAGTGCTTTGCCAATGGAAAAGTCTGTCCAAGGTCAGCAGTTCTGTTGCCGAAAGGTCTAACACATCAGCCAGTAAGAAAATATTGCTGAAAACTACTTTGAGAAGCAAGTCATTCCATCCATAGCTCAGGACTGTACAGCCTATAGCCTTGTTTACACTACAGAGTCTAAACCTAAATTTTAATACGTAGCTTTTGCTTCTAACTGTAAAAAAAATACTAAATATACAGACTAATTAATACATTATTAATAGTTATTAATAGCTATTATTTAGCAGTCCAAAACTGGACTGCTTTCTTTCCGAACACACACACACACACACAAGGAAAAATACAAGATGTTTCCTGGGGAATTTCTGATCTGCCTTAAGGCTCTATTAGAGGTAGTTCATTTTGGCTCCCTAAGAAACACCAGTTAATGTCGCAGGCCATTCTCAATTTGACTGTTAAAATATTTTCCTCTATCAGATCGACACTCTTCCTACAGTAAAGATCTTCAAGAAATGGAAAACCTAAAAGGATTTTTAGCAATTGGGGGGGGGGGGGGGGGGGGAGGGAGGGGGCAGGGAGAAGAAAAGATTATGTTTGTGCTGTATGACATTCATTCAAAAACAGGAGAACGCCCAAAAAAAGAAAACATAAGCAGAAGAAAACAGTTGTTGAAGGTTTTTAAGGTGTACAGAAATAAAATAGTATAGATCACTAGATGCACAAGAAATCTATGATTTTGTAGTTTTTGTGAAAAGTTAATTATAAAGTTACATGAACAACCAGTTGAACAACCATTGAAATAGCTTATCTCCTTTAATCTGAATATTCTGACTACCCAGATAATGACGTGTTCCAGAAACGCGAAAAGCTTCATATACCACTGTCATGTTTTTTCTTTTAACAAAAGTTTATTGTTTTCAAGTAGCAAAAACTTATAAATTTTATTCTGCAATCACTCCAACTTGTGTGCAAAAAATGAAAATGCGATATGTAAAATTAGTAAACCTTAATAAGCTACCATCATATTCAGCATCATCATTAGAACTATGCTTTTTATGAGGGTGTCGTGGTTTAACCCTGGCCAGCACCTAAACACCACGCAGCCGCTCGCTCACCCCCCCGGCTCCGGTGGGATCGGGGAGAGAATCGGGAGGGCACGAGTAGGAAAACTCACAGGTTGAGATAAAAACAGTTTAATAATTGAAATAAAACAAAGTAGAACAGTAATARTAACAGTGATAACAACAACAACAATATACAAAGCAGGCGATGCACAATGCAACTGCTCACCACCCGCCAAACCGATGCGTGCCCAATACAAGAGCCTGTTCCTGGGACCCAGAGCCCCCCCCCCCCTTAGTTTTTATACTGAGCATGACGTCGCATGGTATGGAATACCCCATTGGCCAGCTGGGTCAACCACCCCGGCTATGCTCCCCCCGCCAGCTTCCCATGCACCTGGCAGGGCATGGGAGGCCAAAAAGGCAGGCACCACCCAGCAACACCCAAAACATCAATGGGCCATCAATGCTCCTATTATACCAAACCCAAAACACAGCACACCCTCCCCAGCTACTGGGAATAAAGTTAACTCTGTCCCAGCCGGAACCAGGACAGAGGGTCACAGGTTTTGCAACAATGAGCAACAGATTACTACAAAAAAGTTTACAAAAGCAGTATGGTGAAGCTTTCAAATGTTTGGATGACTTTTAGCTGAGTTTGGAACTCTGGGTAAGAAACTGCCTGCTTTTTCCAGTACCTCCTGATTTTACAGAAATACCTCCTTGTGAAAACACACCTTCCTGATTGCTTATTTTCTTAGTACTTTTGACAAAGCAGTGAAAAGGTGTGGAGCTTTGTAAAAATTGTTTAATGAAACCACATGGAACTCAAGACAGTCTCCTGAAGAGAGACAAGCAGGATAACTCAGATTCCCAGAAACATCTGCTGTCATCTTCTAAAAAATTTTAGTGACCTTAAGCTGACTTATGATTTTGCATTGAAGAAACCAGAAAACGTGCAAAGTGAAAGGAAAACCAAAAGCCGCTAACTTACACTCCTTGCAACAAGAAGAATGTTGCTTTACAAGCAGCTCTGACGGCTACAGCTGGGCTATGACAGAACAGGGACCTGAAACTTCAGTTTTGCAAAGCACACAACTACATGCTTAAAGGAATGGCTGCTGGGTTGTATCTCTTGCTGCTGCTGCTGCAGCATAAAGATGAGTTTAAGATTTTTTTAGTTTTATTTTTAAAGTTCAAGACTTCTGCTTATTACCATAAATACAGAGACAGCAGTAAATACCAGATCTGAGTTTTCAAGCTTCCCAGCCCTACCAGTGTTATATGCTCTATAAAAACGTGCATGTCTAAATTTTGAATGCTGTTTTACCAGTGAGAAATTTGTGACCACCAATATGCCAAAAAACAACCTCCCAATTACCATTTCACTTGTCCAATAAATTGCTTGATAAACCTTTCTCTAGTTCCAGTTTTCTGATCTGTTAGAACATGTTCATTCCTGTCCTGGTGCAACTCACCTGCCTCAATAAACCAAGTTTATCATCTAACGGTGTAAACAGAGAGGCTGGAGTCCTTCTAGCTGGAACTACAGCCTCAAGAATTCCTAATGGGGAGGGAGCTGGCAAATTTAGCAGACTAAATCCATACCAGCAGCTTTAAAATGAAACATATGAAATGGATAAAAAAAAAAAAAAAAGAAAGAACAGATGATAGCATAAACCAAGAGCTCAGGGGATAAGGAGATAAGGAGTAGCATGGGAAAGAAAAACTTTCCTACTTTCCCATACATGCCAACAGCCTGGTTATTTTTAAGCAAAATATGTTACTCTTTTTCTGTCCTGCCCATTCCAAAAATGTTCAAGTGGCTCAGGACACTTTAACATAGTTAAGGGAATTTTTCTGCCAGCTGTTTTCAGATGCTGGCATGTAAATCTGACAAAAAAATTACATTCAACTCCATGATTTTATATATTAGTAATGTGGGTACTTTCAYTGTCCTGCCAAATAAGCTGCATTCTCACCCATTTTCTACCGAATGTACAAGTATCTATGGAAGCTCTGTAGATAGAATTATTGGGTTTTTTCATCAAACAAGTTAATGTTGATGGACGCTATACAAACTGTTCACATGAAAAAATGAATGCTAGTATATATAGGTGTATATAATGGATCAGAAATACATTTGGATGAAACCAGGACAAATTAGAACTGGTAAGATCACCCTACAAGAGGTCCAGAACATTTGGTTTTCTTGGACTGTGGGTAGCTTATATTATTTCTTCACTTTTGAAGAGTCACTTTTTTGGTAAAATTATGGAGTTCACATTACAGTTCAGACTGTTCCCCATAATAAACTCCCATCTACAGGCAGGAATTAAGGAGAAGAAAGCAGAAAAGAGGAGAGAAGCAATTCAATAATGAACACTTTCCTTCCTTGTACTTGAGCAGTAGCTGAGACGCTTACCAGCCAGAAGTGAGATAAAGCAGCTGTCAAACAAGAGTACTGGGATTTGAAACTTCCAGTACAGCTAGATAGTTCTAGTAATAATTACACCAAGCTAGCAAGAAAGGCCTCATGTAGCTCCATTTTTATTACTTGCTATGGTGATTTTTAAGACAGATCTAAGGATGGACTGACAAGTGAAGAGAAATTAAAGGGCGAGGGGCAGGTTTTACAAATCTTAACTGACTCTTCTCTCTCCAGTCCACGCAGCAGAATTGGCTCCAAAACAGAAGCACAATTGTAGGCAAACTAAGGGCTTTGTAACCTGGGAACATGAGAGGTTACAACAGGGAATGGCACAGTTCACAAACACACGCAAGACAGACATAGATCTGCAGAAATTCCACATAATCTCTAATTTGCAGCACGCTAGACAGATCTAGAAATATACCACAAGATGCTATGATGTTAATACAAATATTCCAGGATCCTCCATGGTTTTGAATTAAGGACCTGCTTCAGAACAAACAATTGTACAAATGACCTTCCATTCTGCGGATACTACCTCAATATCACATTATCTCAATACAATTTTGATATACTTTCACTTTAAAAGAGCTGAAATATTTAGGCAATCAGAAGATGCTCTTTTCTCCTCAAGCAGCCTCGATACACTTTACATAAACGAGCGTGCTGCTTGGCTGGATTCTTGACCACGCAGAGAAGGTTAACGATGTGGGAAGCGTAATCACCACAGCGGAACCAACTAATAGGAAATACCAAAGCCAAGTCAGACGGACAGGGAAATAGCTGGTAACAGGTCTACGGTGTTTGTCATGTGAGATCAAGCCAGAATTATAAACTGCCAGTTAGTTCTGATCAAAACGCCTGTTTAATGATTTTTTTTTTTTCTTTTCCCCCTCTCTTTTCCTCTCTTGTTCTTGACATCTATTTCACACTGCTTAGAAGGCCTTTCCTGGCATAACCTCCACCCAGTTGCACTAGCGCACAAAGAATGCTTTATTCACTGAGATGCAACTTACCCAAATAGTTGTTGCTCTTTGACATCTCAGTAATGTTGATTTTAGTAGCTCCTTCAGGAATTTCCACTATCTTGTGGTAGCCAAGATTTGTTAGCGTGTGTTTGAAAACTCCAGACACAACCTTGCAAGCAGTGTTGTCCCCTCCACATATTCCACACTTGTCAATCACCTTGTCTGAACCCAGATAGTCGTCACAGCCAATGCTCTGCAAAATAAAATAAGATTTCTTTTTCTAAGATCTTACAACTGCAGACTTTGGACATAACAACCAAGGACAGTATGACTTTCAGAGAACATTCAATCCTGAAAAGATTTTGTGAATTAGCATTTCAGCAATTTCTTCCCTTGTTCTTCTGTATGCAAAAAGGCAATAAAAAACAGAGGGTTCACAGATTTGGGGATTTCACGTTAGCCAACAGGTTTTTACAGCCTGTTACAAAAAATACAAGAACACATAAAGAACACTAATGCATTGGATCATTGCTGATTACACCCTCCTCAGCTGAAAGAGAAGAATCTCTTAACAACATAGATCCTGTAGCTGCTAGTCACAAAAGAGATGAAGAGTTATGATTTTGTTATGATCCAAAATGGGCTTTTTACAAAAGCAGAACTACTTTATATATATAAAGTGTCATCTTAATCTCCTCTAAAATTGAGCACTGAGCCTATTCTCAGCAAAAGAGGTTTCTAAAAAGTCTTTGTACTGCATTTGTACAGTGATAGAAGCGATCCTCCTGTTCACTGAGTAGAAAATCTTCAACCCACTCAGTAACACCCACTTGGACAGGATAGTTTAAAAAAAATTAAATCATTTAAAATAATGTAAATGGCAGAAAACAATGTTAAAGATTTGACACAAACCAGAAAAAAAATCTTTCCAACTTACTGCACTTTAAAAGTGCACATACTGTAGAGACTATCTCCTCTTTTACAGAAACATTTCTGTTCATTGATCTTGCTGTTTTGTATTCACAGACTTTAAATAACATTTATGATGAACACTTATCATCTACCTATATGATTAACTGGCACATGCAAAAAAGAACCTCTCATTCTTATTCAGATAAGATGAAGTATTACATGAGCCAGTAGAACAGAAGCCTATCACATATTTTATGAAATGTAGTAATTTGATGGAAAACGTTCAAAATAAATGACAGAGTATTGTTCTATTATTTCAAATTGTCAAAAATACTTGCAAATTCTTGCAAAATTCTTAATGAAAAAATTGTTAATTATTGTTTTATGGTCTTTCCTGGAAGCAAACATCCAAGTAAGAGGGGGAAGAAAAAGAATTTTTTGATATCACCAACRTACAACATAGGGAGTATCTTGAGCCTTGGCATCACTGTATTTCTTTCCTATTCCCAATATTAATGTTTGGCCCTTGCTGTGAAAAATGTTCTAAAACGCAAGCCAGAGTCTGCTTAGTTCCAATACAAATATTTAACACCCAACATCTTTTTTATGACTATCCAAGAAACACAGATAAACCCATCTAACGCATCACTGCCAGGATCATATGGAGCTTGACAATGATACCTGTTTGTAGTCATGAAGCAAGACAATGAAGAAGATTCCCGAGCACTCTGTGTTTCATGGTGGGATAACCTGATAACTAAAAATCTGTTCCATCCTATCAGATCTAGTGTGAGCAGATTGTTGCATGATTTCAAAGAGATTTTGGATTCAAATAGAAACACTTTGTTTAACATCTTGCATTTGCATTGCTTGGCGGAAATCTTAAAATCATGTACGAGTTCAATTTTTGTGTTTTGCCTCAAAATGCATTTTATTACTTACAAAGTAATGCACTTGCTTAAACATAGGAATTACAATTATCAAATCATACAATATGATTTCAGACCTGCTAAAGCAATCTGAAAAATGTGAGTGATCTAAATTTAAGACAGCTGTGCCCAGTGACCAATTAATCTCTGTACTAGTCCTCCTTGAAGGACATTTTGCTGAGAGTATTTACACTTTCTCTACCATATATTGTTTGCATGGAAATGTAGTGGTACTTAGCATCAGCCTATGTTATACAGTGACTTTCAGGAAATTTCCACTGCCAGCAGGTTGTTTTATGGAGGGAATCCTTTCAAGTATGAGGTGTTATACAGTATGAATTGCTAGCATTAAATGTTTAATGGTGTTCTCCATCACTACTGAGTCCCACACAGGTTAATACAATTTTCTTCCTCTTAGCAAATAAAAGAGAATAGAGAAAAGCGTGTTTTATTCCTTGAGACCATAATGCAGAACTACTGTGGGTCAGTCTGAACAGAACTACTTTTCACAGAAGAAACACAACCAATCAGTACAAATGGGATTCCCTTGCAGGGAATAAATATCAAACCTGTTTTAAACTCACATGTCATTCTTAGTCAAATGTTGACTGACATACAAAACAGCTGTCAATCTTTGGCTGTACTATTTGGAATTCTTCCCATATAGGGTAAAAAGAGCCCGTGTCACAAAAAGTGCCTGTAATGTTTAAATGCTCTTTCACAGAAATGACTGAGAAAGATACAAAGAATGAATTACTGGAGACAAGGACCTAATAATCTGAAACCAGCAACTGACAATGAGGAAAAAGACACAGAACCACAAATATATAAATAAGATAAATAATAAGATAATAAATAAATTACAGAAGATAAATAAGATAATAAATACAATAAATAATAAGATACAAATAAACAACATACGTTATGCAGAGTGCACTCATATATGCATTTTACATACCAACAGAAGAGGTATTTAGCAACAAATTAAAATTTTACAAAGAAAAAATAAAAATCTTTACTGGGGTATCTACTGATGCTTCCATGGAAAGGATGTGCTTTAAAGATGAATATTGCATAGGTTTCAGAAGAAGAGGCCAGTTATAACTAACACATTCTAGAAAACCTTGACATTTGCTTAGTACAGTTTAGGCAGGCATATAAAAATGACTGTGTACTCTCTAATATTTCCAGATCCGCAAGGATATCATATAGGAAGCCTGTGTCCCACGTGTTCTATGGGAATCTCCCTTTCTAACTGTATAAAGCATAGATTTCTAGCACTGACAGGTCATGACATATTGACCTGTTACTGGTCCAGGACTCAATACTTAGGATGTCCTGGGCCTTGGTCCAGAGTAATCTTGGGAAGATGAAAGAAACACCTTTCGGCAAGCTGATTCTGTTCTCTTTCTGCTTTTAAACAGCTGCTTGAAGCTGTGCAGAGATTTGGAATGGTAGTCACCCCTGTAGAACTAGGCTGGTAAACAGAATTCACCCAAATTAACCAAAAATGTAGAATCCATGCAACTGTACTGAACAGATAATTCAGCATTTTTTCCAATAAATTTAAGAAGTACCACCTTGCTACTTGGCTAACGTATATTCATATAAAAACATGAACCAATTTCTAACTTCTCTCAGTATGTGGTATTCATTACATTTAAGCACATGTATACGCAGCAAACATAAATCCCCTTATCACATTGCCTAATACACTGTGATACATCAGCAAGAAAAAATGATGTTAAGGAAAGAAGTAATACAAACTGGAATCCACTGTGAGTGTTCCTCCCAATATTTGCTGTGGGAACGTGAATAAGTCTTAACTATGTCAATAGATATAAAGATCAGAAGTTTTGCTAGTTAAGCAGAGCGGTCTGAAATCTCAGATAGTCTCCTTGTACAATTCTGGAAGGTTGAGGTGTAAAGTGGGTGCCAAACACATTAACACCCAACTTAACAGCCCAGTACACTCTCACAATGGTGAAAGAAGGCCTCAGTCAATGAGGAATTCACAGTTGTTTTTCATCATGTAATATACATTTAAGGAATCCAAAAGCAGATGTCACTTTTCGAGCCACATCACACACAACATTCCTACTATGAATGTAAAAATATTAGGATTGTGAATACGAGATCAACGAGAAGACAAAGGTAAATGCATTCTGCCCACCAAAAGGATTTTGGACAGGACTACTGCAAGCTGTTCCTTGGCTATCAATATGAGGAGGTCTAGAACACATCTGTCCCTTAAAACGTTTTCTTGCAAAGTGTTGCTTCTTAGAAGAGATACTTTTGACTTGCACTATCTATACATCTTCTGTATTGCTCAACTATTTTTGCAAAGTGGTTCAAGAAACTCTTAAGTTACAAGTTAGCATGAAAGACACTGTTCAAGAATTACAGCCAACTGTATGCCAAAATTAATTTAAATAAAAATCCTTGAGAGAAACAAGGGACAATCTGGATGAAATATTCAGTGGTGGACTTAACAGGGATTTAGGACTATGTATACAATAGAATGGGGCTGGTGCCAAGCATTTGAAAACATGAAGTGCTGATCCCTGAAATGGAAAACAGATGTTGCAATTCCAGTACTAAATGATTCTATTAAAAATTGCGATCTATGTGGTAGAGTGGCATAAATAATACAACATGACAATAACTTGCTTCCGTTGCTTTAGCTGCATTGTATTATCAGGTAGGAAAGCCACAGTTATGAGTTGTAGTATATTAACACCATTAACTTCAAAAATTATTTATATTGACAGGTAGTTAGCTAGAAGTTGTAATACATAAGTAATTTGGAGTCTGGGCATCCATGGGGCTAGAAGGCAGAAGAATAAAATGTTTACTGGAAGTCATACTTAAGTGTAAGTCAAAAATTCTAAGCAAAGGGTCAGGGACAGTTATGGACGTACCACAGCTGATCCAGCTGCTGAAGAAATGTTAGGCAGGGTAATGTGAGAAGAGTAATCAAGCAAGGTGCATGGCCTAAAACACCACTAAAGAAGTTAAGAGGGTAGCAGAAGAATATCTGGCTACTGGTGGGAGACCTGCTTTAACACTATATATTATCAATAAATCCTAGTTCTACAAATTGCTGAGGCTACTGCTAATTAAGTTTTATATGCCACTGTCCTATGAAACAGAGCTTCATGGGAGCCATCATATTTGCTGTTCTGCTTGAGCAATACTCTCCCCCAACTTGGTATCACTGATTTAGCCACCAAAAAACATGTACTCTTTCATCTGCTCTGTGGAATAAACAGAAGTATTGAGATTAACGATTAGCATTGTGGGTGATTTCTGGGGTTAACTACAAGAGATGATGCCTTTACTTTTAAGTTACTGTTTCTCCTCTCCAGGTTCTGAAAAATTTGGTACATGAGTCTTATAGAGTGGTATAACGTAACAGTATCAGAACTAGTCATACCTCCTTTCTCAAACTTCTGGTCATCCCTCCAAAGTAGTTCAACTTCCTTTGATAGTGAATCCAACAAAAATCACAAGATAGCAAGACCATTAAAACTAGCTTTGCTAGCTGATAATATCTTTTCAGTATTCTAATTTGCAGTTAAAATATTTACCTTTTTTCCCTTCTATAAAGTATCAATTTATGCAAAAACATATTTTGAATATATTGGGATTTAAACTGTTTAATACCATGTAGCTTCTACAGAGAAGCAGGATTACATGAATTATTAAGTATTATACTCACAGGAAATATTTCATAAAAATTACTGGATCTAACACTAAGGATTAATTATTCACTGCATTTAAGGAACAAGAAAAGTAAGATCCTCCCAGTCTCACATGAGCTGTTTTGAGTCTCTTTGCCTTGTAAGTATCCAGGTACCTGAGCAGAAACTAGTAAAAATACTCTATGGTTTACATTAGAAAAATACTACGTCAGGGCAAGAAAATCTGCATATTGACACAAAATCCATGAAGCATTATCAACACATGGAATGATTAATTTTAGCACACATATCCTGTCACATTATTTCTCATTGAAAATAGAAAGACAGATTTAAAAGAGAAAAGACATCCTGTATGTGCATCTAGATGCTTCTCTATTAATACTTAGCTCTCACTTGCTGTTACCTAGTTTCATTTGTATTGTTAGCGGTGTCCTGGTTTCGGCTGGGATAGAGTTAATTTTCTTCCTAGTGCTGTGTTTTGGATTTAGTATGAGAAGAATGTTGATAACACACTGATGTTTTCAGTTGTTGCTAAGTAGTCTGCTAGTCAAGGACTTTTCAGCTTCCCATGCTCTGCCAGGTGCACAAGAAACTGGGAGGGAGCATAGCCAGGACAGCTAGCCCAACTGGCCAACAGGGTATTCCATACCATATGAYGTCATGCTCAATATATAAATAGGAGGCGTGGTCCAGGAAGTAGCGATCGCTGCTTGGGTATCGCTCAGCGGGTGGTGAGCAATTGCATTGTGCATCACTCATTTTTGTATATTCTATCATTATTATTATTATTACTACTACTATCATTATTTTCCCTTCCTTTTCTGTTTTATTAAACTGTCTTTATCTCAATCCACAAATTTTACTTTTCCCCCCCGATTCTCTCCCCCATCCCACTGAGGGGAGGGGGGAGTGAGCRAGCGGCTGTGTGGTGTTTGGTTGCCTGCCGGGTTAAACCACAACAAGCGGCTATAAAATGAAATAGATTAGTCTTAATAATATATTATTTAAATATATTATTATATATCTCTGAAAAGAGATGTATAATGATGATTGTGCATCATACAAAGAATGAGATTCAAGCGTGAACAGAGTAAGAACTATTCTTACAGAGTCTGCCACCTAAGATAGAGAACACATAGTCATTAGATGTATGTATTAAGGGCAAGCAAGAAGCAGCACAGATTATTTAGTTTACCCAGAAGGTAAAATACTCTACAGACACTTCCCATAAGTACCTTACAAGACTTTAAATTAACAAGCAAGGATTAAGATCCAAGGATGCATGACTCCAGGGAAATTCAACATAGAGGGCACATATTCTCCTAACAGTGACTGCAAGAAATAAAGTAGACTGCCCACATTCTTAAGCCTTTAACAAAGACCATTTGATAAAGTATTTTGAAATTCTATGAGACAGAGATTTGAGGGTTTTGATGTAGGAATACTAGCTGATAAATCATAAAGCTAATAAATCATAAATCATACCATCATATATGTCATCTAGCTGGTATTATCAAATATGTCACCCTTACAGTAACATTATTTTCTTCTTGCCTTTTTTTCCTGGAATATCTATGAAATGGTCTAAAAAGAATAAATATTGAGGCAGTAACACTACCATTCAAATTCTCCTTGAAACTACTCTTGTCAGACTTCATTTAAAAAAAGCCATCTACAGAATTAATTCAGAATTATATGAATTTTTGAGGAGAAGATATTTACTAGGACTCATTTAGGATTTTGCAAAATTTAAATTTAGCTTCTCATTGACATTCAGATAAGGAAGATGGGATGAATGGGTTCTAGCTATGTATCTTTTTTAATTAGGTATCACAGACTCTGATCCAAATGTCAGGAGTCTGGCATTTCCTGCATTCATATTGTAAATCTGCATATATTGCACTATAAAGGAACATCACTTTAAACCAAGCCAAGATAAAGCAGAATTAAAGATAGACTGGTACTGAAATAATTACTTTGAACTTCTGCCATTATATGAAGCAGAAAGAACAAACAAGAGGAAGAAAATGCTTTAAAGCTGACCTGTAAATAGCTAATAACTTCAAGGTTATGTGGTAGATGACTCAAACATGGTCTTCTCAGCACATAGCTATTATTTTGCTTTTTGTGTTTCTCAGGTCTATGAAAAGAGCTAAATCTTTTTTTAAGAAATCCTGTAGGGTTTTTTCAAGGTATCTTGTTATATCTGTAGGTTATTGTGCTTTCTTATAACTGCACCTAAGTAATCCATTCCAAGGATGCACACTAACAACTTTGAATAAAACACCAGCACAACAAAAAAAAGCAAAAGTCACTGTGCTCTTCATCCATATAAGCAACAAATGGAAATACGTAAAACATGTGTGTGTGTCTACACAGCTATACATCTGCCCCGAAATGACCCTTATTCTGTCATATCTGCACTACAGGCTATATAGCCTGGTTTCTTTCCTTCCTAAAAGGAGGAATTGACACATAATAGATCAGCAGTGATACATGTGATGAATTCTGCAGTTGCAGCTTATTGGGCAGTCATCACTGGTTGTTATCGTTGAGGAGATTCTGCCCTACAAACAGCATGAGAAYAGTAAATCCAACACAAGTTCCGTATCTGAGATAAGATTCTCAGTTCTCCCACTTCCCTTCTCCTAGAAATTACTGTTTTCCTTTCATTCTCGTAGATGGTTTATAGGATTATTTTCACTAGTACAGAACAAGAAACATGGAGTATCTTATAGCTCTTGGTCTACTGTTATTATATTCTATCAAATGAAGCATGCAGAGAGTAGACTATACACTGTAATTTTACAATTTTCCCACAGAATCATGCTACTAATTAGTACTGCACTATCTTCTTAGGTTCTATTGGCTGCGTGGCACTATACAACAATTCAGTGCTTCACTTGCCACTAGCTTAACTTAGAATTTGTCAGAGAAACTGAAGTTCCAGTGATCCATAGCAATGTCAGTGGAAACTGCCTCTTCTGAGTTTTCCTCTCTTGGTTTTCCTCTTGAGCAAGACCCCCAAGGTCCCCAGACACATGCCTAACTGAAGTCCATAGAAGAAAACGTTTCTACACTTACCTAATCCCTCCTTTCAAAATAAATGAAATAAACTACGGCATCTCTGAGAACAATGATGGAGAAAAATAATTGTAAAAAAATGTTTTTAAAGTTAGTTTCATTTGGCTTTTCCCTAAACTCTAAAAATTTTCCTGAACATGTTCATTCAGGTCTACCAAAAAAAATGCTCATTCAAGCGCAAAGAAATCATTCCCAAAATCTATGATCACGCTAAAGCTGAAAGTCAGGAAAGATGTCATAATAAGCTAGAAATACAGCAACAATTTAACAGAAAAAAGGAAAAAGCTAAAATTCTTAACAGATAAATAAAGGGAATATTAGAGCCACTTAGGGTAAAGCTGAAAGGTCATAAAAGCATGTAAACAGCAAGACAATTCTTCCATTATTCTTGGTCTTTTCTACCAAATGCTGGAGCCTTAACTGTTTAACTAACCCCTGCTCTACATTGTTCATGGTTCTGCTGTTACGGGAATCATCTTTCACCTTCTTTCATCCCCATTTTAATAAACAGCTTCCTATATTCTAGCCAAATTTCTGAGGTAGTCTGAGCTTTTCTTGCCACGTCAGATATCTTCTCCATATACAGTCTGATGTTTTTACTTCCCAAGCCTTTCAAACAGAAATGGAAAGATGTTATCCTAATAATTCAATCAGTAATGAAATGGACACAATTGAACTTGCACATTAGAAATTAAGTGTTGCCCCCAGGACACTTAGGTGAGGTAACCACTTGTACAGTATGTAAAACAGCTTCCCAATAGCTGAGATGCTAACTTAGAGACTTCTTCACTGACCAGGAATATAACTGTATTTTTACAAAAAAAATGCTGCTGTATATTTTTGTAACAGTTTCATTAAAAAACAACTTATCTATAAGAAAAATCAGCTCCTGTTCTGTGACAACATACAAAGCACTTCATCAGCAAGCCAAGGAAGAGAGTTGATGTCCTGGAATTTTCATACTGGTTATGKCCTAGGTATAGCCTGGAGATAAGTAGGAATTTGTGACTGCATGTGCATAAGCAGTGGGAATGGTTGGCAGCTCAATAGCATACAGACAAACCGCATGGTATTTACTTCTAGAATACAGGCTTGAATTTGAGTTGGCTAGAGGGGAAGCTCCAGATCCTCAAGAGACACTTTTAAGACAAGTAGCAGATACTTAACATACCTTGAATCTGATAGCACTATCTTTAAGTTATTAAAAAGCAGAAAAGCAACTACATATAATTAGAATCTCTGTATTCCTCAGAATAAAATTTGGTTTTATTTGTGCAAAGCACAGAAATGCCTGAGCCAGGGCTTGCTGTTACAGGCATCATTGTACTAGGCATTAGAGACAAGACATTCCCCAAAACCCTGTAAAAACATGGCATAGCTGACTCACCCAGCACCATGAGATGTCACAACACCATGTCCCACAGCAGAATACAGCTGCCAGAAATACAGGAAACACCAGGATGTCCGACAAAGAAAACCCTACAACCCACACATACTGGTGCAGACTATCAAGCCACCCTCCGAACACCACAGTCCACCATCACTCACAACAAAGTCCCAAGCAACATAGGGACGATAATTGAGCTGTTCAAGAGCCACAAATTAGTCACCCATGGACACGGTCAGAAGGGATGCATAAGTAGCCACTTTTTCAGATTGTTTTTAATCTGGAAGGATAAGATTGCTAGAGCAACCTGCAGTCACACTGGAGGTCTGTGGGAGAACCCCAAACTCCTTCCAGATGTAAGTCCCAGACCATGTCTCCATTATATCACTATTTTTACTTCATTTCCCGTATCCAAACTTAAAGCTGCTATTGATGTGTCACTCCTCAAGAAAATTGTTTTGCAAGTGGAACCAAGTTAGAAACTCTGTTGATGCAGAAACCAGGAAAAAAGACTCATTTTCCCTAGCACTGTAGGGCCAACACAGCTATGGGAATGTGAGACTGATCTCCTTCTGGTTTGTGCATCAACTGAATTATTAACTAGACTCCAATTGTAGAACAATGACACTTCAATAGCAGCTTAACTACATTTCTAATGCTCTTCTAATAACCAGTATTTTCTGCTTCTACAAATATACAATGAACAATATACATTTCTATACTATAACTTACAGGAAAAACACTGACAAACACTTTCTAGGAAGCTCTCCTTCCAGTATTTAAAATTCAGAATACGCTATATAGATTTCAACTAAGTTCACTGAAATCTGTAGGAATCTTTGCAGCTGAAAGAGGCCTTAGGAGGAACAGTCATCTGATAGCCATAGAGCTTCTCCTCTCGGTGCTTTCTTGATCCTGAGAACATATCATTGCATACTTCTGGTATTATTCATTTTGCCACTTTTTACGCTATAAGCAACATCTTGTTTCTTACTGCATCAGGGGAAGGGGAGGCAGAATTGATTCAATCTTAGCTATTCCTTTCTTCTACCATTATCACCTCCCTCCTGTTGCTGCTCATTGATATACTACTTACATTCTTGAGAGCTAATAACTCAACAGTGTTTTTTTCTTTTCTTTTGGCTGCTAACATATGCTCCATTTCAAATGGATACAGAATACAGGCTGATCGAGTTACCACAGCTTAGTAATGTTTTTGAACATGTACGCGGTCATTTGTGTTTACAGAAAATACTTAAATCCCACCATTCAAATTGAGTGCAAATGGTTAGAGAGATGGCTGAGGTAAAGGGGAGGAAGGCAAAGAGGAAAAAAGTAAGAGAGAGCCCCAGACACAGGCTAATTAAACTGCAGTTTCTTCTTTGTGAATGTAATTCTCCTAATACTTCCTCAACTTAATGTACTGGTGAAGCAAACACTGTTGGGTGTTTTTTTGGCTTTGTTTTATTTTAATTCCACACCTTAAATGCTTGAGCTGATCACTGGAACCATTTAAGTGTCATTTACTTTTCCTAAACATACTATTCGTTTCCTTTGTACATTTTGTTCAAGATGGACAAGGCATTTATTGTTAAATCTTCACTTTCATTTCTAGTTAACAGCATTTTGGTATTACTTAGAGGTGCTGCAATTTTTTAAACAGATATTATTTGGAAAGCCCACAAGAGAGGAGATTAAAATGACTGAATTCGACAACGGTACTTTGCAATGTCCACTATTCCATGATACTAAGAACATATACTGCAAAGCTTTTATTGCATTGCCATGATTGAATTTTATTTATTGGCTTTGGGAAGTATCAGCTTTTCTGTTCTCTCACACCTATAAGCAAATTCTGAGCACCAAGGTTAGTTTGTTTAAACAGAGAGCTCTGCTTTACATATAAGCTCAACACTGAAATGTTGTCATGCAGTATCTGATTCTGAAATTCCACCTCTCTGACCTACCTGATGCAAGAGAGCCCTATGCATTTTCTGAGGCACTCATTTGCTGGCAGTCAGACTGTCATTCAGAATTTAAAAGCCTTTGGGCAGGAGCATGACAAAAGTATTCTTTTTTCTCTTAAAAGAAAAAAGTATATACAGGTAACATAGCATGAACTGCTGACAATTAAAAATTACATGTGCTACTTCATGACATTGCATGAATTACTGTTATCAAGCCACTTTCACACAAGGACATTTGGGGTTACAACATAAAGAGCTTGTCAAACTACCAGACATCTGGGATTTCATTCCTATGGTACACCATTGATGTCTCACTCAGGAGAAGTTGCCAGAAAACACAAGTCTGCTCCATTATACATTTAGAAAGTACTCTGCCCTCCACCTTTACAGGAACTCCTTGCTTTTCCTCCTCAGTCCTTAAATGGACTCTGCTTTCTCCTTCCCATTCAAAAACCATGCAGGGATGAAGTCAGTCACAGCATAAAGCTGCTCAGCTCCAAAAATTGGTGTTTTATTTTCTCACCAGCAGTCAGTTGCACTCAGTGTCCAACTCTCCTTCCTTTGAATATTCCAGACCTCCTCGTGATGTAACATCTAGAGGACACTGGACCTTCTTTTTTTTAGCTCCCTTGTAGTGCAATTGTGTTAAAAGATGGTGCATTACGTTCATATAAAATGTCTCGCTCAGTGACCGTGGTCTAGACACACTCAGCTGAGTGAATGCAGCGGGTTCTTGAGCCAAGAACACACAGGGAGCTTTGAAAGGATTATTAAGAATGTTTTCTTCTGAATCTCCCCCCCACACACACACACACATTTAATAAGCACAGTATATGTGCAGTAAGTGGTCAGATATTCCAAAATTTGTCCAACAATACCTACTTCATGGAGAAACATACTTGTATTACATTAGTTATTCGTGATCCAAATCCCACTGAAATCAGTGGAAAGGCTCCCTTTGAAATCAGTGGGAGTTGGGCCTAGGAATTAGCTCTAGTCTCCAGTGAAATGCCATCTACAAAAGATACAAAAGTGTAATTTACTGTTCTTGATTCACCAGGAATAGCTTGCTGAAATCACAATTTACTTCGTGGCCCTTTGTAAGTGTGGAGGATTTTCAACTTAAAGTTGTGGGATTCGTTGTACCACAAATGCAGCATGATTAATGGCCTTTCAGAGCCCTTTCACCTCAGACAATAACTTAGGAGGTCTCCATGGGGACTCTTTGTCTGTATCTAGTCTTATAAAGGTCTTGAACCCTGAAGGAATATAATGTTGTTCATTTTCTTGGTTGGTTTATGATGCTACTGTTTAGTACTCAAATTTAAGTTAAACAAACCTCAAGCCCGCCAGGACAACTACAAAAAGCTAGATGATACGAAGAAAAAAAATTTTAACGCTATCACTGCTAGCCTTTTATACTCGGTGGTTGCTTTACAGATACCTTAATCTCTTTCACACTTTTGCCACTGGAAATGATCATTACTGTTGTAGCCAGAACGAGAAGATTTGTTTTATCAATCCCCATTTACCTTAGAGGTTTACCCACCTCAATGTTAAGTTCACACCTGCAAACACTGTTATTGACTTTTTAGCAAAGCATTTAGTATGTAAATATTGTTGTCTATAATACACAACACTTTTTTTTCCTGTCTGTGACAGAGGTTTCAAGCTAAAGCTGTAAATATTTGCCTTTCTGGGAGTTCTCTTACACACTAGTTCCCTCATTAAGATCTTGCCTTCAAAGCTTTTAAGAACCATGCCAGTGCTGCTGCCTCATAGGTTAGCTATGCTTTCCCCCAGTAAGTCTGAGAAGCTTTCACATGTGTTTTTAGTGAAGATATCTGTTCCCCTTTCTGTCGTCTATTCATAGAACTTGTTTGCAATTTCCGAAACAAAAGTCTGCACATATGCTCCTGAGGCCAAACTGCATACTGACTCCTTTATTTGTTATTTACAACATTCTCTCTCACATAAACAGAACTGTAACTAACTAAGGATTTATCTCAGGAGTCTCTAAGAACTGATACGAGATTTAAACTGATTTAGCAAATGCTACACCCACCTTTAATAAAGTATGAAATCTGAACACAAGCTTTACTGCTTTATCGATCTGTTATTCATCCATCAAATATCCATTTGGGTAAGACAACATCTAGATGTACACATGTAATCCAGTTTAGCCTTTTGACAAACGTATGAGAAAGACATTTTCTTAGAGTTCTTTTGATTTGAAGACCCGTTTTGAATCAATTCCTTCTTCACTGATCCCACAAGAAGGCAGCAAGTTTTGTTAGTCCCCAATGCAACACAGAAAATATTGATGTCATCTAACACACAGTCTGGAACACAACTGTGGCAGCTAAGAAAATCTGTCAGTGAGAATGGGAAGAGCTGGGGAATCATGGCCATCACTAAGACTCAATTCCACTGCAACTGAAAACAGGAGAATTGGGCAAATAAATCGGTTGAATAAGGTCTTGGGAAACTAAACATAAAAGACAACTCACCAGAGAAGCAGAGAGTGAAACCAGAATGTTTTTTGGCTCATTTCAGGTTTCCAGTTCTGGGCCTGAAGCTGCTTAGGTTCAGTTCCAGTTAAATCAACATCAGTCTAATATAAGTTGGGTAACATGGTTTGCTAAATCAGCCCACATTGCAAAACATGAGAGAAACGTAAGGATCACATGATGAAAGCAGGCTTACAAAAAGGGGCTTTGGCGAGAAAGGCAGATTGGTTCTTTTTCTTGCTTCCTAAACACAGTGTGAACACCTCTGAGGTTTCAGTGCTGCAGCTGCATCTGGTAGTCAGAGCAGGACTGGCTAGAAATTCTGGCATTGCGCTCCCTAGGAAGGTGTCCAGAAACACTACAACCAGAGCTTGGCAGTTGCAGGATAAAAGCCTCTTTAGCCTGGTTTCCCAGGCTCTGAACTAGACAAAGCTGAGTTTTGTTTATTCCCTGCTTCAGACCTTGTGTACCACTCTTGGGAGGTTAGCTGCCCAGGCTCAAGGCTAACTTTCATAATGCAGCCATCCAACCTTGAACCACAGAGCTGAGATGCCTCCTGCCCTCCTTTTTCCCAGGAAGTGCTTCTAAGGTCAGGGTCTCACCACTGGTCTCTGAGCTATGCTGCAGGTACACCTGTGCCACATCTTGTACCACCCTGACTCTGACCCTGGTCCTGACCTGCTGACTTTATTTTCTGGCTTGATGTAAGATCTCACTCATCATTAGGGATTGGCCTTGACAYCTGGACTGTTGGCTGAGTCTCGCAACCATCAGCAGACCTGCCCTACTTGCTCTGGAACTGGGGACGTGCACCCTTTTTGGTAAGGCCACTGTCTGCCTGGTTTGCTGTCATTCTCAGCTCCAGGTTCACCTTCTCCTATGGATCAGCATGCCCTTGTTGCTCCTGACACTGCAGATTAGACTGACCAAATTAGTATTTCTTTTTCCTCTGGCTGTCAAACTACCCCACTACTCCAAGTTCCAGTCAAAGAAAAAAGAGATCTCCTGCTTTGAGCAATGCAGCTTCCTTACTGAATAGAAAGAAGAAACACAAAATAAGCAAATTAATATTGCTCTAGATAAGCTAAGACTCTCTGAATCAAAAGAAGCAGAAAATGCACAACTTTAATTTTTCCCCTAATCAGAGGGAGCTTGCACTGTGCAGTTGTTACCTACATTTTGCTGTATGTCATGATGTAACACTGCAACCAACAGTGGTTCAAAACCTAGACAGTCTTGAAGCTCTTAGTAATATCTGATAAGAAGAAAATAAATGTAGAATATATCTGTTCCTGCATGCTCCTACATTCTTTTTAAAGTTAAGGGGAAACACTGTTTTTTCTTCTTCATCTAGGAATGTTAAAAGATTTGACAAAAAAATGATCCTTGAAAGGTTTTTAATTACTAAGCAAAAGGCTGTATTATTTAACACTACTGGGAACAAATGCTTGGTCCCCTCTCAAATAGGGTGGGGCTATCTGGTSACTATTAGAGGGAGTCTGAAGAGAACCTAGAGCTTGTGTAGCTGAGAAAAAGGGAAACTTACTAATTAAAAGACCTGGTTTTCTGCAACTCACAGTCCTTAGTAAAGTTCTACATATCACGTAACAAATTGCCATTTGAACCAGATCTGAGATCCACACAAGCTAGTATTCAGGATCTGAGAGTGACCAACAAAGGTATTTCAGCAMGAACTGCAAAAATCATGAAGTAGTAAGACTCCACCGTAAGACTAGTAGAGTTTGGCTTTATTCACAGCCATTGAAGTCAATGGCAAGATGTTCTTTGACTTGAGATTTCTTACAGAATACTCTTATACTAATTAAGAAGGTAAAGTCTCAGAACATCAGTTAACAATACTGGAAAATATAATAAATCAAAATCCTCCAATCCCCAAAGAAAACATAACTAATTTCTGTCACAGAATTTGAAACTAAATTTTACTATCCTACCTCACCAATTTGTGTCCTATAATGATAATAGATTAACAATGTTGTCCACAAGGTGGCACTTAAAATCCTTGTGAAATCAAAATGTAGAAGGTCCACGCAAAAAAAAGGTAATTTCTTACAACTAAACACAAAGTTTGTATTGCTCCTCTTTTCAAATTAGCCTCTATTACATGAGTAACAACTACTGCTGTTTTGTCATCAGTAATATGTACTTAAAATTTATCAGTCAATCCAAAGATTTATTTTGGTTTGGGAGGTATTTTAACCTGAAATAAAATGTTATACAAAACTGAAAGGAAGGAGAAACTCTCAAACTGATTTTTCCTGCATCATCTGCTCTCCTTGTCTGGAGACCAGCTGGACTTCATTTATCAATCATAAATAAATATTTTAATCCAAATCCTGATGTCTTTCCTCAAAAGGAATCCTCATTGACTTCAAAGTTGACATCAACTGGAAATTTGCCAAGTCACAGGAGTCGGCCTCTTTACGGATTTGACAAGGCAGAATTATGTCAATTCCGTGGTCTTCACAATCCAAAATTTACTAACAAATTTAAATTACTTTTGGTTTTAAGTGTATCAAACAGAAGTATATATTCTATTTTTTCCCACTCACTTGTATTTTTGTGTAAAATTAAATTACTCCCACTGAGTCTGTGGAAATGAGTAGAGAAAGATCAAATTAGAGAGCACCTGAGAAAATTTCATGTACACAAATCTTTGGGACCAGATGGGATGCAACCAAGGGTGCCAATGGAGCTGGATGATATCACAGTGAGGTCACGGTGATTGGCGGCAATGCCCAATGACTGGAAAAAGCAAATGCCACATCCATCTTCATTACGGGCAAGAAGGAGGACCCGAGGCTCAGCTGCAGGTTGGTCACCCTAATCCCAGCCCTCAGAAAGACTGCAGAGCCAATTCTCCTGGAAGTCATTTCCAAGCACATGAAGGACAAAAAAAATTATTGGGAACAACCATCATGGATTTACCAAGGTCAAGTCATGCCTGAACAAGCTACTGTCTTCTGTGATTAAATGACTAGTTCAGTGGATAAGTGGAGAGCAGTGGATGTTTTTTCCCTTGACTTTAGGCCTTCAACGTAGTCTCCCACAGTATTCTTAGGGCCAAACTGGAGAAATCCAGACTGGGTAAGTCGACAATAAGGTGGGTGGGAAACCAGTTGGATTGCCAGACTTAAAGGGTAGTGATCACTGCTCCAAAATCCAACTGACAGGCAGTTACTCGTGGCATCCCTCTGGGAGGCCTACTGGAGTCAATACTGTTTAACATTTCTTTAAGGACCTGGACAAGACAAGAGTGTGCTGTCAGTAAATGTACAGATGATACCAAATTGTGGGGAGTAGTCAAGATACTGGAAGCAGGACTGCTACTTAGAGGCACCTTAAGAGGCTGGAGAAATGGGCAGACAGGAACCACATGAAGTTCAAATGCGAAGTCCTGCATCTTGGACAGAATAACTCCATGCACCAGTACAGGCTAGGTGCTCACTGGCTAGGAAGTAGCTCTGCAGAAAAGGACCTGGGGGTCCTTGTGGACAAGTTGAACATGAGCAAGCAGTGTGCCCTTGCAGCAAAGACAGCAACTGCATACTGGACTGTACTAGCAAGGGTGTAGTCAGCAGGTCAAGGAAGGTGATTATGCCCTCTATTAGACACTTGAGAAACCACAAATGGAATACTGTGTCCAATTCTGGGCTCCCAGTACAAGGCATTTACTTTAAGAATGTTTTTGAAGAGAAAGCATTAAAAGCTTCTGAATGTGTCAAAGATAAACCTTTCTCCTCTTCTTTTTCCTGTTTTCCTTACCCAAGTCTCTCTTCCAGCTTTGCCTCCTCCAAAAGAAGAAAAGTAAAAATACCATGAAATGATACAAAGAAATGTGAAACCACAAAAAAAATGAATGATTATCAAAATAAAACAATACCAGTTATCAGCTGTTTCCACTGGACATCTTGTAAGATGATCTGCATCACTTCCTTTTCATATTTTCTGTTCAAAGTTGCACCACCAACTAGCAATGGTTCTTTCTTATCTCTTATTAATTCCAGTTATATCTCTGTTAGTTTTATGAGACATAGTCATTGTAGAACAGGCAGTAAACTTGAATAAAACTGGCTAGATGTAGACATCTACATTTGTACCTTCAAGAATTAAGGTTTCATTTATGCAGTACTACTAAAAGCCACGCCATCTTTAAACTAAAACAAACATAAAGCAAAGATCCTTTTATTCTTTCAATACCAGATTTCTTTTGCTAAAGAAAGCCTTGAGCATCTTTTTTCAGAGCCAAATTTGTATCATGGACACCTCACAGAAATGAAAAAATTACTTTAAAACAATAAACTCAAAATTTTAAATAGTAAGAAAGGCCAAGGATGTTTGGCAAGAACAGCCCATTGCTCATTTTCTCCAGATGAATATTTATGTCTAAGAACTCCTACTTCTTTTATAACCAAGCAACACCATAAAAATAAAGTCGAGGGTTTTTTGCCTAAGTAATGGCTATGTAAGTAAATAGCTGAGAAAGAAAATTATAAACTTTAAAGTATGTCCCTTTATACAACTAGTACCACTCTATTCACTGAGAACTCCAGCTTCCAGGAGTTTATATATTTATATAAACTCAGCTGCCTTATTTCACTTCAGGTTGTACCCCATAGAAGATATCCCCTCCCTCCATTTGCATGTGCAACTTAACATTAGTGCATTCTGTTTCTAATGGCTCAAATTCACAGCAAGTAGTAAATATACCTTTACAAACCCCAAACACACACAAATTCAAAGTAGTAAATCAGAAGAATGAATGAGAAGCAGTAAGGTTAGTTAATGAAAAAGCAAACCCAAACATTAGAATATATATTTGACACAGAGTTTTAAGCCCTGTTTGAGCAATTTGAAACTTCTAAATTTCTCACTGCGATTAAAAACATTTGATGCACAATACTGAGGAGAGAATATTAAAAAACAATTTTGTCATACAAATGATGATCTTTTTCTCAGATTAGTCACTTTAACCTAGGTAAAAACTGTAGGATAAAATTTAACGTAAATGTTAGTAAAATCAGATCTTAACAGAATTCTACACCAGAATGGGTAAAGTACTTGGCTACAACAAAATGGTGCAGCTCTATCCATGGGGTTCTATGGCAATGCACACCACATGAGTATGTGACACCCTCCAGACGGTATTTATCCACAAAGTCATTTATGATATTGGACTGGAGGGGCTAAATAAGTCATTAAACGCTTGCAGCATTGCTTTAGTTTGGTGTTTACATTCTAGGCTGCCCCTTTAGAACTTGTACAAGGAAGCTTGGATAAAGAAGGCATCATAAGAGATACTAAGACAGTCCCAACTTTACTAATTTCACGCAACTGGAACTCACAGAAGTGCCGCTCATTTAATCCTTTCCCTCTAAGCAGGAGGTACATTAGATTAGTAACAAGAAAGCATATATTGCTTTGGCATCTGAAACCTTTGGTTCCTCATCTTTCAGAATTACAGTTTGCATTACTGGACTTACATTCCTTTCCCAGACAGCCAGTTTCTGACACCTCCACTCCAACTCTTGTTTCTTGTCTTTGATACATCTCTCTCCTCTCCACTAGGGAGGACCCTAGTTTTTCTGTTCCTCCCCCCCCCAAGCCTAAGCAAGGCTGCATAGAGATTGGCTGGACGGCGCTCTCCTCAACATGTGAAGAAGCTGACGATAACAATACTGGTTTTCTCCGGCCACTGTTAAAACCTTTGACCTTCACGTATGAACTCACAGATTTAACTTCTACAGTTACATGAAGATTATTCCTTTCATTGCTATCTGTCTGTGACAGGTATTAAATGAGACACCAATGAAGATTTTATGGCCGCTGGAGCGTAATAGCTAGCACATGCCAGTACATCCCCTCTTCTGGTGGGATTCCCACCAAATGTGCACCTCATTCACCTGAGCTATTTGTAAATGAGAAGAATGATACAGATTTCCAGGAACTGCCTTCAGCTTTCTTGATCCCTGAGGGAGCCAAAATGTACATGCTTCATAGCATTCTAATAGAACAGCACACAAATTATACCACACAGCCAGCTTTTTAAGCATTTTACTGTATAAGGTACTTAACATGTACAAACAAAAGTGCAAGGTTCAGTGGTGCATGTCCTTCAGTGGAAACAAAATAAACAGGGTGTTCAATAGTGAGGAACCATGCCTATACTTGTAGAGCAAGAGATACCTTCAGAAAACTTCCAAAGGCAGAGCACAACAAAGACAGTATAGCCTGCTTGTCTTACTTTAATGTCTCACGTGTCTTCAAGGTTGCAGCCTAACCCTTATTTGCTTTACAAATCAAAGGAGCAGTGTTGAGAATTTACATTCAACCACAGGATAACAAACAACGTTCTAATGGCTCTCACTTGATTTGTGGTTAGCTATAACCATAATTTTTACCCAAACATTTGATCCTACTTCAGCTTTCAAATATTTCCTGCTGTCCACAGACCTAATGCTCACAAATCTTTGATGCTATTTACAGCCCTTCACAAATAGATTGTGGTCACATCCAGATGCCGCCCACTTAATTAATCACAGATTTTCTACCTGCACAATAGCTGTTTTCATTACCTATCTGTGCTTTATGTTGAACTTCATTTTGTCAGATAAATTTCAGACAGCAAGAAGAAACAAACTATTCATTTTTGACAACCTTAAGAATACAAATGACATTTATAGTATCTAGATATGCACCAGTTTAATGAAAAAAAAGCTACTCACATGAAGACATATAAAGACTCTTTCACTAAGACATTCAATGGTTTCTTACTGGCTAGAGAATTACTTGAGATAAAAAAGGTTTTATTCTTGTTACAATGGAAAAATTAAAGCCATCCAGGAAAAGTAATCCTATGAAAAGATGGTCTTAAAGATATCAACTAGTAACAGCTAATAAAAAAGGATTAAAAATATAAAGCATGCATCTCACACTGATACCTCTGACAGCAAAACAACTTCTCTCACATTGCTTTTGTTCTAAGGAAAGATACTATAAATGGGACTTCTAGCCCTCCCATACACCGATCCAATTCAAGGTATATGAAATCAAGCTAATTGCCAGCAATACCGCAGCAATAAAGAGCTGAAATTGAAACAGACCATTGCTGGCTATCGCCTTATCAAAGTAAAGATAGCTATTCAACTTTGAGACCTCTACTCTACAAACAGCTTATTAAAGAAGTTTGTTACTCAAGTGTTTTGAAGTGGCCGTGTTAGTAGCATTTAAGAGTGAAGGAGATTAAGATGCCTCATCATAATACATACATTCCACTGGAAACTGGAAAACATATTGAAGGTGAGTGCAAGACTTGTAGGCCTTTTTCTTCATTTGATCGTGTACAATTCAGTCAGCAGAACTCTTTTCTGCCTGGGTTAGAAGAAATCTGTCTTAACCATTCAGGAGCCTCTAGGCACTGAATCCAACCACAAGCACATGACCATAATACAAAAGGAGACTAGYTTCACCATGCCTGGACCCTAGTGTCAGTCTGTTCACATACATATCTGCTGCTGTAGCATTCAGAAGCACTTCTAGGATCCTGGGGCTTCAGTTTTGTGTCTCCACACTTTCAAGTGGATCAGATTGCTCACATTCATTAGGGATGGGAATACTGTGATAGAAAAAACAACCAAAAAGTACCTGAAATTAAAAGTTTGACTATTTTTTTCATCTGAACATTACATCTGCAACTGGAAGCTCCACATCCAAAAAAGTTCTAATGATCAAGAGGTACAGTAAGTTCAAATGGTATGTGCATCTCTAGAATGCACTAATTGCTTTTTCACTTCACAAAACTTAAAACCACAAGGATAGTAAAGTTCCTTTAGTCCAAGACCAGACTAAATCTAGTCTGAAATAAATATTCCAAATCAGATATAATGAAGCACTCGTGTCTGCTTGAATATATTGATCTGCTGCAAATACGCCAAATTACTTGATATCACAGATTCAGCAAGAGTAAACAAACTTTATGCTTCTATTTATACAACTCAACTGGAGAAGCGGAAAATCATTTCAATATCTAAGGTCAGATACCAACACCACACATTACAGTTCTTGAAGAAGGGTATCTTGTTTTCTAGAATCTGTACACAAAGACRAAGTGTATGGATCATAAGGCTAAGGCCTTCAAAAATGCAGACAGGGCTTGGATGTACAGATGCACTGAATCCAGTAACAGTGCAGTCTGGAAATTCATGAAACAATTCTTAAAATCTAGCCTAATTTGACCTTGTTGGCAATGACAAGAAACAGTTAAATAAAATAATACAATTTGTGTCATTGATGCATTTATGTCACTGAAGGCATAACTCTATGTCTTCTTAAAACACCTCTTATCTCTAAGTGGCTAAAGCTAATGCATAAGTCAGCATCGCCCTGATCATATCTCAGTATTATTGTTGGCAAGTAGTACTATGCCCATTTCAGGATTAAATGAAAGGTCTCCACAGTTCTCGTCAAAAGCTTGATACTTCAGAAAACAAGTGTAAAACACAAGATAACCCATCCAAAGATATGGCTGTTTCCCCAATATATCTACTCCTTTCTGGCCTTGGAAGATTGCATTTTAAATTTTCTCCTGAACTCTTACAATACCTACCATTATTACATTCTGGTTCATGAACATCATAAAGAGCGTAAATGAATAGTAATAATATTTGAAGACAACATCAGGAAGAGAGCTGAAGAACACAAATAGTCCAGTTATGACTTAAGTTTAGAATAGCCTCTTGAGCACTTACAGGCAAACATTTGCCTCTACCCACACAGCAGTGAGAGTCTCTGCTTCCACAGCAAGTATTTAATTGTTTGAAGAAAGGGTCTATGGCGTGATGACCTCTATGATGCTGGTTTTTTCCTGCCATGTAGGAACAGGAGATAGAAAAATGGACTGGTAGATTTTCCATTTGAATGATGGAAAAACACAGTCTGTTCCTTCTGAAAAATCCAAAGTGGCAGAACAGCCACTCCACAACGCAGCAGACATCTCCAATGTCACAGCCAGGAGTGGAATTCTCTGTTCAATACAGTCCTATTTTCTCCATCCTTGGTGCTAAACAGCTATACAGTACCATCCCAGTTAACATCCATTTAAACAACATGGGTGACTTTGCACAAATACAAATGCTTTATCTTTTTGAAGAAACTATATACTACACGAAGCTGTAACTGAGATACTTGAAAAGAAATCTTTCAAACTTACAGGTTCAAGTTTTCTACTTTTTAATAAGTAGACAAAATAGATGTTACCCTTGCAAAGCTCTATTTGAGCTTGCAGTCCTGAAATACTAAAATTCTGCCTGTCCTATAGAAAATAACAGTCCTTAAAACATAAGAAGAGCGGGGTGGAGTTTATTGCAAATCTCCTGCAAGACAAGTGGAATCTAAATGCTTTGGAGCTTTACATACTCCTGTTGACCAGAATTTAGGAAAGGAGGCAGTGCACCCTAGCTCTGTTACATGAGTTAAGTACAAAGCCCATTTAATATTCAGCCATCTGGATTTTGGCTGTACATCAATGCTGTAGGGGAAGGAGATGTATGAATCCAAAAGGGAGGAGATCACAAGACCAGAGGATGTGATGGCATAGAACAGCTCCTTCCAAGTGTGTGTCTGCATCACAAGCAGCAGAAATAGGAACACCCATTTCCTATGAATGCAAGCAATACCTGAAAAAATTTCTTTGTGGAAGACTCCACACAGCTGCAGATCACTTCTCTTTAGGACCTCATGTGGCCCTGAGCATTTGTCAGACTTTTTAGATTTATCTTGAAAGAGATGATCCTTTGCTCTTCAGCCAGCAAGGGCTGGATTTAACTAGTGCTTGTTTCTTAACGCGGTGTTACTGTAAGGTTTGTGCCAAAGTACTATGCTGAGATTCAACGAAGCAAACTTCAGAAATAATCCATCCGATAAAAAGAAAAAATAAAATCTACTATCCATGTGAAACACAGTCTTTCCAGGAACTGTTTCTTCTTTATCTGTGTAAGCTCTTCCCTGATCATCTCGCAACCAAGATGCTACAGGTCTGCAGTAGACTCCCTTGGCTCACATTCTTCACTCATGTTGTTTTACTGTTTCTGGGTTTAAAAGGGTTTAGCCCAAATAACTTCTTGTCTATACAGTATACTAAAACATTGTTTTAAATACAACTGGTTTGTATTGCAGTGGGAAGTTTCCTCTACTACATGATCTTCACCTACTTGTGAGAAATTATTTGCAGAGATGAGTTTTCTTTTTACAACGTGATTTTGTGGTAACAGACATGGGATGAAAGAGTAGCAGCACACCATCCCGACTTGTAGAGCTCATGTGTGAAGATGGACAGAATACATTTCTGGAAAAACAACTAAAACTATCCATCTTTCTGTATCAACGAATATGATTTATATAAAAATAATAGTAATATAGAATACTGTAATTTTAGACAAAAAMCAGCCCTCCTTTTCACTTGTTTTAATAGACTGCTTATATGGGGACTAATCAGTTTATATCATTACACATTTTTCATGCTCAAACACTATCGAATAATGAAATTAATGTTTTGAGTGACATTCCTGTAGCCAGAAACCAGGGAATTTGGTTCTTCATAATTTATCTGTTCTCCTCTTTGATAAAGTCCAGTTCTTAGGATGCTGATTTTCCTCAAACTCAGTTGTAGACCAAAATCCCTTTTCTAGGCTCCTAAACCTATTCAGCCAACAGTGAAGCAGTTTCTCACAGAAAATGAAAACGTAAGAATGGTCTCTCTAAAGATAATGACACTGAACGTGCCAAGTTCCTTTCTCGATTACCTCTGTATATGACTTCATGGGGTTTGCATAGGGATTAGATTTAGAAGCTTGTATTACAAAAGAGTTATTCTTGAAACCTAAGGACTTTTTTAAGCTGCTACTTAACTAAGCTGTTTTAAACATCTCAAAATAGACGTGAAAAGGTAAGAAATACTAGAATTCACCGTGAGGAGACCTCCTTATCACTAAAAATCTAAAATAACTACTTCCAAACCACAGAACACCTATTTGGAGATAGACAGGTAACACTTGAAGTGTCCTGGACAATACAGACTACATACAGATTTTCCACAACTGTTACTAAGTTTTGAACAACCTTAACCAGAGATGCAAAGTAGACTGCTGTCCTGACACTCTATCTTCTTCCCTTGTTGGGGTAACTCAAGGGCTGGGAAACATAACCAATACTTGCTTTACGAGTAAAATTTGGACACAGGGAAGAAAACGCCCTCCTGTCAGCTTGTACAAAGCAGTTACAGGAAAGGTCTGACTTAAACAAAAAGACTTTCCTTAATGATGCAAGAGAAGATAATCCACAGTTAAGCAAAGTGCAGGTCTTAACTGAGCTTTGCTTGGCCTCTTCTTTTACTCGTCACCACGCCAGTGCTCTTCAAAATGAAATAAAACCTGACAGCCAAATTAGACATGGAGCAATAAAATACAGCTTATTAACTCATTCTTATAGGATTGTCATTCCAGGATGCAATTTGTTATGTTATGAAGGAAATTAACTAGTCCTTGCCTCCTGAACTATTATTAAGTCTAGAAGATACTGTGAATGGTTTCCACTGACCATATGGTGTAGAACTGGAACTATTTATACTAACAACAGTCTTGACACTTTCAACACACAGTTTTTAATTCCCTTCAAAATTTTTCAACATTTTCTTATATTCTAGCACAGTTTCTTAATATTTGCAGGATCAGGACTTATGGTCAGGTATAAACAAAAAGCTGTATTTAGTATCTTGACATATTTCAATGCTGCAAATTTTCAAATATTTTTATTTCTGTTAATCAGAGAGAAAATGTGCAAAACATCAGTGACAAGGTCCCCAAGTAATGGAAAACTGTATGCATTTCTTTGTTTTGATTGGCATACAAATAAGGAAAAAAAATGGGGCCTAATGCCTGCCTCAGAAGAGTACGTTCAACTTCACCATCATGTCAATAATGACTTCATCCTTAATTTGCCCTAGAAGTTCCTGGTTCTTACTATTTTCTTGCTAATGTGAACATATTCAGGTTAGCAAAAAAGCCTGAGTATGAAGAGCTTCAGAAGAATCTCAAGGCAGTGAATGATCGGGCCCTTTGAATGATTAGATTCAATGACCAAAACTCTTCAGCTATAGTACAAGAACACAGAAACATAAGAAAGTCATGCCAAGTCAGACCAAAGGTCCATTATTCAACAGCATCAACAATGCATGCATAAGAGAGATCCTAAAACCAGGAAAAATATATGCTATTTTGACAGTATATTTTTCCAGGCTGCATTCTTTATTTGAGGCACAAAGACTTCCTAAGTCAGATATAATGTCTTTCTTATCATTTACTAGTCCTTTATTGAATATGCTTAGCTTCCTTCCTAAATTTTAGCAGCCCTAATTCCTATGTCAGTGAGTTCCACTGTTTAACTACATGCCATATCATTTTATTTTGAGACTATCACTAGGTAATTACTGCCATGCCTTGTATTTCTTGTATTGAGAAAGACAATGACAATAATTTTCCCTTCACATTCTCCATGAACTCTCAAGTTTTATGGACTTCACTCAATCATTCTCACCCAAGTTATCTTTTTTCCAGACTAAAATGTTCAGCCTATTAAATCACTGCTCATGCTATTCCATTCCCTTGTCATCTCTATTGGCTTAACTGCACCTACTGTAGTTCTAAACGGTCCTATTTGAGGTGGGGAGGCCCACACATTTGAGATGCACATGCGCCACATGTATGTTTGTCTGTCTATACATACTTATACACAGAACCACACACAGAACAACCTATCCTGTTTTCCATTGCTTTCCTAATTCCTAACTTCTGATTTGCTTTTTTACTACAGGCTCTTTACGAAGGACAGGCAGGGRAGACGAGGAGGGGGTGTTGCCCTCTATGTCAATGACCAGCTGGAGTGCATGGAGCTCTGCCTGGGGATGGATGAGGAGCTGACTGAGAGCTTATGAGTCAGGATTAAAGGGAAGGCAGGGACAAGTGACATTACGGTGGGGGTCTGCTGCAGGCCACCCAACCAGGAAGACCGAGCGGATGAGGCCCTCTGTAAACAGACAGGAGCAGCCTCACGTTCACAAGCCCTGGTCCTCATGGGGGACTTCAACCACCCCAATATCTGTTGGAGGGACAACACAGCAGGGTATAAGCAATCCGGGAGGTTCCTGGAATGTGTTGAGGATAACTTCCTTCTCCAAGTGGTAGAGGAGCCAACAAGGAGAGGTGCTATGCTGGACCTTGCTCTCACCAAAAAGGAGGGGCTGGTGGAGAATGTGAAGCTCAAGGGCAGCCTGGGCTGCAGTGACCATGAAATGGTGGAGTTCAAGATCCTCAGGGCACCGAGGAGGGCACGCAGCAAGCTCACTACCCTGGACTTC